>JAYESA010000033.1:282500-882500 GCA_036927795.1 Iris macrosiphon | reverse complement strand
TCATCACTATTTTTATCGTCGGTATTACCATCATCTAGTCTATGTTCTTCTTCAGTAAATGAAATAACTTGGTGATAAGAACTAGGAGCACTACTAATTCTTGGTGGTGGTTGTTGGGAACGAAACACAAAAATCGTTTCCAAAACCAGAGAGTATCTGCGAGAGAACGAGAAAAACACACAAACCAAAAAAATACCAAACACAAATTGCAGACACATAAATTTTTATGTAAAAAAATCAGATAAAAAAAATTACGGGACGATCGGAGTCCAACCTTGAAGAACCTCCACTAATGGAATAAATAGATTACACCCTCTACAAGCTCCTCACCTGTCCAACACAGATCACCGTAACTCTTTGGAACAGAAAATAGATTACAACAACGAATAAAACAGGCAATAAAAAAAAATCCCAAATTGATCTACTTCAACGAAACGACCTCCGATCCTTCTTTCTCCTCTCCAAAGTTGCAATGACACTTTTGCCACCTTTTTTCCTCTCTTATTTCTTATATTATTGCATATTGCATGAGCCTTTATATAAACCCTTGCATGAATTAGGGTTTCTATATAAAAATCTATATATGGAAGCAAATTTTTTTTATGGAAATCCAATTACATTCAGTCATATATTTAATGTAAATCAAATCATAAATTGACTTGTCATAAATTAGAAATCCAATTTTATGGAAAGTTAATAAATGAAAGATCCAATCATAAATATATAATTAAAGTCAAAGATAAGAATCTAATATAATATTTGCTTACCATAAATGTTCCGATACAAGACGCTCGATGCATTCCCGAGCTTTTTGACACACGGATGTCGCTCATCGCACTTTGGGATATTCTTCACATAGGTTGGGACCCCCATCCACTCCAACAAATCTCCCCATTCACAACTATGTGGAGGGGGTCGTCTTTTCGATGATCCGCCTGCAGTACTAAATTATTTTCCTTGGAAGAATCTTTGTGAACATGTCTGCTCTATTGTCATCTGTATGAATCTTCTCAAGCGTCGTTTCATTCTTTTCCACAACATTCCATATCCAATATATCGGGTCTCAATGTGCTTGGACCGACTATGAAATGTCTGGTTCTTCACAAGGTGAATAACACTCTAATTATCGCAAAGCAAAGGATAATTCTCTTGCTTTAATCCAATTTTTTGTAACAGCTTCTTCATCTACAGCAACTCTGTCGCCAAAATTTACTCTGCCTATGTCGCCGATAAGGCAACATACTTCTGCAATCGCGACTGCCATGATACTGCTCCACCAGCAAACATTATCACATAGCCCGAAGTCGTTCGACTCGTGTCTACATCTCCAGCTATATCGGCATCGGTATACCCAACCAGCTTTGGCTCGTCACCACCAAAAGAAAGTCTCTAATCGATAGTGCCCTAAAGATATCGTAGAATCCACTTGACCATACTCCAATGTACCCTTCCAGGATTGGAAGTATACCTGCTAACTGTGCTAACTGCGTGAGCGATATCTGGCCTCGTACACACCATGACATACATAAGACTCCCTATAACTGAGGCATATGGAACCCGCTCCATATCTTCTTTCTCGTCCTTGGTAGATGGACACTGCTCCAAGTGAACTTAAAGTGATCCACAAGGGAGTTACTTACTTTCTTCGACCCATCCATCCCGAAACGCTGAAGTACCCGGTAAATATACTTCTTTTGGGACAAGTGTAGCAGCTTGGACTCTCTCTCTCTCTCAGCTGATCTTCATCCCAATAATAGTCTTTGTTGTGCCCAAATCCTTCATAGAGAAGGTCGCGCCTAGTTGGTACTTCAACTTCGCCATCTTAGTGAAATTTTGATCCACCAGTAACATATCATCAACATAGAACAGTAAAATAATGAAATCATTCTCGACAAAGTACCTCACAAATACATAGTGGTCCAGAATCGTTCGTACGTAACCATGCTCCCCCATAAAAGACTCGAACTTCCTGTACCACTGCCTCAGAGCCTGCTTCAGACCATACAATATCTTTCTCAGTTGGCAGACCAAGTATGACTTGTCCTTCTCATAGAATTCCTCTGGATGCTCCATGTACAACTCCTTCTCAAGATCACCGTAGAGGAATGCCGTCTTCACGTCCATTTGCTAGACCTCCAAGGCAAAACTGGCTGACAATGCTAGCACCACCCGAATAGACGACTACCGAAAAGATCTTATCATAATCTACGCATTTTCGCTGACCGTAGCCTTTAACTACCAACCTCGCTTTGTATCTAGGACGATTAGCATCATCTCTCTGCTTCACTCTGAACACCCATCGATTCTTCAGAGCCTTCTTACCCTTTGGTAATCTCACCCAATCATAAGTAGAGTTGGCCTCTAAGGAACTCATCTCCTCCTGCATGGCCTCCATCTACTCCTGCCTGTGTTTATCTTCCATAACCTCTATAAAACTTTTGGGTTCTCCCCCGTCAATCAGTAGCACATACTCACCCGGTGAGTATCTCGTAGATAGTCGATGCTCTCTATCTCTCCTCCTCAATGGAACCACTGGTGCTGGCTGTATACCAACAACATCCTCCCCTTCAGGAACTACCTCCTCAACATGCTCATCCTCTTGAAGATAATCCTAACCACCATCAGTAGGATGGTGATCAAGTTTGGGAGCAACTTTATATACTGGCTCCCCCATAATTGGATCCTCTGTGATATCCTCTAGAAACTGTTCGAAGCAAAATGACTCTAACTCAGAAAATTCCTCAGCCTCAAAAGGCATATCAGAATCCTGAGTGTTGTTCATGGTCTGATCCTCGACGAATACCATGTCCTTTCTTCTATAGAGCTTTCTTTCCACTGGGTCGTACAGTCTATAGCCAAACTTATCCCGACCGTAACCGACAAAGACGCACCGCCTCGTCTTCGGCTCAAGTTTGGATCTCTCGTCCTTCGTTACATCCACAAAGGCCTTGTAACCAAACACTCGCATGCGATTGTATGACGGCTCTTTGTCGTACCATACTTTGTCAGGCACATCATCCTGCAAATGAGCACTAGGAGATAAATTAATAATATAAGTAGATGTGTAAAGAGCCTCACCCTAATAGCTGCCCGACAAGTTTATGAAGGACCGTGAGGCAACTCTAGAGGGGGGATGAATAGAGTATAGCATAATAATCTACCCAATTTACGATTATCAGAATGAAGGCAGTTGCTAACTAACAGTGTATATAAAGACAGTAAAGTAATACAGTAAAATAGAGAGAGAAAGCAAATATAAACACCAAGATGTATACTAATTTCCCTCTAAGAGGACTAGTCCAGTCCCGAGAACTCAAGCTCAGAGTTTCTCCACTATAATCACCAATAGTGAATCACAAGTTTTGATCCGAAGGCTTGCCTCTTCTTTACACCACGAGTTTTGATCCGCAGTCTCGCAACTTCACAGCTTGAGAGATAGAGAGTAACTGATCGAACAAAGCTCTTTACAACTCAGAAGACTTATAGACCGAGATCGCACTTGACAATAGGAATGCTAGAGAGTTGCTCTTTAGGATGAGAAAGTTAAGGCTTAGAGATTTGCTCATAATCTGATAGAAGACTTAAGAATAGTTGAGTTGGTTGAGTGAGTAAGAATGAGAATTCCAATCCTATTTATACGTTGTAGGCAAACAAAATTCGGTCAAAATTTGGTCCGGGTCTAATTCAAATTTCCAACCATTGGGCCAAGAAATCAGGAGCTATTGAACTGGTTTATTTTATGCCGAAAGGGTAACCGAGTTCGGTCAGAGTTTGGCACAATTTTGGCCTGAGTTCGGTTAGAGTTCGATCTCCTAGTATGGTTGACTTTGTAAATAAATGTGGCCTGATTTGGTGGATATGTTCTTTGGTTTATTTGAGTAGACTAGGTATCTGGTTTATAGGTTCTTGGTTTTGCCAGTGCGACTCAGCGTACATCAGTCCTAGACTCAAATAAATAAAATATTATATTTGAATAGACGTAATACAAACGACATGCAATAGCTGTATTGAGGCTTCAGATGCGACATATCAATACATGGTTTAGTTAACTATCAAAATCAAGTTGACTGAGACCGGATGGGCTAACAATCTTTCCCATTTTGATTATTGACAAACTATGAATGATACTGCAAGTCTTTGATATGCAAGGCTCTCCCGTAACTGTGGAGCAGTTGATATGCTGAAGATAACGTCTATCAAGTATCGTCTTGTATGCTAGTATCATGTATTCTTTCTTCCCTATTGTCATTTGATCAAAATTACATGCTCCCCCGAAATCGGTGAGATGACAAGAAAAATAAGAGAGTAAAGAGTATACAGGATAATATATATAATGACAAAAGAAAAATTTGTATTTAAAATTTTATTCATATGAAAAAAAACATACAGAAGTGGATGTGTAATAGAAATATCATAGTAGAACATCTCAAAGTAAACTTTTTAACATTCAAATCAATTAAGTAACTAGTTGTCATTTTCTTCATCTTCATCACCTGGTTCAAGTATTCTGTTTGGATCAAATAAGGCATCAACTGGATCCAAGTGTCGCTGAACATATGAGTGATCAATACGAAATCCTTGTTGATTTGGATTTCGGAGAATCGAAAAAGGTTCGACTGGGTGCTTCGATAGGGTGTACTGAATGTCTATCAAAGTGTTGCCAAGAGCCTGAGTCTGAAGAGTTTGGCGATGATCAGTAGCAAAATTACGTATGTCTTCTTAGCGGAAGCGATCACACAAAAGAGTGAAAATAGAATCTAAGGTTTGCGGTTGGTCATCAGCAGGAGGGACAGAATCAACATGATGAGTGTTGGAGTTTGATGATGAGTTATAAGGTAAAAGCATAGTTGGCTCAATTTTTCGAATTCGATTGAGGTATAAAGGTTCCTAAAGTTGAAATATCAAAATAGCTGAAAATGGTTGGCAAGTACATAGCATATAGTAGTGGACGCCCTTTCTTGCGATATTGAACCATTTTAGATAAGATGGCCTGTGGAACATTGAAGTTAATACCGAAATACAAATGATATAAAGCTGATATTTCTAGATAAGAGACCTCATCAAAGTAAGCCTTCTTAGGTAGAAAAGTTAAAAAGATATTGCGATACATTTCAGAAAAGTGACCATTCAAGTATCTAGCATAAAATTTATCAGGTGGACATTCAAGAGGGTGACAAAGGATATTCTTGAAAGAATCTAGGGTTAAGTCATGATCGAATTGAACTTGTGTGATATTGACTAAGGGTTGTTCATCAGCGGGAATGCGACAGATTTTACCCAAGTAATCTGCATCAAATTCAATTGAAATGCTATATACTCTAGATAAAATAGTGTCATGTTCATATAGATGAAATAGTGTCATATTCATATGTTAAGTTACAATAGAATATTTGAATAGCATTTGTGTAAATATTGGTACGGATTGGAACAAACTCTTTAAGTTAAAGTTTCTGAAAAGTAGATAGATAGTCTTTGTGTTGAGAAGTAAAATCAATAGGATGGCCAAAACAGATGTGTCTTTTGGAGAAATTATTAAACCAGTCATTTAAAATTTTGAGGCTTCGAAAAGTAAAACCGTCGAATTCACCTATATTTGGCATAATGGGACAGAAAAGAGAGTCGAAAAAGAAATCTTGTTTCCTTTTAGGGGCCATTGGGAGAGGATGTTGGAGAAAAATGCTACGGTTATTTGTGGAGGAGGAAAGATTTTCGTTGGTCTGAATCAATGAGCAGCAAAATGATCAATATATAGAGTAGCAAAAATCCAAATTAGGAAGAGAATTAAATGACATAGCATATTCTGGAATTTAACTAACCGAGTTCGGTCCGAGCTCGGCCCGAGTACGGTCCGAATTCTGTTGACATTTATTTTCAGAATCTCAATGTAACTTTAATCGATATTATGCCTTTCTTGACTTGATATGAATACAGAACAATAAGTGCTAAACTTAAATCGTATATTTTCAAGAGTTTAAATCATCTCGAAGTAGCTGTAGGGGCCGGATCCCAACTAGCGGTGGTCCGAAGACACTTAAATACCGTATCACTTAGGTTATTTATACCTTATTGACAGAAGGGCCCTTTCGGCTTGTATCCAAAATTTTCAAAACTTTAAAAAATGTGACAAAAAAATTTGTAAAGCATCTTATGATTCTTATATTTTATTAGAATCCAAAAGACTTAATTCTCAACGGATAAAGTTGAATCGATCTTCAGCTAAAGGTTTAGTAAAGATGTCTGATAATTGATGTTCCGTGTCCACATATTCTAAACAAATATCTCCGTGTGATTGATGATCCCTTAAAAAAATGATGACGGATTTCTATGTGCTTAGTGCGTGAGTGGCATACTGAATTTTTGGTGAGATTACTGGTGTTAGTGTTGTTACAGAAATTAAGAATATTTTTATAGTACAGATTTAAGTCTTCTAGGATTTGCTTCATCGATAAAATTTGGGTACAACAACGTCCTACGGTGACATATTCAACCTCAGTTGTTGATAATGCAATAGAATTTTGTTTCTTGCTAAACCAGGAGACTAAAAACTTTCCTAGGAAATAATACGTGTCGCTGGTGCTTTTTCGATTGAATTTGCATCCAGCAAAATCAACATTCGAGTAACCAGCAAGGTCAAAGGACATGGTTTTGGAATACTATAAGCCTGCCATCAAAGTCTCTTTAAGGTATTTGATGATACGCTTAACTGCGCACAAATGTGATTCCTTCGGATTAGCCTGATATCTAGCACAAAGACATACAACAAACATAATGTCTGGACTACTAGCAGTTAGATATAATAAACTACCAATCATACCTCTATACTTACGTATGTCTGTTGGTTTAATGCTTTCATCAAGGTCAATCTTGGTGGATGTTGCCATTGGAGTTTCGATAGGCTTTGCATTGTCCATGTCGAACTTTTTGAGCAAATCCTTCGTGTACTTAGCCTGATGGGTAAAAGTTCCTTATGAATCTTGCTTGATTTACAATCCTAGGAAGAAAGTCAGTTCTTCCATCATGCTCATCTCAAATTTACTCTGCATACACTTAGCAAACTTGTTACATAGCATCTCATTAGTAGATCCAAATATGATATTATCAACATATATTTGCAGTAATAACCAAGAATCAGCATAAGTTTTTATAAAAAGAGTAGTATCAATTTTTTCTTTTGAAAAACTGTTTCCAAGTAGAAAGAAGCTAAGACGTTCATACCAAGCACGAGGGGCTTGTTTGAGTTCGTATAGAGCATTTCATAACTTGAATACATGGTCAAAATGTTTAAAATCTTCAAAACTAGGGGATTGTTTAACAAAATATTTTCTTTGATAACTCAATTTAGAAAAGCACTTTTAACATCCATTTAAAAAAGTTTGAAGTTATGAAAACTAGCAAAAGCGTAAAGTATTCGGATAGTTTCAAGTTTAGCAATAGGAGCATAAGTCTCATCATAGTCGATACCTTCTTCTTGGTTGTATCCTTGAGCTACAATACGTGCTTTGTTTCGTGTAACTGAACCATCCACATTTAATTTATTTCAAAAAACCTATTTAGTACCAATGATCGGATAATCATTAGGTTTAGGAACAAGTTCCCAAACTTAATTGCGTTCAAATTGGTTGAGTTCCTCTTGCATAGCAAAAATTCAAAATTTATCAGCAAAAGCTTCATCAACATTTTTAGGTTCTACTTAAGAAATAAAAGCAATATTTGCAATGATACCTCTATTTGAGGAATGTATACTTACACCTTTCGATACATCACCTATTACCTAGTCCTCAGGATGATCTGTGGAGAACTTTAGTCTCCTTGGCAGACTTTTTGGATGACTTATACTATTTGAATCTTCTGATGTCTTGTTGGTTGCGGGTTGACTACCTTCATCGTCGCTTTTGTTTAGTGTTTGAGTGTTGTGTTCATCAAATGTAACATTGATTGATTCTTCAACAGTCAATGGGATTTTGTTGAATACTCTGAATCCTTTACTTTTGGCGGCATAACCAAGAAAAATACCTTCATCGTCCTTGGAGTCAAATTTTTCTAGATTATCTTTAGTATTAAGAATAAAATATTTATAGCCAAATACTTTTAAATAACTAATTGTGGGAATTTTACCAAACTAAAGTTCATAGGGAGTTTTCTTCGATATAGGTCGAATAAGAACCCTATTCAAAATATGGCATGAAGTACTTACAGCTTCAGCCCAAAAGTATTTTGAAGGTTTATACTGATTTAACATGACTCTCGCTATATCGCCAAGAGTTCTATTCTTTCGCTCAACAAACACCATTTTATTGTGGAGTTCTAGGACAAGAAAATTCATGAGAAAAACTATTTTTATTGCAAAGTCTTTTGAAATCACTATTTTTGAATTTGCCTTCATAATCACTTCGGATACGAGAAATCATAAAACTTTTTTCGTTTCGAACCTTTTTGTAAAAAGTGACAAATTCAAAAAATACCTTATTTTTATTTGCAAGGAAATAAACCCATGTGTATCTAGAAAAATCATCAACAATGACATAAGCATAAAGCTTACCGCCAAGACTGACGACTCTACTGGGTCCAAACAAGTCCATATGCAAGAGTTGGAGAGTTCTAGAGGTACTTACAGAGTTGATTGATTTAAAAAAAAATTTAGTAGCTTTATTCTTTTTACAAGCAGCACATACCATATCTTTCTTGAAAGTAATCTCTGATAAGCCTCTTACGAGTTTCTTTGTAGATAGTCTTACAATAGTGTCCATGTTTGTGTGTCCTAGACGCATATGCCATAGCCAGCTATCATCTTTATTGGCGTATAGATATTTGCCTGTATTGTCAGTGTCTTTTGTAAGATAAAAAATATATATATTGTCTTTACTGATCCCTTCAAAGATAACCTTACCAGTGGATCTTTCATAAATAAAATATTTATTTTTAACAAAGTTAATACCATAACCATGGTCAGCTAGATGACTGATACTGAGTAGGTTGTGTTTTAATTCCGTTACTAGACAGACGTCTTTTATGACAGGATAGGGAGGAACACCTATATTACCATTACTAATAATGTATCCTCTGAGGTTATTGTCGAAGGAGACTTAACCTTCTTTCTTCATCGATATCATTATAAATAGGTTAGCATTACCAGTCATATGTCGTGAGCAACCACTATCGAGAATCTACTTGCTTCTAGTATAAGAGGGTTGGTCCACCTATAAAATGAGTTATAGATGTAACCATTGGTACCCATTTCCTTGAGGGTCCTGCTATGTTAGTTTTTGGTACCCATGCATAAACATTCATATCTACTAATTTTCTTGTTCTACAGAATATAGATATATGTTCTTTCTTACCACAGTAATGACATATAGTTGTGTGATTGATACTTGGTACAGCATGATAGATATGATTGTGTGAAGCAGTTCCTTGTAGTCTATATAGATAGAATGCATGATTGTGTTTGACATTTCTTTGTGGTCTTCGTGGATATCTATAATAGAATGCATGATTGTGTTTGGTTCTATGTGCATGATGATTGCATGAACTGTTATGCATGTAGGTATGATTGCATGAACTGTTATACATGTAGGTAGAGCATAACTGTGAGTGTTCTTTTGTCTTGCTACATGTCTCGTGTTTGGGTGAAGGTTTGTTCGACCTTTTTACCCAATCTAATCTCTAACTTTTTAGAGGTAGCATATACTTTATCATATTTAGCAATGAGAGCATCTATTCTATGCGTAGCAATGGAATACTTCTTCTTTTTAGATTCGATTTTTTCCTTAAGTTTAGCGTTCTCCTAAGAGCTTTTGTCAAGACTGGCAAGTGCCTCGTGGAGGTTAAGCTTAAGTCTAGAATTCTTGTCTGAATTGTTTGAGGTATCCTTTACTTCACTTAGTAGAGATGTTAGTCTCTCTATTTTAGTTTGACATTCTTGAACATCTTTCTTAGCATACTTGTACTTATTTCTAAGTTTCCTAAAATCATCAAGTAGATCACTAAAAGTATTACCTAGTTCATCAAAAGTAAAATTATCATAAGAGTCATTATTAGTTACCTGATCAGCTAACACCATGAAGAATAGGTTTGCTGCTTCTCGAGGATTCTCTTCTTCGGATTCACTAGCTTTACTTTTGTGCCAAATACTAGTATTTGCATATTTCTATGATGATGTTCTTCTGGATGAGTAAATATGACAATTTTTTTCTTAGGGTTGGACAATCTTTCTTTATATGCCATATCTTATTACAGTTATAGTATATAGGCTCCTTCTTATTTAATTTCTCATCATGGTTGTCAGTTGGCTCCTTCTTCTTAAATTTCTCAATCTTTAGAAATTTCCTGAAGTTTCTTGTGGTCAGGGCAACTTTCTCATCTCGAGAATCATTATCGTCGGAGTTGTAGTTGGTGACATTTTTGTGATATGCCTTTAGAGCGATCATCTTCTCCTTGGTAGTGGGTTCTTCAAATTCCTTGAGATCCAGCTCGTGAGTCATCAGCTTGCCCATGAGGGTCTCGAGGGTCATCGTGGTCTTCTATGATTGTAGTGGCCTTGGGAGTCTAGTTCTTGGTGAGTCCCCTGAGTACCTTATAAATCTTCTCGTGATTGCTGTTCTCCTTGTCGAGTGATAATAGAGGGTTAAAAATGTTGAGAAATCTTATGAACATTTGAGTGATCGTCTCATTTTGCTTCATCTTGAATGCTTCATACACTTGTGTTAGACGACTTATTTTTGATTCCTTCACTTGGAAAGTTCCTTTATGAGTGACCTCAAGAAGTTTTTATACTTCGTAGAAAGTTCTGCAAGTGGAGACCCTGTTAAATAGAGCCTTAATAGCTTTATCATCAAGACTAGCTTATTTTTTTCGATGTCTGTGTACTTATCATGAGGCTTCTCTACAAGGTTACCATCTTTGACTATTCTAGGTGGCTTCTTGTATCCTTCTACTACTACTATAGCCCAAAGATCAAAATTAAGTAACTTTAAGTAGAAGCTCATACGCGTCTTTCAGTATATGTAGTTAGTACTGTCAAATAAGGGTAGCCTTTTTATGGACTGGCCTTCACCATTATTGGTGTGGATAGATCTAATAGTTGCCATAAGTCTCTTAGAATGTTAAGCCAAATATTAAGAGAACTAGCTTTGATACCAATTGAAGGACCGTGAGGCAACTTTAGAGGAAAGTGAATAGAGTGTAGTGAAATAATATACCAATTTACGATTATCAGAATGAAGGCAGTTGCTAACTAACAATGTATATAAAGACAATAAAATAAAGCAGTGAAGTAGAGAGAGAAATCAAATGCAAACACCAAAATATATACTGATTTTCCTCTGAGAGGACTAGTCCTGTCCCGAGAACTCAAGCTCAGAGTTTTTTTTACTATAATCACCAATAGTCACTTCTTTACACTATGAGATTTGATCCGAGGTCTCGCAACTTCACATATTGAGAGAGAGAGAGAGTAACTGACCGAATAAAGCTCTTTACAACTCAGAAGACTTCTTGACCGAGATCACACTTGGCACTAGGAAGGCTAGGAAGTTAATTTTTGGGATAAAAAAGTTAAGGTTTAGAGGATTGCTCACAATAGGATAGAAGACTTAAGAATAGTTGAGTTAGTTGAGTGAGTAAGGATGAAAATTCTAAACATATTTATAGGTTGTAGGCAAACATAATTCGGTAAGAATTCGGTCAGGATTTAATTCAAATTTCCAAACGTTGGGCCAAGAAATCAGGAGCTATTGAACTGGTTGATTTCATACCAAAAGAGTAACCGAATTTGGTCCAAGTTTGGCCCGAGTTCGGTCTCCTAGTATGGTAGACTTTGTAAATGAATGTGGCCTGATTTGGTGGATAGGTTTTTTGGTTTATTTGAGTGGACTAGGTATCTGGTTTATAGGTTCTTGGTTTTGCCAATACGACTCAGCGTACATTAGTCCTAGACTCAAATAAATGAAAGATTATATTTAAATAGACGCAATATAGGCGACATACAATAGCAGTATTGAGGCTTCAGATGCGATATATCAATGCATGATTTAGTTAACTATCAAAATCAAGTTGACTGAGACCGGATGGGCCATCAATTTGCTTATGACAATAAATATCGTACCCTCTCCATCAGTGTCCTATTCATCCTCTCTGCTACACCATTGAGCTGAGGTATCTTTGGCAGAATCTTTTGGTGTCATATCCTTTGCTCTCTGCAGTATACATCAAAGTACCGATATATTCATCGCCATTGTCTGACCGAACATAGAACAGCTTCTTGTCCATTTTCCTTTCAATGGAGGCTTGAAACTCCTTGAAAGTGGACATCACATGATCCTTGGTCTTTAAGGCATAGACACATACCTTTCTAGAATAATCATCAATAAAAGTTACAAAATAAGAAGCACTATCAATGGGTTTTACCTTCATAGGACCGCAGATATCCGAGTGAATCAACTCAAGCAACGCCAGCTTTCTTGAACTTGGGTGACTTTGAAAAGATATCATATTTTGCTTCTCTGCCAAACAATGCGTGTACCTCTCCAATTTTGTAGACTTTAGCCCTGGAATCATCTTCTTGTTCACCAAGTAGCTCATTCCCTTCTCGCTGATATGGCTGAGCTGTCTGTGCCATAACTCGGTAGATGCATTAGTAGCTGCATTCACCTCTTATTCCCCCTGTGTGCTCTCTTCCATATAGTAGAGTCTGGACCTCTTGCTTCCTCTGGAAATTACTATCGAACATCTGGAAAGCTTCTACTGACCGTTTTTGAAGAGATTGAAGAAGCAGTCGTCATCCAACACCAGGTTAAAACGGATATCAAGGACATGACATACATCTTTGAGAAAAATAATTGCACCTATCTTCGTCCTCAAATGCACATCTCCAATAGCAATAACCTTCAACACATCTCCATTGTCCATCTTCAACACTCCATAGTTGCCTATTATGTAAGTAGCAAATAGTTTCCTATTGTGAGATACGTGCGCTGAAGCACCTGAGTCCACCAGCCAAGAGTTGTCATCGCAGGTGAGGTTCATGACAACCTCATCACCTACAATGATCATATTTCCTCTATGTTTTGAGGGATTCGCTTTAGTGTTCTCGCCCTGCTTCCCCTTGTCGCCCTTCTTCTCTCTCTGCCAAGCGAACCAGTTCCGCTTGATGTGGCCCTTTATGCCATAATGATATCATTTGAAGTTCTCGTACTGATGCTTGGACTTGCTCTGCCAATAGTGGTAATTGGAAACATTTTGGTTTATCATGCACACCGGCTTCGTATCCATCTCTCCTCTCTGGTTTGCCTGTCAACCTTGACACCCTTATAAAATTTTAGAACCTGACTCTGATACCACATTGTTGGGAACAAAATACAAAAACCGTTCCCCAAACCAGAGAGTACCTGCGAGAGAACTAAGCAAAACGCATAAACCAAAAAATAACAAACATAAATCGCAGACACAAAGAATTTTACGTGGAAAATCGAGATAAAAAAACTACGGGACGATCAGTCCAACCTTAAAGAATATCCACTAATGGAATAACGAGATTATACCCTCTACAAGCTCCTCACCGATCCAACACATATCACCGTAACTCTTTGGAACAGAAAATAGATTACAACCATGAAGAAAAAAGGCAATGAGAAATACTCCAAATTGATCTCCTTCACCGAAACGGTCTCCAGTCCTTCTTTCTTCTCTCCAAAGTTGCAATGGCACTCTTTTCACCTTTTTTTCTCTCTTATTTGTTATATTATTGTATATTGCATGAGCCTTTATATAAACCCTTGCATGAATTATGGTTTCCATATAAAAATCTATATATGGAAGCCAAAAATATTTATGAAAATCCTTTTACATTCAATCATATATTTAATGGAAATCAAATCATAAATTGACTTACCATAAATTAGAAATCTAATTATATGGAAAGTTAATAAATGAAAGATCCAATCATAAATATATAATTCAAGTCAAAGATAGAAATCTAATATAATATTTGCTTACCATAAATGTTCTAAAATACGGCACTCGATGCACTTTCTGAGCTTTTTCGACACACAGATGGCGCTCGTCGCACTCCAGAATATTCTCCACAGTTTGGGAACCCAACCTACTCCAACAATGGTGGTGGTGGTGGAGTCACAAAAATATTAATATACTGTGATTGTATATTAACTTCTAGAATAAAATTTTATGCTTGCTTACTAACTAAATTTATACAATTCGATAGATAAAAACGTACCAATAAAAATTCAAAGTCAATAATTTTTTTTTAATTATTAGATTACATAAATTATCAAACAAAATATTTTGATTAATTAAAAGAACTTCATCTAAACCTCCTTCATAAGCTAACCCATTTAGTACACCACAAAGCGAGCATAGTATTGTTAGACTTCGATCCATGGCAACAAGAAAATGGACTTCAAAGATTGTATATTGAACCGAGCTTTTCTTGTGTGGAAAGAAAGAAACTTCGTATGGAAAGAAAGCAATTTTTTGTTTGCAATGTTGATATGCTGATATGAAACAAGTACTATGTTTATATAGGTAACTTCGAAACGAACGTTAGACGAACGCTATATATGAACATTAAAAAAATGAAAGAGCTGTTGAAAGAGCGATTGTGAAATAGCCGTTGTACATAAACCGACTCCTAAACGAACCCCAATCCATAGACCCAGACCCAATTTCAAACCGAAATAAAAACCAAATCATTCTCCAACCTATTATTTGTCTTTCTTCTTTACTTAGTCTTCTTTTTTTTCATATAAAAAAATTAAACCCTTAAAATTAACTAATTCTTAGAGGACAAAAAATACCAGTTTTTTTTTCTTTACTTAGTTTTTTGTTCTTATAAATTTAAAATTTAATATAAAAATATACTTTAATATGAAAAAAAGAAAAAAACTAAGTAATGAAAAAATCAAAGTAAAGAAACAAAACTAATTAAAAAATAAATATTAGTTTTTTATTATTAAATATACTTTAATATGAAAAAAAAGTAAGTAAAAATACAAAATCTAAAACAAAACTAAATAAAAATACCAAAACATAACTAAATAAAACAAACCAAACCAGACCAAACCACTCCTCACTCCCACCCAACCGACTGCGGGCTCCACTGCTTATTTTTCGCCAACTAAGTTGGCAGAAATTGTCCAAGGACAATTTTTGCCAACTTTGTTGGCGGTCAATCGGTTGCGGTCCCACCGCTGGGTCCCACTCCTCTACGCTTGCTTCCACGTATATTTTATGTCTGTTTTGCCCCAACGCAGTTGCCAGATTGTTTCTTTATTTTGAATTTGGTTAAACTTATTTTGTTTGCATTAATTTAATATAAATTAATTTTGCTACAATAAATTTTCTGTATATATAATTTAAATATATTTTAATTAGATTTTTTTGAGATGTACGACGATATACATGGAACTTTGTACACGTTACGTTGTATGCTATTTGGGTCCACTACCTCCACACTTTTCCCGCAATTTGATTCCAAGTGCCACCACCTAATAGTGATAGTTTGTATCCTGCCAAGTGCCAACACCTAATAGTGCAGTACACAAACCTAATAGTGATAGTTTTTATTATTGTTATTATTATTATTTTTCAATAAGGTTCAAGGACAACCAAAATTAGTTCCGGTTGGTACAACCCAACCCCCCGGGTCGGTCCTGTGTGTATTAGCGGGATGGTCCAAAATTTGGCCAGGACCCCAGCACGGTCAGACCCGGACCTTATCTATTCTTGCCTGCAGGTCCGGTTCGACCTGGCCCAGCTCTAGGTCCGATTAAAAACCAGTAATATTTAAATAATGTATACTTAAAAATTAAGTTTGTAATAGAGATTGGAGGATTTGAAGACATAATTTCCAAATAAGGTATAACTTCTCCCACTAACGACAAGACCCACTTTACTTTGTGTTGGATATGTATATAAATATGATATAAATACTATACTCTAGTATATATTTTATTTTAAACAAATTGGATGGCCCGAGGGTTGACCCGGGCCCAGCCCGAATTTAGTCCAGATCCAGCCAGGTCCGAACCTACCCGGGTTTGAGTTCGGACACGATTTAGAAGTTTGTTATTAAAGTCCAACTCGACCCGTCTCTCTACTAATCTAAGTCCGTCCCAGTCCAGACCTGATCAAACCAGATCAACACTGGACCTGACTTGATACACACCTTGAATAAGCAAACAGTTATATTTACTTTTTTTTTTTTGTTATATTTACTTTTATTTGTCCTACTTTGGAAGTTCAACTTTAACCCCATGAACCCAGGGCTTGTCTAACAAGATTCATAATTTTGAATATAAAGCAAGCAAACCATACAGATTTTACTTCAGAGAGAGAAGAGATGTAACTGTCCCCCCCCCCCCCCCCCCCCCCCACATATATATATATATATATATATATATATATATATATATATATATATATATATATATATATATATATCTTATTACTACAGATGAAATATCTAATTCTTAACCCATTTATACAATTATGTAGTTTTTGTAGCAATCCAAGTTGGAATCTTGTTTATCTATGTACAAATATATAATGTTAGAATTTTTAGTGCACTGTCAGAGACCTAGATTAAATCGAGCAATCTAAGTACAAGTCATTATTTTAAAAAAGATTAAATTTCCTAAATATAACTTCCATTTGTGTGGATATGTATTAGAAGTTTTGGTGCAATGGTCTAGATGGGAAAGGGCGTTGATTGGTCGACAAGTCCTTACTGAAAATTGCCATGTAATTATTTTTTTTGATTAATAATTATTTCTATCGTGCTAATAATTAATATTTGTAGTTGTGCTATTATTATTCATTAGTTAGTGGAATATCCTATTAGTTAGACTTGACACTTGTGAACCCAATTAGACTCTTCATGACAAATAGTGAGCCCAACATGGACTAAGCCCAATAAACCCATTCACACTAACTAATTAGGTGGATTAGCTTAATTTGCATGAGTGTAAATTTTTTCTAAAATATCCATCCTTAATTATTCCTCATAATTTCTCATATAGGAAATAGGACTTTAATATGTGACTTGAGGAAGGGGGAAGGGGCCGGCCACACATAAGGGGGTCCCCTCTCTCTCTTCTCCTTCATTTGTATTTTATTTTGATCCAAAAATCTAGATCCCCAATTTTTCCCACTTTTCCTCCATTAATTTTCCTCTCAATTCACTTCCATTTCTTTTAATTTTCATCCCTCAAGGAGACTTGGAGCTTAGAGAAGCCAGGAGCACAAGGAGGAAGAGCATTGGTGAATAGCTCGTCTCCACTTGGAATTTTTATTGGAAATCCATCTTTCAATTGATAATTTCTGAATTCATTCTTATTGTAGCTCATAAATCATTCATTTGACCACTAGGAATTATCCTATGGCATAGGGCTACCTATAAAAATAATTTTTAGGCTATTTGGTAGTATATTGTGTCCTCTACATAGCTTTTTGTATGAATTTTGGGTAAATTACGAGATTGACACATCAATTCTGTGTTATGAGACTAATTATATGTAATTAGACTTATATCAGGATTGTAGGACGTGGTACATGTCCATAATTGGACACAAGTAGGTCGTATCATGATACGGTGCGATATCGTGTGATACGGGGGCCATTTTGTGTGTTTTTGAATAATTTTCTATGATTTCTATTGTAATTAGTTATAATAGTTATTAGTATTTATATTTGGTATGTAGAAGTATTCTATATGGAGAATTGGTGATTTGGACAAATCAATTAGATGTGTATCATTATATTCTAGCTATGCATGCTTAATGTTTGGTATTATGACAATGTGTGATATTTGTGTGTGGACTGTGTGCATATGAGGGGACTATGTACAGTTGTGTGTGTGGGTGTCCCTTCTATCCTATGTGCCAGTGTTTGTGGCTCATTAGTTTAGGTGTATATATATATATATATATATATATATATATATATATATATATATATATATATATATATATATATATATATCTGTGTGTGTGTGTATTGCTCGAGCATACCAACAGTAGTACTGCAGGTGAGCAATTAGAGAG
Source organism: Iris macrosiphon (assembly GCA_036927795.1). Classification (NCBI taxonomy): domain Eukaryota; kingdom Viridiplantae; phylum Streptophyta; class Magnoliopsida; order Asparagales; family Iridaceae; genus Iris; species Iris macrosiphon. The sequence continues at coordinate 864,444 of JAYESA010000033.1, read as the reverse complement.
TGGAGTGGTGTAAAGTTTGGGTAGAGCAGTAACAACAACATAAGTTGCAAGAAAGAAACTTGGGGTCAGGTTAGACCTGGTGGAGGGGAGAGTATTGGAGATTGAGTGAGTATTGCTCGAGTTTAACATCAGTAAGGGAGTGTGTATCAGAAATTGTTAAGTTATGCACATGTGTGTTGGCAGCAGAAAGATGAAGGCTAAGGTAATGTACATGTGGGTTTTGAGTGTTGGTTAGGTGTGTATCAGTGATGGGTAACTCTGTATCAGCACTTATTGGCAGCAACTGCAACTTACAGTTGGTTATTAGTATAAAATTATCCAGTGTTAGCTATTACTTGTATGTGTACTAGTGTTATATATATGTGGGGTTTGTTGGCATCTAAATTGGTTAATGGGAGGTGTATCAGTGACTGATGAGGAACATTGCTGTGGATACAACAAGGTGGGGGCCTGCCTACTTGTGCAGTATAGCACATTGCCAAGGCTGGGCTTGTGTATATGACTGTGGTAGAGCACAGATGTTTTGTGCACAGAGGGAGTGCCAGTGTGGGTTGGTATCCATAGCATATTATGGGCCACAGGATGGCGAGGTAGTTGAGCCAGTACCCGTAGAGCCTTTTGAGATAGTACCACCGGCTGGAGAGACTTAGACTTTTCTTTATGAGTTGTATTTGATTTTTAGTAGACTTGTGGCATATATTATTCTTTTAGGTTTTATGTGGAGATTGGGCTTGTATTAAGACTCTTGCATTTGTTTTACTTCTATTCCATATCGTGCCATTCTTTCTCTAGTTATTTTTGTGATCGAGTATTATTTATCATTACCATATTATAATTTTGTCCTCCATTTAGAGTTGAGATAGCATGACATGTACCTTATGTATATATTATGTGAGTTGTGTAGATAGTTATGTTGACCCAGATAGTATTCTACCGCCAATGCTGTGGGGGTAGGCTGGACGTACCCATGTACTCGTGCCCTTATACCGGGTGTGGGTCATGACACATTTTTAGTGGTGGCCTATGCAGGTCTAGAGTCGCGATTAGAGCGATGTTGTGGTAGTGTAACGACTTAGTTATACTACTATGAGCCTATTTTAGATGAGGGTATACTCAATTACAACTAAGAAATATTTCCAAATATCTGTTTTTTTTATCCTTATCTATTTGAATGATTGCTTTACTTTGAACAATTCTGTCATTCTTTGATGATACCGTATCTTACTCAATATTGATTCCTTTATTGCAATCTATCTTTAGGATGCCGTTGAAGATGCATTCTCAGCGCTCAGGCTCAGTGTTAGCAAGGTTGGTCACTTTGTAGCCTTTGAGGGCAGCACCAGCAGACACTGTTCCAACAACTTCAGTTCAGAGGTCCGCTTCACCGGTCCAGGTGGACATTTTTGCAGCAACTTTTGGTGGTGCTCTACATCCAGTACAGAGGACAGTGCCGACAGTCTCTGAGGAGCTTCTACCTCCACCAATCGTAGTTAATTAGATGCAGGTATTTGTGCTCTTTTCGCAGATGATAGAGGCCAAACAGTGCCAGTCAGAGGTTATGCGGCATAGATTGAGAATGCTCACCAGCTTGTATTCGCTGCAGTCGAGAGAGTTACATTGGTCCAGCCACAGGTAGCTCCACCTCAGTTTACCTCGCAGCAGCCGAGGCTGGAGACTATCATAGACTTGAAGATGATTTGGCCGAAGGACTTTAAAGGTACTGAGGGAATTATTTATGTTGATGATTGGATAGAAGATATTGAGAGAAATCTGCGGCTGGTACAGATTTCAGAGAGGTTGCAGGTAGAGGCCGCAGGAAGCATGATGTTTGACATCATATTGACTTGGTTTAGGACGGACCCCAGGATCTCAGCGCTAGGACTTACTTGGAAAGCTTTTAAGGAGATCTTCAAGGAAAATTTCTTCTTAGATGTGGCTCTAACATATCTAGAGAGCCAGTTTTAGTACCTTATCTAGGAAGGTATGACGGTGGATGAGTATGCAGCAGAGTACTACAGATTGGGTCACTTCATGGAGGGGCAGAATCCCCGAGGGATAGCTTGGAAGTTCAGAAAAGGTCTGAACAGGGAGATTAAACCTCAAACTAGTAGACACTGTACCGCTATATTTGAGAAGATTCTAACAGAGGTACAATAATAGATGATGATTTGGAGCTCGGCTCTAAGAGGATGAGACATCATTTAGGGCCTAGTAGTAGTGCGGGCCCATCAAAGCGGCCTTACTTTCATCAGTAGCAATAGAGGCACTTTCAACAGCTGTCGAGACAGCTATTTCAGGCACCATTCCGGGCACCGATACAGCAGGAACATCAGGCCCCGAGACCAGCATAGCATACCCCGCAGTGCACTCACTATGGGAAGATAGGACATACACAGGAGGTCTACAGGAAGAGGCTTGGTGTGTGTCTCTATTGTGGGGAGGCAAGCCACCGGTTGCAAGATTATGTTCTAGCTCCCGTTAGAGCAGGTCAGGACGGAGGCCAAACATAGAGACCACCCGCGAGACCAACAGCGGGACAACAGAGGGGACCTCTATTACCGCCATAACAACAATAGTTTGCTAAGCACCAGCAACAACAGAGAGGTGCTCAGTGTTAGGGTTGAGCTTTCGCCATGACTATCGAGGATGAGGAGCCAGTCGGAGATGTCATCTCAGGTTCAGTCTTACTTGATTCTTTTCTAGATCATACTTTATTTGATTCTGGTGCTTCACATAGTTTTGTATCTATATTTTTTACTTTGAAGCATCATCTTGAGACTGAACTGTTGGCGAGGACTTGCAGGATCACGATCGGGGGTGGCATTATCCTGATTAGTGATATTTTCAAGGATCAGAGTGTTTCTCTGAGAGGCCAAAAGTTAAGCGCATGTCTACTCGTAATGCCACTTCCGAGCTACGACATAGTACTTGGGATGGATTGGTTGAGTAGAAACCATGCTAGTATCGATTATCGTGGAGACAGAGTTTTATTTCAAATGCCAGGAGAGCCAGAGTTTAAGTTTGCCAGAGGTACAACAGGACAAAGTGGGGGAGTCTTCTATAGAACTTTGGTGGAAGAGCAGGAGCTACCATATCCATTGATTATAGAATTTATAGATGTCTTTCTGAAGGAATTATCAGGTTTGTCGCCAGACCGAGATGTTAAGTTCTCTATAGTTTTGGTGCCAGACACAGAGCCAATATTACAACACATCTATAGGGTTAACAACAGCAAACTGACATAGTTGAAGAAGCAGGTGGATAAGTTACAGGACAAAGGCTTCATCCGCTCCAGTTCATCACCATAGGGTACTCCGGTATTGTTTGTACCGAAGAAGGATATGTCAGTATATATGTGTATCGACTATAGGGATTTCAACAATCTCACTATCAAGAATAAATATCCATTGTCGCGAATTAATAATTTGTTTGATCAGTTGAGCAGAGCGAAGGTTTTCTCGAAGATAGACTTGAGGTCGGGGTACCATTAGGTAAAATTGAAGAAGGAAGACATTTCAAAAATAGTTTTTAGGACTCGGTATGGGCAGTTTAAGTTCTTGGTGGTGCCATTTGGGTTAACCAATGCCCCGGTGGTATTCATGAACCTGATGAATAATGTGTTTCATCTTTACCTGGATCAGTTTGTGGTGGTATTCATTGATGATATATTAATTTATTCGAAGACCCCAGAGGAGCACGAGGAACACTTGAGGATATTTCTGGAGACCCTCAGGAAGGAGAACCTGTATGGCAAGCTTTCAAAGTATGAGTTCTTCCTTGATAAGACTGAATTCCTCAGGCATGTGATTACAGGAGAGAAAATCTTAGTAGACCCGAAGAAGAAATTAACAGTTGAGTCATGGTCTATCCCGAGTTCAGTGGCGGAGATCAGGAGCTTTCTTAGATTGGCATGCTATTACCGGAGATATTTTCAAGATTTTTCCAGGATTGTGGATCCAATGACTAGGCTAACCAGGAAGGACATGGAGTTCGTCTAGACAGAGGAGTGTCAAGCCGCATTTGAGGAGCTGAAGAAGTGGTTGATTACGGTTTCGATTTTGACGTTGCTATCAGGGATATGAGGATTTTTTATATATAGTGATGCTTCAGGTAAGGGTTTGGAAAGTGTATTACAGCAGAACGAGAAGGTGGTTGCCTATGCTTCTAGGCAATTATGCCCTCAAGAGAAGAATTACCTTACCAATAACTTAGAGTTGGTAGCATTCATCTTTGCTCTAAAGCTGTGGACATATTACTTGTACGGAGAGCGTGTGAAGATCTTTACAGACCACAAGAGCTTGAAGTATGTATTTACGCAGAAGGAGCACAATATGAGGCAGAGGTGAGGGTTGGAGTTGATGAAGAACTTTAACATTTTATTGTAGTACCATCCAGGGAAGGCCAACATAGTCGCTGCTGTAGAAGCATAAAAAATACGCCGGATAGCTCTACGCAGCATGGTGATGCAGGGCAGCGTAAACCGAGGACCTCAGAGCCATCAAGCGTGCAACAGAGCTTTTCCGCTGAGCACAGCATAAAATATGAACTCAAGGACCATCCGCGTAAATACAGTATGTCCAGGATGCTTCAGCGTAGACAGGGTGCTTCATCGCCTCTATGGCGTAAAACTCATCCGCTTTCAATACAACATTTAAGCGTACGAGGAACGCTTCGTATTCCCCGAAATGAACCTGTCAAATCATGCAGTGAACCTGACGTCTGACTTCTGACAAAGAGTACTGCACGGCTACCCAAACGACGGCTGGAATAATGGCAGACCACTCGGGACGCGCCCCTGCATTTAATGCACAGGATGATGGCGGATCTCTGCATTTAATGCAGGGGATTTGATTAATATCACCGAACCGTCGTTTACTGGCATCTCCTCGGCGTAAACTGCTTTTACGCATACGAAGGAATATGATGCCTTGTTTTACACAGGCAGATGTGAGCCTCTTACGCTCCGTAGAAGACAAACAGACTGCCACGTCAAAAGCTGCTCTTCGTACAGGGCTCGAGGCGCATCTCTGCACTTAACGCTCAGAATGATGGCAGACCTTCAGAACACGCCTCTGCAATTAATGCACAGGATTATGGCGGATCTCTGCATTTAATGTAGGAGATTTGATTATATCCCCAAGAGCCGTAATTCCGGCTAAGGATCACTCAGGCTTCTATGCCTCCTCGGCTTCTGTGCCCGCTCGGCTTCTACGCCCATTCGACTTCTATGTCTGCTCGGCTTCTACGCCCATTCGGCTTCTATGCCTGCTCGGCCTCTATGCCCACTCGGCTTCTATGCCTGCTTGGCTTCTACGCCATGGTGACAGACATTGGCTTCTACGCCAACCTCTTCTACACGAGGGATACCTACCTACGTGGCTTCTACGCCGTGATCTTCGTAGCAGTTATACGCGTTTGTCCCTTAGTTGGACACGCGTCACACGCTCATACAAAAGATCATCTATACGCGGGCAGTGGTTATTTTAACCATCGTGTAAAAGGGTGCTGTACTTTCCACTACTAGGTTTCTATACCGACTGAGTGGTCACTGTCACTAAAACTCTATAAATAGAGACCTCTATCAACAGAGGAAAAGGTCGAACTTCAGAAAAGATCGAACAAAAGGTCGAACTTCAGAAAAGATTGAACAAAAGGTCGAACTTCAGAAAAGATCGAACAAAAGGTCGGGAAAAATAGGTCAAAAGATCGAGGAGAGAAGTCGAAGAGTCCTCGAGAAAGAAGAATCCGGAGCTCAGGCAAAGAGTAGTGATCGACGACTTTGGCATCATGCATCCACTCTCTTTTGCAACCTTCGAAGCTGCTTTCCATCTTCTACGGCACTTCTTCACCATCGTGTGGTCCAAGGGCTAAAGTGATCGACTGCAGATCAGACACCTATAGCAATATTTACCCAGATTTAAAAATTGTACTCGACGTCCTCGTATAGGATTAATTGTACAAGCTTGTTTGTAAACCAAAGAAACGGGTTTCGTATAAACCTCGTCTTATATACATTTATCTTTCGTTTACCACCATAAACAGCTGCTGCCTTGAGTAGGTATCCAGTGGCTATATACTTGACGAGGGACAGACATTTATTGGTCGATCTTGATAGCTTGGGTATTGAGGTGCTAGTTACTGTAATCGCAACACAAATATGGGGATTTCAGGTACAGTCTGAGTTGATGGACCAAAAAAGAGCTGTATAATTTGAGGATGAGTCTCTGAGGAGCATCAAAGCGCAGGTTCGGATGAGATTGGCAGAGGGCTTCACTATTACAGAGGATGGATCATTACAACATGATACCAGATTGTGCGTGCCGAGTAGAGCGTTACGCGAAGAGGTTCTTTAGGAGGTGCATCAATCTCAGTACTCTATGCATCCGGGTGCCAACAAGATGTATAGAGATATAAGAGAATATGTTTGGTGGTATGGTATCAAGTGGGAGGTGTTGAGTTTCGTATCCAGATATCTGGTATGCCAGTAGATAAAGGCGGAGAGAAAAATACCAGTTGGATTGCTTAAGCCTTTACCCATTCTAGAGTGAAAATTGAAGCACGTAATGATGGATTTTGTATCAGGGCTTTCGCTTTCTCCATAAGGTAAAGACGTAATTTGGGTCATCGTAGACATATTTACCAAATTGGCCCATTTCTTACCATTTAAAGTGGGTACATCTATGAAGAAGCTTACGGAGATGTACGTGTGATTGATAGTCAGATTATATGGATTTCCTATGAGCATCATCTCGGATTGGTATAGTTGCTTCATATCCCACTTTTGGAGGAGTTTGCAGGTTAGCTTGGGCATCCAGCTCAAGTTCAGTACCGTATATCACCCTCAGACAGACGAAAAGTCGGAGAGGACTATCCAGACTCTCGAGGATATGCTACGCACTTGCATTTTAGATTTTGGAGGCTCTTGGGAGGATCACCTTTACTTATTAGAGTTTGCTTAGAATAACAACTATCATGCCAGAATCTAGATATCACTATTTCAGGCGTTATATGGATGAATATGCCGCACTCCTTTATCATCAGATGATATTGGTGATAGAGCCTTATTGGGACCGGAGATTGTCGTTGATGCAGCTGAAATGGTGAAGCTTATCAGGGATAGACTTTGGATGGCGCAAAACAGACAACAATATTGGGCCGATAGTCACCGGAGACCTTTGCAGTTTGAGGTATAGGTTTTATTTTCATTACTTATGATTATTTTGTTTAGGTTAGAGTGCTAAGGCTATATTTTGTGTTAGGTTGGTGATCTGGTATTCTTGAGTATTTCTCTGACACGAGGCACGATTCGCTTTAGTAGAGGTGGGAAGCTTAGTCCACGGTATATCAAACCCTTCAATAATCTTGAGAGGGTTGGTGCAGTGGCCTACAGACTAAATTTCCTGCATGCACTAGAGGGAGTGCACAACGTGTTTCATCTGTCACAGTTGAGATGGTACATGGCAGATCCCAACCATGTATTGGATCACTCAGAGATCCAGGTAAGGCTGACTCTTAGTTATCCAGAGCTGCCAGCAGAGATTCTAGATTACAGGAAGAAGGTGCTGCGAAACCAGACGATTCCCTTGTAACACATCGCGTGGAGGCATCACTCTCAAGGAGAGTATACCTAGGAGAGGAAAGCCGAGATGCGCGAGCGATACCCTTATCTGTTTGATCCGTGAGGTATAATTATTTCTTCCTTGCTGTGATTGCTTGTTGAAGTTAGTTTCTTCCTTAAATTTTGAGGACAAAATTTTTCTAAGGAGGGTAGACTTGTCACTACCACATTTCTAGATAAGAGTATTTTATAATTTTTTATGTAATTATTATTTTTTGATTAATAATTATTTCTATCGTACTAATAATTAATATTTGTGGTTGTGCTATTATTCATTAATTAGTGGACTAGCCTTTTAGTTAGACTTAACACTTGTGAACCCAATTAGACTCTTCATGAAAAATAGTGGGCCCAACATGGGCCAAGCCCAATAAACCCATTCACACTAATTAATTAGGTGGATTACCTTAATTTGTATTAGTGTAGAAACTTTCTAAAATATTCATCCTTAATTATTTGTCATAATTCCTCACGTAGGGGAAAATTAGACTTTAATATATGATTTGAGGAAGGGGAAGGGGCCGACCATACATAAGGGGTCTCCTCTCTCTCTCTCCTCCTTCATTTGTATTTTATTTTGATCCAAAAATCTAGATCCCCAATTTTCCCTACTTTCTCTCTATTGATTTCTCTCTCAATTCACTTCCATTCCTTTCATTTTTGTCCCTCAATGAGACTTGGAGCTTGGAGAAGCAAGGAGCATAAGAATGAAGATTATTGGTGAAGAGGTCATATCCGGGTCGTGTCCACTTGGGATTTTTATTGGAAATCTATCTCTCAATTGGTAATTTCTGAATTTATTCCCATTGCAGCTCCCAAATCATGCATTTGACCACTAGAAATTACCCCATGGCATAGGACTACCTATATTAACAATTTTTAGGCTATTTGGTAGTATATTGTGTCCTCTACATAGCTTTTTGTATAAATTTTAGGGAAATTATAAGATTAACACATCAATTATGTGTCATAAGACCAAATAGATCTAATTAGACTTAGATCAGGGTTGTAGGATATAGTACGTGTCCACAATTGGATACGAGTATACCGTATCACGATACGGTGCGATACCATGTGATACATAGGCCATTTAGTGTGTTTTTGAACAATTCTCTATAATTTCTATTATAATTACTTATAATAGTTATTAGTATTTATATTTAGTATATAGAAGTATTCTATATGGAGAATTGGTAATTTAGACACATCAATTAGATGTGTATCATGGTATTCTAACTATGCATACTTAGTTTTTGGTATTATGACACTGTGAGATATATGTGTTTGGACTGTGTGCATATGAGGGGATTATATATAGTTGTGTGTGTGGGTGTCCCTTCTATCCTATGTGCTAGTGTGTGTGGCTTATTAGTTTAGGGGTGTGTGTGTGTGTGTATATATATATATATATATATATATATATATCTTTGTGGGTGTGTGTATTGCTCGAGCATACCAACAATAGTACTATAGGTTAGCAATTAGAGGGTGGAGTGGTGTAAAGTTTGGGTAGAGCAGTAGCAGAAAAATAAGTTGCAAGAAAGCAACTTGGGGTCGGGTTAGACCTGGTGGAGGGGAGAGTGTCGGAGATTGAGTGAGTGTTACTCAAGTTTAACATCAGTAAGGGAGTATGTATCAAGAATTATTAAGTTGTGCACATGTGTGTTGGATATAGAAAGTTGAAGGCTAAGGTAATGTACATGTGGGTTTTGAGTGTTGGTTAGTGTGTATCAGTGAGGGGTAGCTCCGTATCAGCACTCCATGAAAGCAAATGCAACTTGCAGTTGGTTGTTAGTGTAAAATTACCAAGTGTTAGCTATTACCTGTGTGTGTACTAGTGTTATACATATGTGGAGTTTGTTTGTTGGCCCATTCGGTCTCAGTCAACTTGATTTTGATAGATAGCTAAACCATACATTAATATGTCGCATCTGAAGCCTCAACGCTGCTATTACATGTCGTCTGTATTACATCTATTCAAATATAATCTTTATTAATTTAAGTCTAGGACTGATGTACGCTGAGTCACACTGGCAAAACCAAGAACTTATAAATCAGATACCTAGTCCACTCAAATAAACCAAATAACCTTTCCCCCAAATCAGGCCACATTCGTTTACAAAGTCTACCATACTAGGAGACCGAACTCAGGCCGAACTCATGCATAACTCGGACCAAACCCGGTTACCCTTTTGGTATGAAATTAACTAGTTCAATAGCTCCTGATTTCTTGGCCCAACGGTTGGAAATTTGAATTAAACCCTAACCGAATTCTGACCGAATTCTGTTTGTCTACAACTTATAAATATGATTAGAATTCTCATTCTTACTCACTCAACCAACTCAACTTTTCTTAAGTATTCTATTCTATTGTGAGCAAACCACTTAAGCTTTAACCTTTCCATCAAAAGAGAAACTCCCTAGCCTTCTTAGTTCCATGTGCGATCTCGATCTAGAAGTCTTCTGGGTTGTAAAGAGCTTTGTTTGATCTGTTACTCTCTCTCTCTCTAAGATGTGAAGTTGCGAGACTTCGGATCAAAACTCATGGTGTAAAAAAGTGGCAAGCCTTCGGATCAAAGCTTGTGATTCACTATTGGTGATTATTGTGGAGAAACTCTGAGCTTGAGTTCTCGGGACTGGACTAGTCCTCTCAGTGGAAAACCAGTATATATCTTGGTATTTGCGTTTTATTTATCTCTCTACTTTACTGTCTTTATATACACTGTTAGTTAGCAACTGCCTTTATTCTGATAATCTTAAATTGGGTAGATTATTCCACTGTACTCTATTCACCCTCCTCTAGAGTTATCTCACGGTCCTACAATTGGTATCAGAGCAAGTTCTCTTTATATATGAACTATTGCTCATACCAATTGCTCCTACAATTGGTGTTAGAGCAAGTTCTCTTGATATTTGGCTTAACATCCTAAGAGACTTATGGAAACTGTTAGATCTATCCATACCAACAATGGTGAAGGCCAGTCCACAAATAGGCCACCCCTATTTGACGGTACTAACTACACATACTGGAAGATACGTATGAGCTTCTACCTAAAGTCACTTGATTTTGATCTTTGGACCATAGTAGTAGAAGGATACAAGAAGCCACCTAGAATAGTCATAGATAGAAACCTTGTAGAGAAACCTCATGATAAGTACACAGATATTGAAAATAAATAAGCTAGTCTTGATGCTAAAGCTATTAACGCCATATTTTGTGTTATAGACAGAATTAAATTTAACAGGGTCTCCACTTGTGCAACTTCGTACGAAGTATGGAAACTTCTTGAGGTCAATCATGAAGGAACCTCCCAAGTGAAGGAATCAAAAATAAGTCATCTAACACAAGAGTATGAAGCATTCAAGATAAAACAAAATAAGACGATCACTCAAATGTTCACGAGATTCCTCGACATCGTCAACCCTCTATTATCACTCGGCAAGGAGTACAACAATTATGAAAAGATTCATAAAGTACTCAGGGGACTCACCAAGAACTGGAATCCCAAGGCCACCGCAGTTATAGAAGAAAATGATCTTACCATGATGACCCTCGAGATGCTCATGGGCAAGCTGATGACTCACGATCTGGATCTCAAGAAATTTGAAGAACCTACTCCCAAGGAGAAGATGATCGCTCTTAAGGCGCATCACAAAAAGGTCACCAACTACAACTCCGACGATAGTGAGTCTCAAGATAAGGAAGTTGCCCTGACCACAATAAACTTCAAGAAATTTCTAAAGATTGAGAAACCAAAGAAGAAAGAGCCAACTGATAACAGCGATGAAGAGCCTGTATGCTACCACTGTAAGAAGACATGTCATATAAAGAAAGATTATCCAACCTTAAGAAAAGAAAATTGCCATAATTACTCATCCAGAAGAACATCATCACAAAAATATGCAAATACTAGTATTTGGCACGAAAGTAAAGCTAGTGAATCCGAAAAAGAGAATCCTTGAGAAGAAGCAAACTTATGCTTCATGGCGTTAGCTGATCAGGTAACGGATAATGACTCTTATGCTGATTTTAATTTTGATAAAATAGGTAATGCTTTTAGTGATTTGCTTGATTAGTTTAGAAAACTTAGAAATAAGTACAAGCATGCTAAGAAAGATGTTTTATGATTATTCGTATCCGAAGTGTTCATGGAGGCGAATTCGAAAATAGAGTTTTCAAAAGATTTTGCAAAAAAAAGTTTTTCTAATGAATTTTCTTGTCCTAGAACTCCACAACAAAATGATGTTGTTGAGCAGAAGAATAAAACTCTTAGCGATATGGCTAGAGTCATGTTAAATCAGTATAATCTTCCGAAATTGTTTTGGACTGAAGCTGTAAGTACTTCATGCCATGTTTTGAATATGGTGCTTATTCTACCTATATTGAAGAAAATCTCCTATGAACTTTGGTTTGGTAGGATCCCCATAATTAGTTATTTTAAAGTTTTTGGCTGCAAATATTTTATTCTTAATACTAAAGATAATCTAGAATTTTTTTACTCTAAGGCCGATGAAGGTATTTTCTAGGTTATGCCGCCAAAAGTAAAGGATTCAGAGTATTCAACAAAACCTTATTGACTATTAAAGAATCAATAACTGTTACATTTGATGAACACAACACTCAAGCACTAAACAAAAGCGACGATGAAGGTAGTCATCCCGCAACCAACAAGACATCAGAAGATACAAACAGTACAAGTCATCCAAAAAGTCAGCCAATGAGACTAAAGTTCTCCACAGATCATCCTGAGGACTTGGAAATAGGTGATGTGTCGAAAGGGATAAGTGTACATTCCTCAAATAGAGACATCATTATAAATGTTGCTTTTATTTTTCAAGTAGAACCTAAAAATACTGATAAAGATTTTGCTGATAAGTTTTGAATTTCTGCTATGCAAGAGAAACTCAACCAATTTGAATGTAATCAAGTTTGAAAACTTGTTCCTAAACCTAATAATGATCCGATCATTGGTACTAAATAGTTTTTTTGAAATAAATTAAATGAAGATGGTTCAGTTACACGTAATAAAGCACGTTTCGTAGCTCAAGAATGCAACCAAGAGGAAGGTATTGACTACGATGAGACTTATGCTCCTATTACTAGACTTGAATCTATCCAAATGATTTGCTCTTTTTCTAGTTTTTATAGCTTCAAACTTTTTCAAATGGATGTTAAAAGTTCTTTTCTAAATGGTGCTATCAAAGAAAATATTTTTGTTAAACAACACCCTGGTTTTGAAGATTTCAAACACCCTGACCACGTATTCAAGTTACAAAAGGCTTTATACGGACTCAAACAAGTCCCTCGTGCTTGGTATGAACGCCTTAACTTCTTTCTACTTGGAAACAATTTTTCAAAAGGAAAAATTGATACTACCCTTTTTATAAAAACTTTTGCTGATTCTTTGTTATTAGTGCAAATATATGTTAATGATATCATATTTTGATCTACTAATGAGATGCTATGTAACAAGTTTGCTAAAAGTATGCAGAGTGAATTTGAGATGGGCATGATGGAAGAACTGACTTTCTTCCTAGGATTGCAAATCAAGCAAGATTCACAAGAAACTTTTATTCATCAGGCTAAGTATACGAAAGATTTGCTCAAAATGTTCAACATGGACAATGCAAAGCCTATTGAAACTCCAATGGAAACATCCACTAAGCTTGACCTTGATGAAAGTAGTAAACTAATAGACATACGTAAGTATCGAGGTATGATTGGTAGTTTATTATATCTAACTGCTAGTCGCCCAGATATTATGTTTGTTGTATATCTTTGTGCTAGATATCAGGCTAATCCTAAGGAATCACATTTGTGCGCAGTTAAGTGTATCTTTAGATACCTTAAAGGGACTTTGTCGGCAGGCTTATGGTATCCCAAAACCATGTCCTTTGACCCTGCTAGTTACTCGGATGCTAATTTTGCTGGATGCAAAGTCAATTGAAAAAGCACCTGCGATACATGTTATTTTTTAGGAAAGTCTCTAGTCTCTTGATTTAGCAAGAAACCAAATTTTGTTGTATTATCAATAACTCAGGCAGAGTATATCGCCGCAGGATATTGTTGTGCTCAAATTTTGTGGATGAAGCAAACCCTAGAAGACTTTAATCTGCACTATAAGAATATTCATATTTTCCGTGACAACACTAGCACCATTAATCTTACCAAAAATCCAGTTTTCTACTCTCACACTAAGCACATAGAAATCCATCATCATTTTGTAAGGGATTATCAATCACACGGAGATATTTGTTTAGAGTATGTGGACACAGAACATCAACTAGCAGACATCTTTACTAAACCTTTAGCTGAAGATCGATTCAACTTTATTCGTCAAAAATTAGGTCTTTTGGATTCTGATAAAATATAAGAATCATAAGATGCTTTACACATTTTTTGTCATATTTTTCAAAGTTTTGAAAATTTTGGATATAAGCCGAAAGGGCCCTTCTGTCAAAAAGGTATAAATAACCTAAGCAATACAGTATTTAAGTGTCTTCAGACCACCGATAGCTGGGATCAGGCCCCTACAGCTACTCTGAGACGATTTAAACTCTTGAAAACATACGATTTAAGTTCACCACTTATTTTTATGTATTCATATTAAGTCATGAAAGTTATAATATCGATTAAAGTTATATTGAGATTCTGGAAATAAATGTCAACAAAATTTAGACCGAACTTGGGCCAAGCTCGAACCGAACTCGGTTGGTTTAATTCCAGAATATGCTATGTCATTTAATTCTCTTCCAAATTTGGATTTTTGCTACTCTATATATAGATTATTTCGTTGCTCTTTGATTCAGACCAACAAATATTATTTTTCCTCCACAAATAACCTTAGCATTTCCTCCTATATCCTCTCCCAATGGCCCCTAAAAGGAAACGAGATTCCTTTTCCGACTCTCTTTTCTGTCCCATTATGCCAAACATAGAAGAATTCGACAGTTTCACTTTTTGACACCTCAAAATTTCAAATGATTGGTTTAATGATTTCTCCAAAAGACACATATATTTTGGCCATCCTATTGATTTTACTTCCCAACATAAAGACTATCTACCTACTTTTCAGAAACTTCAACTTGAAGAACTTGTTCCAACCCGTACCAATATTTACACCAATGTATTTCAAATATTCTATTATAACTTAACATATGAACATGACACTATTTTATCTAGAGTTCATGGCATTCCAATTGAATTTGATGCAGATGACTTGGTAAAATTCTACGGATTTTTGCTGATGGACAACCCTTAGTCAACCTCACGCAAGTTCAATTCAATTATGACTTAATCCTAGATTCTTTCAAGAATATCCTTTGTCACCCTCTTGAATGTCCACCTGGTAATTTTATGCTAGATATTTGAATGGTCACTTCTTTAAAATGCATCGCATTATCTTTTCAACTTTTCTACCTAAGAAGACTTACTTTGATGATGTCTCTTATCTAGAAATCTCAGCTTTGTATCATTTGTATTTCGGCATTAACTTCAATGTTCCACAGACCTTGTTATCTCAAATGGTTCCATGTCGCAAGAAAGGGCGTCCTCTACTTTACGCCATGTACTTGCCAACCATTTTTAGCTATTTTAATATTCCTTTGGATACTTGTCATCAAGAAGACAACTATGCTTTTACCTTATAACTCATTATCAAACTCCAACACTTATCCTGTTGATTTTGTCCCTCCTGCTGATGACCAACCGCAAACCTTAGAGTCTATTTTTACTCTTTTGCGTGATCACTTTCACCAAGAAGACATATGCAATCGTGCAATCAGGCTCTTGGCAACACTTTGATAGACATTCAGTACACCCTATGGAAGCACCCAGCCGGACCTTTTTTGATTCTCCAGAATCCAAATCAACAAGAATTTCGTATTGATCACCCATATGTTCAACGATATTTGGATCCAGCTGATACCTTCTTTGATCTAAACAGAATCCTTGAACCAGATAATGAAGATGATGAAAATGACAACTAGTTAGTCAAATGATTTGAATGTTAAAAGTTTACTTTGAGATGTTCTACTATAATGTTTCCATTACACATCCACTTTTGTATTTTTTTTCTTTCAATGAATAAAAGTTTAAATAAATTTTTTTCTTTTCTTATTATATATTATCTTGTATACTCTTTACTCCCTTGTTTTTCTTGTCATCGCACCGATATTGGGGGAACATGCCATTTCGATCAAATGACAACGGGGGAGAAAGAATACATGATACTAGCATACAAGACGATACTTGACAGACGTTGTCTTCAGCATATCAACTGCTCCACAGTTACGGGGGAGCCTTGCATATTAAAGACTTGCAGTGTCATTCATAGTTTGTCAATTATCAAAATGAGCGAGATTGTTAGCCCATCCGATCTCGGTCAACTTAATTTTGATAGTTAACTAAATCATTTATTGATATGTCGCATATGAAGCCTCAACATTGCTATTGTATCTCGTCTGTATTCCGTCTATTAAAATATAGTATTTATTTTTGTGTGTCTAGGAATGATGTACACTGAGTCGTACTGGAAAAACCAAGAACTTATAAATAAGATACCTAGTTCACTGAAATAAACCAAAGAACCTATCCACCAAATCAGGCCACATTCATTTACAAGGTCTACCATACTAGGAGACCAAACTCCAGCTGAACTTGTACTAAACTCAGACCGAACTCGGTTACCCTTTTGGTATAAAATAAATCAGTTCAAAAGCTCCTAATTTCTTAGCCCAACAGTTGGAAATTTAAATTAAACCCTAACCGAATTCTGACTGAATTCTGTTTGCGTACAACCTATAAATAGGATTAGAATTTTCATTCATACTCACTCAACTAACTCAACTATTCTTAAGTATTCTATACTATTGTGAGCAAACCCCCTAAGCTTTAACTTTCCTATCTAAAGAGAACCTCCCTAGCCTTCCTAGTGATAAGTGTCACGCCCTATTCCCAAAATACCGAGGGACTAGTCACATGGCAATGGCCAGCAATACAACACCAATGGGCAAACCCAATTTAATAAACCAGTTAGATTGCACTTAAACTGTAATAAATATAAATACAGTCTACACCATCTATCACATAATAATTCTAATCTCATCCACAGAAAAAACATAACTAAATATGATAGACTAATCAAGATAACAAATAAAGGAAATAGTCCATCATTAAGTCAACATATGTAGTATCTCGGGGAATAACCCGATAAAATAAGAAAAGAGAATAAGTTAATACATAAGTCCATGAGTCAAGTTATGAAATAACGGTAAGCATAAAAAACTGAGTATGTTAGAGAATACTCAGAAGAAATCCTCTGGTACAACCTCGTCCTCTGGTGCTAGTACTGCTCCAGCGTCAGCTCCTATTCTGTATATCTTTGGGTATTCCTCCTCTGCTGTACTTGGAGACATAATCTGGATCCAGGTTCCTCAGGAGATATAGCAAGGTACAAGAATAACTCAAGCCAAATAAAATACAGTAAACAAAATAAATCTTCAGGGCAAGCTATGTAACCAGCTAAGTGAAATATAAATAAGAGTATCATTAGTATTCAGTCTGAGACCACTACAAGCTCTATGTCAAGGATCCCATAGCAGCAAGAATATCACGTAATGGGCCAATCTCTAGAACAGAGACTAAAATACCTCAATAATAAAGTATATATGTATATATTCAGCCTGTAGCCTGTGTGTCTGTAAAACCCCTAATTCTGAAAATTATATTATTTTTATTAATTAACTATTTAATTTATTTAATAGTTATGAGCCAAATAGAGGAAATAGATTTTATTTAATTTCTTATTTAAGATGTTTGTGCATTAGAAATTTATGGAGCCATTATAATTTTTTCCTAATTTATTCCATGTAGGAGACCCTTTGGACTGTTGCTAGCCTAATGGTATGCTTAAATATAATTTTTTTAGAATTTTATATGTATATATATATATATATATATATATATATATATATATATATATATATATATATATATATATATATATATATATATATATATATAAGTAATCAATTGGAAAAGAAAAAGAAAATATAATTCCTATTGGATCTAACCCAAACCCCTTAGCCTACCCTACCCGTTTAGCCCCTACCCGGACCCGTTAGGAGAAGAAAAATATCCACAACAGCAGTAGCAAAAACCAACTTTCCTTTCCCTTCTCCGCGCGTGTGAGCCGACTCATTCCACCGCCTCTTTATCTATTATATTACTAAACTCTCCTAAAACCGAAAACCAAAACTAAAGAAAGAAAGAAACAACAGCAGCAGTGGTTTTTGAAACCACTAAATTACCCCACCGCCTCTTTATCTATATATATATATTACAAACTCTCCCAAACCCTAACTCTAATTCTTTTACCAAACTTAACACCGTTTTGGACGCTTGCACTATACAGATTTCCTGCCAGGCAAGTATACCTTGCCATTATACTATTATCTACATTTCATATGATGCATGCATATTTTATTTCTGCTTAATTAGTTCATCTATTTTAACTGCTATATAAATTGTGCGTCCAAGGAAACTTGGGTGCAACGACGGTGTCGTCGTGTTCTGTTTTATTTATGTATATGCATTGGACCTACTTTTTGAGACCACCCCATTATTATGAGGCATTTTATGTTTCATTGGCCATGACAGTATTCTTACACGAGTATGAGTCACATGTAGGATACATACTTGTATATTCGGCTAGCCACTGGTACCTATAGGTCGTACGACGGATAGGGATAACTGCTGATAGAAACTTTGTATGCTAGTATACCTGGCAGTTATTTAGAGATTTTATCGTGTCATGGATGTGGCATGCTTAGAGCATGGGGTGGGGAGAATAATAAGTAAAGCATTTGGGCTCATTTCCATTTCTTCTGTGCGCCCGGTTTCTCCGTCGAAGAGACGGGTGGTGATGACCACTATATATTATATTATCAGGCGGCCTCTGCCGTTCAAAAGATGACATGCTTTGTAGGCCCCTGGATCTCCAAGAGAACCATGCCAATCCCATTTTTGGCCAGATAGCCCACGTGTTGGAAAGTTGTTCTCAAACTGCATTCACTTAGACGGTTAGGTGACCCATTGGATGTTTACTTTTCAGTACTTTATCGGCATATTATTATGTATCTTGTTACGTCCCTCTGAGGACCTGGTCCCTTTCTAGATACAGACGAGCTGGAGTATCCGCAGGAGTACGGACCTGGACCTGACGTTACTTACCAGATGGAGGAGGTCTTACCCTCGGAGTATCTGTGATTTATTGCCTCTGTTTAGAGATCCTTGTTGCTACTTCAGTATAGTCATTTTGTAGTGGATTTGTTTCCATCCGACTATCAGATTTGATACTCATCTTTGATATTCAGTTATTATTCAGCTCTTTATTCCTACTTATTATTTATGCTGTGGATGAGATATAGATTGTGTGTGACTTATTGTGACATTATATTACCATTGGTGGATTGGATATCATAAACAGCGTACGTGTGTATATGGTTTCCATATATTGGAGTTTGTATGCATATGGCTGGGCGTGTTACGTATTCCTAGTCCTACATATTTTGGGACTGGAGCGTGACATATTTTTTGGTGGTGGCCCATGCAGGTCAAGAATATATTGTCTCGGCTATGTAACTGTACCGGATAAGCCTACGTATAGGAATAGAGTATAAGGATCTCATCCACGCTTGACTAAAACCTTATTCTTCCTTTCAACCATCCTATGTTTGGATAAACATGTTTTACGCCAAAAACTCTTTACGCTGTGACCAGGGGTCTCTATTTATAGAGATCAATCAGATGATTATCATGTTGGCATAAAAGCCAAATGACTGTCTTGATGGCGTAAAAACCAAATAACTCTCGTTGGCGTAAAAGCCAAATGATTGTTATTGGCGTAAAAGCCAAATGACTGCCTGGTTGGCGTAAAAGCCAAATGACTGTGTTGTTGGCGTAAAAGGCCAAACTATGAAGAAGATTGCCTCCTTTACGCTACGGTTATGAAAATTGTTACCCATGTTCAATCTATACATGACACGTATCCCTTTATAAGATCATGACATGCAAGCCACGTAGGTAACTGCCCCTGCATAAAACTTGATGATTCCTGAAATTTAGATAACCAGCATAAAATAGCCTGATTAGCGTAAAATGCAAGGATGGTGATGTGAGCGTATTTGTCACAGTTTTTACTTTTTCAGTCATAACAAGGAATAAATCTCGTGCATTAAATGCAGAGATATACCTCGATCTCTGTGCAGGAACAACTTTTGACGTGGCGTCTGGTTTTGTCTTATCTTGAGCGTAAAAACTCATTTCTGTCAATATAGAATGGGTAGCGTATTCAGACTTGAGTGAAAAAACTTATTTCTGTCAATATAGAATAGACAGCATATTCAGAAGACTCTTTTTTTTTCTTCCTTCGAATGCGTAAAAATGACTTGTATCAAATATGTCACTAAATGACAACCTGGGTCTCTGTGCAAAATTATCATCACAGCCGTCCTCTCGATCATCGTGCAGTACTTTTGTCAGATGTCAAGTTCACTGATTTGTCTGACAAATTCATCCGAGGAATACGAAGAGTTCCTCGTACAACTTTACGCTGTATTAAAAACAACATATTTTAGACTTTATGCATGCAGATTTTACGCAGGAAACCTTTACGCAGATTTTACGCAGGAAACCTTTACGCAAATTTTGTGCAGGAAACTTTTTACGCAGACCTTTTACGCAGACTTTACGCAGGCAGACTTTTATGCACAGACTTTTTACGCAGACTTTACGCAGGAATTATATCAACCTTTTACGCCGACATCTTAGAATCTCTACTTTACGCCAAATTACTTTGAATTTCTGCTTTACGCAGACAGTTCTGAAGCCCTACTTTACGCCAAACTACCTTGAACCTCTGCTTTACGCGGACAGCTTAGCAACCTTGAAACCCTATTTTACGCAGGGAGGGACTTCATGAATGTTGGGGGTTTTGACTGAAAAATACGCAGACAATTCCCCAATATATTTTATGCTTCTATATTCTATTTAATACTTGCATCCTGTTTGATTCCTATACTTCTTCTAATCGTTGCGTACATCACCTACAGAGAGATGGATATGCAGAATGGATGTACTATCGTCAATGGCGACACAACTTCTGGAGTCAATGGTCAGACTCAAGGAGGGACCTCAACAAATCCTAGACTTCCGGGACCAGATGGACAGATTCACAATCCAGTTCCATCTGATCTTCCCGCTTCACCTAATGGGAACCCTCCAGCTTTTCCAACACCGCAAGATGGCCAGACACAACTATTCCAACTCTTCCAGATGATGATGCAAGAACAGAGTCAGCAGGCAGCCGAGCAAAGGCAAGAATTTCTGGCAGCACTTGATAGGATGGCTGCACAGGCTACTGTACCAACTCAAGCACTAGTTCCCGCACCTCGAGCTAGAGTTGGTTCAGTAAAGGACTTTATATAGATGGGTTTGAGGCCGTACAAAGGCATTGAGAGCCCAGAGGAAACTACCAACTGGATCACTCACACTCGGAAGTTATTAGAGGCATCACAGCTACCTACAGAGCTGTAGATGACAGGAGTGAGGACGCTTCTAGATGGTAATGCTCATCACTGGTGGGAATCCATGGAGCGCCAGTTGGGTATATACCAGACTTGGGAGCATTTCTTGTAGTGCTTTAAAAATTAGTACTTTCCGGACACCGTCAGAGATACATTATACGATCAGTTTCTCCACCTAGAGCAGGGGAATAGAACAGTGGACGAGTATGATGCCGAGTTTAGTCGTCTTAGTAAATATGGCACTGCCCTGATACCAGATGACTTGGCTAAGGCTAAGAGATTTCATCGCGGACTGACCCAGGAGCTCCAACACTACACTAGCTCCCAGTCCCGAATCTTTTATGCCGAATTACTGACAGAAGCCATATTGCAAGAAACCATCAGCAGAGGAAAAGGAGGTCAGCTGAGAACACAATAAGGACCAGCAAGAACACAACAAGGAGGACCTATCAGACGTCCTTTAGCTCAGCAACAACAGTATCAACACAGAGCAGGACCGTACCAGATTTCAGAGAAGCCCCAATATAATTATTGTGGTTGACGCGGACACATCTCAAGAGACTGTCGGACCCGTTTGGGATAGTGTATGAGATGTGGTTCCAGATAGCACCTGGCAAGAGACTGTCCTATGCAACAGGCATTGACACTTCCACCGCCAGCACAGAGGCTAGTGCTTCCAACACCGAAGCCAACTCAGCAGACAATGAGACCAGGAGCACCTCGACCTCCAGCTGCAGGAGGATTTCAGCAAGGACCACCGCTACCTGCACAGGTGGATCAATTCGCGAGGGCCAGACAGGGACAACCCCAGAGATATGGCAAGCTTTTGCATTGGAAGTGGTTGACATGAATCAGGAGATTGATGTCATAGCAGGTATCACTCTTGCTTTTAATTTTCCTGCTGTGATATTATTTGATACGGGAGCCACCCACTGTAAACACCCTATTTTTAAGAATAATTCTAATACAATTTTTCCCAATATTTTTGGTATTTTTCTGGATGAAGAACTAAGGTGATTGTGAGCAAAGGATTTTTAAATACAGTTAATTGGTGTTAAAATATTATGGAAATAATATTTTATGGTGTAAATTGGAAAACCGGACATAGGGTAATTTTCGGTGAATTTATTGGACTCCAGAAACGCATTTAAAGCCCTAAACACTATTGGTTATATAAAACCCAAACCAAACCAAACCGAGCCAAACCCAAACCAAACCAAGCCGAGCCAAACCCAAACCAAACCAGCTTATTGGGTCGGGTCGGGTTGGATCCGAGCCAAACCCGACCCAGACCCGAAACCCAATTGAGAACCCTAGGTAGCCGGAAACACTGTTGCGGCTATTTAAAGCCGCCTCGGGATCCGCGAACCCGCTGCCGCCACTCTCATCTCCATCCCCACGCCGACCCAACTCCGACGACTCCCCGCTCAGCCTGCTCCCTCACCGCCCTAACTCCGCTACCGGCTCCCCCATCTACGCCACTTCCGCCAGGCCATCGACGACCCCGAGTCCGCCCAGACCCCGACGGCAGCCTCCCTCACCGACCCACGCCGCCGCCCCTCTGCTCGACTCCGCCGCCGAGACGAACCAGCCCCGCTCCACCTGTCGTCCACCCAGCCCGATCGTCCCGACGCCAGAGTCCACCCGCGGCTGAACCCATCTCCGCCGCCGCCGCCCGCGAGCGTCGCCCCGCTCGCCTCGTCGACCGTCCGCTGCCCTAGCACGGACACGGCCGCCCTCGGACACGAACAGCACAGTTGACGTCGGACACGACCAGGATACAGTTCGCGTCAAGTTGACACAAGGACGCGTGAAAACTGTCACGACCCGCACCCGGATATTCGGGCACGAGTACGTGGGTACGTCCAGCCTACGCCGCAGTGTCGGCGGTAGTACGCTGTCTAGGTCATATTCACAGTTAAAATAAAATCTATCTCATCCACAAGAATAAACAGGCAGGGATAATCACAGGAAATAGAAATGCTAAGATTTCATAATATTTAATTTGTGACAACCAAATCCACAGTTAATACAAAACCAGAAGATAAATCGGGGACAAACCCGAGTATTGTGCTGAAAGAAAATACTAGCTAACTGGCTGACTACTCCTCAAAAGTAGTCTCCTGAGTGGGAACCGGCTCCTCAAAAGTATCATCTGCTGCCTCATAGGGGCCATAAAAGGTGGGGGCATAGTCCTCATCATCGCCTAATATCAACGGATCCAGTCAGGAAAGGAGCAAAGTACCAATACACAACAAGATTAAACTAAATATTTATGACAAGTAGAAAGAAACTGACTAAGTATCATGATAAGAGCATGCACAATAAATAGTGAAATTAACTAAGAGTTAAACACTAAGAATCAGGAATATAAGTAAAACAGGATTAATTGCTATAAACCAGGGACATGAGTAAAACAGGAATATAATGAGACAAGAAAATGGAACTACAACAAGACAACAGGAACTATGTGTGTGAAATTGTGTATTTAGAATACATAGTTGGCATGTAGGGGTTTATAAGGCTAATAAGGCCGCCATAGACGGCTAGCAGTCAGGAATAATCAAGTATAAGGCTGATGGTACAGTCGCGTACCAACAGCTAGCAGTCACGACAGGGGGAAGGGTAAACTACATGCCTCCTAGTATTCTCCCACCCGACATGAAAAACAAGACATGAAATCCAATATTCTAACACTACGTGTAATCATCCAATAGTACTAGTAGAGCAAGGAATTAATTATCACAATATAAAGAATAAACTTGAAGTGCAGGTACTTGCCTGATGTTTGGATCCCAACTACAGTTCTATCCTCGGGAAATTTCCAGAAATATCTCCGGATGCTGAAATAATTATTACCATCATGCTCAGAAGATATCAAATAGCTAGAAACGCCTGTCCTTGAGTCCAATTTGGAGACAAGGGCAAAAACGGCAATTTCGGGTCGTTGTTTTTCCTATTTTTGGATCGCGGTGTGCGATCACCACAGGACGCGATGCCCCGAGCGGTTTATCCGGGCACCGAGAGGGTCATACAGGCTTCGCAACGCAATTTACGGAATTGAAAACGGGGCAGCGAGGAGAAAATTACACGTACCTGAACAGGGCTCGAGAAATTGAGATTTCTCGTGTCCGTGTCGTGTCCGACACGTGTCGACACAGGGGAGAATTAGGGCTAGGGTTAGGGTTCTTGAAGCTGCCGGTAGCCGGAGGAGGGCGGCTCTGCGGCGGGGGAGAAGGCCGGCCGGGGCTAGGGCGACGTGCGGGAGGCGGCCGGGGGCACGGCGGAGGCGCGGTGAGGAGTGGCTGGCCGAGCGGGGCTGCGGGCTGTGCTGGAGTCGGGGAGGCCGGAGGCGGGTGCTGGAGGAGAGGGAGAAGGAGGAGGAGAGGGCCGGGGGCAGCACGGCGGAGCGCGGCGGTGGACGGGCGGCGCTGGCAGCGGCTGGGGAAGGCGGTGGCGGCGTGGGATGTTGGCCGGAGGGGGGGTTTCGAGGGAGCTTTTATAGGCTGAAGGGAGAGCGGGGCTGGCCGGACGAGGCGGGGGACGTGGCGGCTCTGGCGGGGTCGTGGGGCGAGCGGAGCGGGCGGAACGGCGTCGTGGGGGAGTGCTGGCCGACGGAGGCGGCGAAAAACGCGGGCGCCGGAGCGGTTCAGATGGGGGTGGGGGTGACCGGGTCAGCGGGTCGGGCGGCTCGCGGTTCGGGTTTGACCGACCCGACCCGACCCGCTAGCAAGTTGCGGGCTGGGCAGGGCCTGGGCTGGGCCCAATGGGCCGAGGGCTGAATTTAGGGTTTAGGTTTTATTTAAATAAGTGAAAAAATAATTAAATAAATAATTAATTAATTAGTTAATAGTTTTTAGGTATTTTAAAATAGGTCCGGGGCCCGATAAATTCCAGAAAAAATTACCCTAAGTCCATTTTTTCATTTTACACCAAAAAATATTATTTATTTATTATCAATTAAAAATCATTTAATAATTAGAAACCTGATTTTAATTACAGAAAATTCCCAGAAAATTCCAGAAAATTGTGAAAAATCCCAATTTAAAATTCTTGCAAAAACAGGGGGTTTACAATCTACCCAACTTACAAAATTTCGTCCTCGAAATTAAAATTAAGCCATAATCTGTTAATCCTTCATGTTCATTAGGCAAGTCAATTGCAATCTCCTTGCGATAATTAGAATCCTAATCATATCCACTGCAATCACTTCAAGGTTAAGATGACTACTGTTCCAATCAAAATTCAACCTATGGTTATTACTTCTTACTTCCTCAAATTACCCACAGGCAAATTTTAAATTAAGCCCATATAACATCTTCAAGATACGCTTATAAATTTGCCTCACGATTCTAACTATCATAATTCCTTTAGAAGTGATTCGAGTCCAATAGTATTCCCATTTTCAACTTTTTAATTTCCATTCACATCCTCAATATTCCAACTAGGTAGTCCAACCATCGAACTTTAATTCTTAATTCAATCATCAAATTTGAAAAATAATTTAAATGTAGTCCACCAATGTTCAAATCTGAAATTCTATATTTTTATCCTCTAAATTCAAATTGATGATTTTACTTTCATTATTCAAAAATTTAAATCATGTACTTAAGATATAACTATTGGGTCCTCGATATCAATTCATTAATCATCTTAGTCACTCCTCTAAATTTTCAAAATTAGAATGGCTTGAACCTCTCCCAATCTAATCTTACTCGGTCACAATCTAAAAGAAATTTATCTCGAGTTGACAATGCACTGCTACCCAGCTTAGAATTTACCCATCCATCACATAAGGCTATATACCTTAAGAAAATATTCCTTAATATGTTTACTCATGTCATTCAATCCTCGAAACTTCAACGCCGATCATATCACATATGATTTGTCCTTAATTACGAAAGGATAATCCTCAAGCATGTGATCGGCCTATGGGACATATCTAGTATTATCTGTGTATCAAACTTATACCAAGCACGAGGTTTCGTCTTTCCGAAGTAAGGGAAGACGAAGATCAATAATAAAGAGTTCAAGGGAGGGGTAATAGAATAAAAGTGTCGGGATCAAGACGTTTAAAGAATTTAAATGGGAATTGTCAAAGCAGTTGTGGATTGAATCCTATCTTGGTAATTCCTATTCACATGCTCGTATTAATACAGTTATGTAACCGATACGATATGCTCAGACATGTCTAGGGCAAGTATATTTTGTCTACTAATCACTACATATCTCAATCCACGTAAAGTATTATTTCGAAGGGCGAATCAAGCGCACTATGGTTGATCAGACCGTAATACACTAACTCTGAAATGTATTATTGTGGGCCTCCCCAATAATACACTTGTCATGAACAATCTCGATAAAGAGTAAGCTTGCAAAACTAGGCTATAAAATAGCAGCATAAGTCAAGTACAGCAAAATTAAGTGCGCTAAATGATGATGGAAGGGGGTACAAATTATTTAAGTTCACAAAACAACACACAATAAGCACAATAACAAAAGACTCTATAATAGTTATCAAATATAAAAGCATACCAGGTTATTAGCAAGTTCAAAATTACTAGGTTGGGGCTGAGGTCATGAACCAATAGGCACGATCTAAACAATACTAGAAACGGTATCTACGAATCACTTACGCGCATTAGCTACTCCAAGGGTCTGCGCGATCTCCACGGTCATCACGTAAGCTTGTCCGCGACCTTGAGGTGGTGCCCTCTGCTGTTGCTGGGCTTGCTGGGAGAGTGCTGTTTGTGGTACCAAGGGTGGTCTCGGTTCGGGTGCTGGTAGAGCTTCCTGGTAGATCCATTACTCTGCATCCAAAATAAACGATAAGAGGCGCACAGGAATCAAGGCAGGATGCAAGTCAAGGAATTAATTCAAATCCGAGATAGATGTCAAGAACGATTCAAGCAAGTGGATGAGATCCTAAACTTATCCTTATCTTACTGCAGGCCTGTTCGGTCCCTAAGTTGAAACCGAACAATTTAGTCGTTGACCTGCATGGGCCACCACAAAAATGTGTCACGACCTATACCCGGATATTCGGGCACGAGTACGTGGGTACGTCCAGCCTACGCCGCAGTGTCGGCGGTAGTACGCTGTCTAGGTCATATTCACAGTTAAAATAAAATATATCTCATCCACAAGAATAAACAGGCAGGGATAATCACAGTAAATAGGAATGCTAAGATTTCATAATATTTAATTTGTGACAACCAAATCCACAGTTAATACAAAACCAGAAGATAAATCGGGGACAAACCCGAGTATTGTGCTGAAAGAAAATACTAGCTAACTGGCTGACTACTCCTCAAAAGTAGTCTCCTGAGTGGGAACCAGCTCCTCAAAAGTTTCATCTGCTACCTCATAGGGGCCATAAAAGGTGGGGGCATAGTCCTCATCATCGCCTAATATCAACGGATCCAGTCAGGAAAGGAGCAAAGTACCAATACACAATAAGATTAAACTAAATATTTATGACAAGTAGAAAGAAACTGACTAAGTATCATGATAAGAGCATGAACAATAAATAGTAAAATTAACTAAGAGTTAAACACTAAGAATCAGGAATATAAGTAAAACAGGATTAATTGCTATAAACCAGGGACATGAGTAAAACAGGAATATAATGAGACAAGAAAATGGAACTACAATAAGACAACAGGAACTATGTGTGTGAAATTGTGTATTTAGAATACATAGTTGGCATGTAGGGGTTTATAAGGCTAATAAGGCCGCCATAGATGGCTAACAGTCAGGAATAATCAAGTATAAGGCTGATGGTACAGTCGCGTACCAACAGCTAGCAGTCACGACAGGGGGAAGGGTAAACTACATGCCTCCTAGTATTCTCCCACCCGACACGAAAAACAAGACATGAAATCCAATGTTCTAACACTACGTGTAATCATCCAATAGTACTAGTAGAGCAAGGAATTAATTATCACAATATAAAGAATAAACTTGAAGTGCAGGTACTTGCCTGATGTTTGGATCCCAACTACAGTTCTATCCTCGGGAAATTTCCAGAAATGTCTCTGGATGCTGAAATAATTATTACCATCATGCTCAGAAGATATCAAATAGCTAGAAACGCCTGTCCTTGAGTCCAATTTGGAGACAAGAACAAAAACGGCAATTTTGGGTCGTTGTTTTTCCTGTTTTTGGATCGCGGTGTGCGATCACCACAGGACGCGATGCCCCGAGCGGTTTGTCCGGGCACCGAGAGGGTCATAAAGGCTTCGCAACATAATTTACGGAATTGAAAACGGGGCAGCGAGGAGAAAATTACACGTACCTGAACAGGGCTCGAGAAATTGAAGGCGGGTGGCGGCGTGGGATGTTGGCCGGAGGGGGGGTTTCGAGGGAGCTTTTATAGGCTGAAGGGGGAGCGGGGCTGGCCGGACGAGGCGGGGGACGTGGCGGCTCTGGCGGGGTCGTGGGGCGAGCGGAGCGGGCGGAGCGGCGTCGTGGGGGGGTGCTGGCCGACGGAGGCGACGGAAAACGTGGGCGCCGGAGCGGTTCAGACGGGGCTGGGGGTGACCGGGTCAGCGGGTCGGGCGGCTCGCGGTTCGGGTTTGACCGACCCGACCCGACTCGCTAGCAAGTTGCGGGCTGGGCAGGGGCTGGGCTGGGCCCAATGGGCCGAGGGCTGAATTTAGGGTTTAGGTTTTATTTAAATAAGTAAAAAAATAATTAAATAAATAATTAATTAATTAGTTAATAGTTTTTAGGTATTTTAAAATAGGTCCGGGACCCGATAAATTCTAGAAAAATTACCCTAAGTCCAGTTTTTCATTTTACACCCAAAAATATTATTTATTTATTATCAATTAAAAATCATTTAATAATTAGAAACCTGATTTTAATTACAGAAAATTCTCAGAAAATTCCAGAAAATTGTGAAAAATCCCAATTTAAAATTCTTGCAAAAACATGGGGTTTACAAAAACTCAGATTCACGGAGCCCTGTTCAGGTACCGTTTTCTCCCTCCTCGTATTTCCGTTTTCAAATCCGTCAGTTACAACGCGTAGACTGTATAACCCTCTCGGTGCCCGTGGAACCCGCTCGGTGCATCGCGTCCTGTGGTGATCGTAAACCGCGATCCAAAAACAGGAAAAACAACGCCCTGTTTCACCCCGGAAATGAGTGCGCCCCGAAATCAACGCGTCGTTGATACGGACGTTTGGGATTTCGCAGAAGTCGATTCGGATGTGCGTGCACACCGGAATCAACGCGTATCCGTCGACAACGCCCCGTATCCGTCCATTCTGGAAGACGCTGTAACTTTGTGTACACACGTCGGATCAAGACGAAACTTGCGTCATCAGACTCGTAGCAATACGCTGGTCCTGTGACCCAGGTTTGGTTCGATTCTGAGAACGTTGACAAAATCGCGTATCGTGGGCCCCACAGGCTCCACTTGACGGGCGATTTTGTGATCGGCTCATCGGAATCCAATTCTGAAAGTCCCGTTGGGTTCGTATTATCGTTCCTGACTGGTAGACACTGAGTTTGAGGAATTTGGAGACCTTTGACCCTGACACGCTTTTCGGTGCAAAGTGGCCCACATATGGACCCCGCTTTAACCCGGAAATGTCCTTTTTGCCCTTGTGTCCAAATTAGACTTAAGGACATGCGTTCCTAGATATTTGATATCTTCTGAGACTGTTGGTGATGTTTATTACAGCTTTTGGAGTAGTACCTACAGGATCCACTGATACAGGGACAGCTGTTGGTATTCCAATCCCAGGCAAGTGTACCTTGCCAAACTCTGCAGTATTGTTACATATTTTCCTTGCTTCATTTATATTGTTGTGCATGCTTAACCTAGGACCGTGTGACGTACTTAGCGTCCGATTATTAGTCGGGTGCCAACACTGTACGCGGTGTTGGGTACTGTCATCTAGAGATGGACATTCGTGACACTTTATCTTCTCGTACTTGTCTTACCAAGTACACTTTGACCCAGGACACTTGACACTACTCATGAGACAGGATCTTCCCGAGATATTCGTGGTGATTCTATATAGGAAGGTAGGACACATTGAGAAAGAATGCAGGCGTAAGTTGGGACTATGTCTGAGCTGCGGATCCAACCAGCATTTTTCCAGGGACTGTTCTGAATGCAGAGACGGAGCACCGAGACTAGCTTTACCTGCACCACGACCAGCTTATCCAGCAGTAGGAGCACCGTAGACAGGAGCTGGAGGAGTCAGACCACCAGCTACAGGGGGCTATCAGCAGAGACCACCACTGGCACCACAGACAGCTCTATTTCAGCAGACTCAGCAGCAGCAGAGAGGTCCAGCTCAGGGACGAGGGCAGGCATTCACATTAGCTATTAAGGAGGAAGCTACTGCAGGCGAAGTTATCGCAGGTAGTATTTTAGTAGCTTCATTACCAGCTGTAGCTTTATTTGATTCTGGAGCATCGCATTCATTTATAGCAGCTAGCTTTGTAGCCACCCATAGAGTAGCTACCGCACCCCTTCCGAAGATGAAGAGAATTCTTACGGGAGGTGGAATTATTCCGGTTAGTGACGTCTGTAGATCATGTTCTGTAGTAGTTTGTGGAAGAGAAATGCGTGCTCAATTTCTGATATTTTCTATGCCGGATTATGATGTTGTACTTGGTATGGACTGGTTAAGTCAGTACCATGCGATTCTTGATTGCCGACTTGGGCGGGTTATATTTAGACCGCCTGGACATCCAGAATTTGAGTTTCTTCGAGGAACAGTAGAGCAAGGAGTTCAGCCTACTCTTAGGGTACTATATGTAGAAGGGGAGACAGGTTACCCAAGAGTCATATCAGAATTTGTGGATGTATTTCCTGATGATCTTCCAGGTTTACCACCTGATCGGGAAATAGAATTCACAATAGACTTAACTCCAGGAGCAGAGCCTATCACTTCATCAGTATATCGGCTAGCACCTAAGGAGTTAGTGGAGTTGAAGGAACAGGTTGATGATCTTTTGGAGAAGGGTTTCATTCGGCCCAGTGTTTCACCTTGGGGAGCACCCATATTATTTGTGCCGAAGAAGGATGGAACAGTACGGTTATGCATTGACTACAGGGGACTAAATGCTGTGACCATCAAGAACAGGTATCCCTTACCACGCATTGATGATCTATTCGATCAATTTAGTGGTGCTAGGGTATTCTCGAAGATTGACCTTAGATCTGGCTATCATCAGATTAAAGTAAGGAAGGAAGATATACCGAAGACAACTTTCAGGACCAAGTATGGACATTATGAGTTCTTGGTAATGCCGTTTGGTTTAACCAACGTGCCAGCAGTGTTTATGAGTTTGATGAACAGAGTCTTTCATCAGTTCTTGGATAAATTTGTGGTTGTGTTCATTGACGACATCCTCATCTATTCAAAGAACCCCGAAGAGCACGAGGAGCATCTCAGAATCGTGTTAGAGACATTGAGACAGGAGAAGTTATATGCCAAACTCAGTAAGTGTGAGTTTTGTATGGACAAAGTACCTTTCTTGGGACATATCATCTCAGGAGAAGGACTTTCAGTGGATCCAGAGAAAGTTGCGGCAATAGAGACTTGGCCTACACCCACATCAGTTGCAGAGGTGAGAAGTTTTCTCGGACTTGCAGGATATTACCGAAGGTTTGTAGAAAATTTCTCGAGGATTGCAGAACCTATGACGAAGCTGACACGTAAAGACCAGGAGTTTATATGGACAGAAGACTGCCAGAAGGCCTTCGAAGAATTGAAGAGAAGATTAACAACAGCACCTGTCTTGACTCTTCCTTCGGGGTCAGGAGGTTTTATTGTTTACAGTGATGCATCAGGTAGTGGACTAGGATGTGTTTTGATGCAACATGGCAAAGTTATTGCTTATGCATCGAGACAGTTGAAGGTCCACGAGAAGAACGACCCAACATACGATCTGGAGCTAGCAGCAGTTATATTTGCATTAAAGATTTGGAGGCACTACCTTTATGGGGAGAAGGTAGACATCTTTACAGATCACAAGAGTCTGAAGTATGTATATACTCAGAAGGAGCTTAACATGAGGCAGAGACGTTGGCTTGAATTGATGGTAGATTTTGACATAGATCTGCAGTATCATCCGAGAAAGGCAAATGTCGTGGCAGACGCACTCAGCAGGAAGCCTACGGCTTATTTCTTGACGATGCAGCCCGAGTTATTGAGAGATCTACAGGAGCTTCAGATAGAGGTTGTTTTACCAGGACAGAGTGGATTGCTGGCTAATCTCGAAGTTAAGTCATCACTCGTAGAGAAGATTAAAGAGGCATTGCCCACCGATGCTAGATTTCGAAGACTCAAAGAGAGGACAGAAGCAGGCATGCAGACAGGACTTCGCATACATGAAGATGGGACATTGAGGTTTGGGAATCGCCTGTATGTTCCAAATGGAGAATTGAGACAGGAGTTAATGACTGAAGCACATAGCTTTATGTACTCTGTTCACCCAGGAGGAACCAAGATGTACCGGGACTTGAGACAGTATTACTGGTGGCATGTCATGAAAAGGAAGATTGCAAGATTTGTGGCCAAATGCTTAGTCTGCCAGCAAGTAAAGGCCGAGCATCAGAGGACTGCAGGTATGTTACAGCCGCTTCCTATACCAGAATGGAAGTGGGAACATATCACGATGGATTTTGTCACAGGATTTCCAAGGAGCCCCAGCAGAAGAGATGCAGTATGGGTTATCGTGGATAGACTCACTAAATTGGCACACTTCTTGCCATTTAGAGTTAGACAGTCCACGGAGGTACTAGCCGACATGTACATGCGATAAATCGTCAGATTACATGGAGTGCCGGTTAGTATTGTATCGGATCAAGATTCGAGATTTACATCTCATTTCTGGAGAAGCATGTAAGAGAGTCTTGGCACTAGACTCAAATTCAGTACAGCTTACCATCCACAGACAGATGGTCAATCGGAGCGCACCATTCAGATCTTGGAGGATATGCTACGATCGTGTATTCTAGACTTTGGAGGATCTTGGGAAGATCATTTGCACTTAGTGGAGTTCTCCTACAACAACAGTTATCAGGCCAGCATTCAGATGGCACCATTCGAGGCATTATACAGAAGGAAGTGCAGATCGCCTATATGTTGAAGTGACATTGGTGAACGTCAAATACTGGGTCCAGAATTGGTAACGCAGACAGTGGAGAAGGTAAAACAGATCCAGAATCATCTTCGAACAGCTCAAGACAGACAGAAGCATTGGGCTGATACGCACAGGCGTCCCCTAGAGTTCAAAGAAGAAGAGCACGTATTCTTGAGGATTTCACCCACTCGAGGTACTATTCGATTTGGGAGCAGAGGCAAGTTGAGCCCAAGGTATATTGGGCCATTTGATATTCTAGAGCGCGTTGGTGAGGTGGCTTATCGTCTTGCATTACCTCCATCCTTAGAGGGAGTGCATGACGTATTCCACGTCTCACAACTGCGAAGGTACGTGACCGACCCAAGTCACGTAGTCGATCATTCAGAGATCGCAGTGGGCCCTAGCTTGAGATATAAAGAACAACCAGTGGGCATCCTCGACGTCAGTGAGAAGACATTGCGGGGACAGACAATCAGACTGGTTCGTGTAGCTTGGAAACATCATTCTCCTGGCGAATCGACTTGGGAACGAGAGGATAGTATGCGCCAGCGTTATCCCCACTTATTCACGGAGGCAGTTATCACCTAAGCAATCTTGTAAAATTTTATAGTTCTTCCTTTAGTAGCTTATTCTTTGATTGCGAGGACGCAATCCTCTTAAGGGGGGTAGATTGTAAACACCCTATTTTTCAGAATAATTCTAATACAATATTTCCCAATATTTTTGGTATTTTTCTGGATGAAGAACTAAGGTCATTGTGAGCAAAGGATTTTTAAATGCAGTTAATTGGTGTTAAAATATTATGGAAATAATATTTTATGTTGTAAATTGGAAAACCGGACATAGGGTAATTTTCAGTGAATTTATTGGACTCCAAAAACGCGTTTAAAGCCTAAACACTATTGGTTATATAAAACCCAAACCAAACAAACCGAGCCAAACCCAAACCAAACCAAACCGAGCCAAACCCAAACCAAACCAAGCCGAGCCAAACCCAAACCAAACCATCTTATTGGGTCGGGTCGGGTCGGGTCGGGTCGGATCCGAGCCAAACCTGACCCAGACCCGAAACCCAATTGAGAACCCTAGGTAGCCGGAAACACTGTTGCGGCTATTTAAAGCCGCCTCGGCATCCGCGAAGCCGTCGCCGCCACTCTCATCTCCATCCCCACGCTGACCCAACTCCGACGACTCCCCGCTCAGCCTGCTCCCTCACCGCCCTAACTCCGCTACCGGCTCCCCCATCTACGCCCCTGCCGCCAGGCCATCGACGACCCCAAGTCTGCCCAGACCCCGACGGCAGCCTCCCTCACCGACCCACGCCGCCGCCCCTCTGCTCGAATCCGCCGCCGAGATGAACCAGCCCCGCTCCACCTGTCGTCCACCCAGCCCGATCGTCCCGACGCCAGAGTCCACCCGCGGCTGAACCCATCTCCGCCGCCGCCGCCCACGAGCGTCGCCCCGCTCGCCTCATCGACCGTCCGCTGCCCTAGCACGGACACGGCCGCCCTCGGAAACGAACATCACAGTTGACGTCGGACACGACCAGGATACAGTTCGCGTCAAGTTGACGCACGGACGGATGAAAACTCAGATTCACGGAGCCCTGTTCAGGTACCGTTTTCTCCCTCCTCGTATTTCCGTTTTCAATTCCGTCAGTTACAACGCGTAGACTGTATAACCCTCTCGGTGCCCGTGCAACCCGCTCGGTGCATCACGTCCTGTGGTGATCGCAAACCGCGATCCAAAAACAGAAAAAACAACGCCCTGTTTCACCCCTGAACTGAGTGTGCCCCGCCAAACGGGACGACTTGGTCGCACGCGGTCTTTACCGAAACATGCGCGTCGTTGATACGGACGTGTGGGATTTCGCAGAAGTCGATTCGGATGTGCGTGCACACCGGAATCAACGCGTATCCGTCGACAACGCCCCGTATCCGTCCATTCTGGAAGACGCTGTCACTTTGTGTACACACGTCGGATCGAGACGAAACTTGCGTCATCGGACTCGTAGCAATACGCTGGTCCTGTGACCCAAGTTTGGTTCGATTCTGAGAACGTTGAAAAAATCGCGTATCGTGGGCCCCACAGGCTCCACTTGACGGGCGATTTTGTGATCGGCTCATCGGAATCCAATTTTGAAAGTCCCGTTGGGTTCGTATCATCGTTCCTGACTGGTAGACACTGAGTTTGAGGAATTTGGAGACCTTTGACCCTGACACGCTTTTCGGTGCAAAGTGGCCCACATGTGGACCCTGCTTTGGCCCGGAAATGTCCTTTTTGCCCTTGTGGCCAAATTGGACTTAAGGACAGGCGTTTCTAGATATTTGATATCTTCTGAGACTGTTGGTGATGTTTATTACAGCTTTTGGAGTAGTACCTACAGGATCCACTGATACAGGGACAGCTGTTGGTATTCCAATCCCAGGCAAGTGTACCTTGCCAAACTCTGCAGTATTGTTACATATTTTCCTTGCTTCATTTATATTGTTGTGCATGCTTAACCTAGGACCGTGTGACGTACTTAGCGTCCGATTATTAGTCGGGTGCCAACACTGTACGCGGTGTTGGGTACTGTCATCTAGAGATGGACATTCGTGACACTTTATCTTCTCGTACTTGTCTTACCAAGTACACTTTGACCCAGGACACTTGACACTACTCATGAGACAGGATCTTCCCGAGATATTCGTGGTGATTCTGTATAGGATACATGACTGGACATGGACATTATATTCTTAGATATTGTATGACTGGTTGCATTAGCTATGATCCCGCTTGACATGGACATGAGACGTTATGGTCATGATACGCGTGGTTACATTGGGTGGGGAGAGACACACAGGCTACAGGCTGTTTTATATATATCTACTATTATTGAGAGGTCGTAGACTCTCGGAGCAGAGCTAGACCCACTACCGGTTATTACCGCTACCGGCTCCCCGACACAGAGCTTGTAGTGGCTCAGCCTGAGTACTCGTGTTGCTCTCATCTTGCATTTCACATAGATGGTTACTTACTTGCCCTATTTATTTCATTATGCTCTGCACTGCTTATATTTTGGCTTGTATTATCTTGTACCTTGCTATGTCCCCTGAGGACCTGGATTCGGATTATGTCCCCAGGATTTGAGGACGAGATCTATCCCGAGGTATACGGGACCGCAGCAGGAGCCGATACAGGAGCTGTACCGCCATCCGAGGACGAGGTGTTAGCTGAAGACTTTTCCTGAGCATCTATGTTTCATGCTCAGTATTTATTTATTTCAGTCATTTATATTTTTGGTATGTTGAACCATTGTATCAGATATTTATCGGGTTGTTCCCCGAAGCACTTTGTTGAGACTAGCTGATGATTTACATTCCTTATTTATTCTGTGGATCATATTTTATATCTTGTGTGGATGAGATTAGTTGTGCCATGTAGTCGTAGACTTGATTTTACAGCTTAAGTACGCCCCGATGGATCCATTAAATTGGGTTTGTCCATCGGTGCGTGCTGCTGGCCATTGATACGTATCTAGTCCCTCGGTATTTTGGGACTGGGGCGTGACACCCACTCATTCATATCATCTAGTTTTATTGCAAACACAACATTGCCTCTACACCTTTATCTAGTTGTGTTAAAATTATTACCGGAGGGGGAGTTGTACCTGTTAGTAGAATTTGTAGATCGTGTCCCATAGTGATACGTGACAGAGAGATGAACGCCCGACTCTTAGTCCTTCCTATGCCAACTTTTGATATTGTGCTTGGAATGGACTGGCTAAGCAAATACCATGCTTTCTTCGATTGTTTTAGAGAAAGCATTCTTTTCAATATACCCGGCCAGCCTGAACTTGAGTTTGCACGAGGATCTACAGAAATTCTTGATGGTATGCAGTTCACAATGGACGACGTTGTTTATCACCCTATTATTTCAGAATTCTAAGACGTCTTTCCAGAGGAATTGCAAGTACTACCCCCAGATAGAGACGTAGAATTCTTAATTGAATTGACACCGGGAGCAGCACCCATAGCATCACATGTTTATAGACTGGCAAAGAAGCAGATGGATGAACTGAAGACATGGTTGAAAGAACTATAAGAGAAATGTTTCATCCGACCAAGTGCATCACCCTGGGGAGCACCAGTGTTGTTTGTACCAAAGAAGGATGGGTTAGTGCGTATGTGCATTGACTATAGAGCCTTAAATGCAGTGATAGTAAAGAATAAATATCCATTGCCATACATTGATGACCTATTTGATCAGCTTAGTGGAGCCAAGATGTTCTCAAAGATAGATTTGAGATCGGGATATCACCAGGTGAAGATAAGAAAGGAGGACATCCCGAAGTGCGTATTCCGGACAAGATATGGGCACTACAAGTTTTTGGTCATGCCATTTGGATTGACCAATGCTCCAGCTATCTTTCTGGACTTAATGAATCGAGTCTTCCATCAGTATTTGGACCAGTTCGTGGTCGTCTTCATAGATGATATACTTGTCTATTCAAAGAACCACGAGGAGCACGAGAAGCACCTGCAGATTATTCTAGAGACCTTGAGGAGAGAGCAGTTATATGCAAAACTCAGTAAATATGAGTTCTTCTTGGACAAAGTCTCATTTCTTGGATATATTGTTACATGAGATGGTATTTCTGTTGATCCAGAAAAGATCTCGGCAGTCGAGACATGGCCTGTTCCTAAATCAGCAGCAGAGGTGAGAAATTTCCTTGGACTTGCAGGATATTACCGACGGTTCGTGGAGAGCTTCTCAAGGATAGCAATACCTATGACTCGGTTAACTTGCAAAGATCAAGAGTTCATATGGACCAACGAGTGTCAAGCCGCTTTCGAGGAGTTGAAGAAGCGACTGACTACATCACCAGTATTGACTATTCCATCAGAATTAGGAAGCTATATGATCTACAGTGACGCATCAGGGAAAGGCTTGGAATGTGTATTGATGCAGCATGGCAAGGTGATTGCATATGCATCTAGACAGTTACGAGTACATGAGAAGAATTATCCAACTCATGACTTGGAACTTGCAGCCGTTGTATTTTCTCTAAAGCTATGGAGACATTACTTATATGGAAAACGAGTAGAAATATATACAGACCATAAAAGCCTCAAGTATGTCTTCACACAGAAGGAGTTAAATATGAGGCAACATCGATAGCTCGAATTGATGAAAGATTTCGAGATAGAGCTACATTATCATCCAGGCAAGACTAACGTTGTAGCAGACACGTTAAGCCGGAAACCAGTAACTTACTTCTTGACAACACAGAAGGAATTATTGGAGAACTTGCGAAATCTTGGCATTGAAGTGATATTGCCCAGAGCAGACGGGATACTAGCCAACTTGCAAGTACAATCATCACTAGTAGAAAGAATCAAGACAGCATTGCCTACAGACGCTTAGATTTAGAAGATTAAAGGAAAGGAAAGAGACTGAAGAGCAGACAGGACTGCGTATTCATGATGATGGAACATTACGATATGGTGATCGTCTATATGTTCCCAATGGAGAGATTCGATAGGAGCTGATGACAGAAGCTCATAGTTCGATATATTCTATTCATCCTGGAGGCACCAAGATGTATCGTGATTTACGACAGCACTTTTGGTGGCATAGAATAAAAAGAGAGATAGCTCACTTTGTAGCTAAATATTTGGTATGTCAGCAAGT
Source organism: Iris macrosiphon (assembly GCA_036927795.1). Lineage (NCBI taxonomy): Eukaryota > Viridiplantae > Streptophyta > Magnoliopsida > Asparagales > Iridaceae > Iris > Iris macrosiphon. Next base: position 825,451 of record JAYESA010000033.1, on the reverse strand, counting down.
AAAGGCAGCACACCAGAGAACAGTAGGGTTATTGCAACCACTCCCGATTCCAGAGTGGAAGTGGGATCATTTCACTATGGACTTCGTCACAGGTTTTCCCAAGAGTCCCAGTGGAAGAGATGCAATTTGGGTAATAGTGGACCGACTTACCAAGTCAGCTCATTTCTTACCTTTTAGAGTTGGCCAATTTACGGAAGCTTTGGCTGACTTATATATGAGGCAGATCGTAAGATTTTATGGCATACTAGTCAGCATTGTATCAGACAGGGATTCATACTTTACATCGCACTTTTGGAGGAGCATGCAAGAGAGTCTTGGAACTCGTCTGAAGTTCAGTACATCTTACCACCCGTAGACAAATGGGTAGTCAGAGTGTAATATTCAGACATTGAAGGATATGTTGAGGGCTTGTATGTTATACTTTGGAGGATCATGAGAGGACCACCTACACCTTGTGGAGTTTTCTTACAATAATTGCTAGCAGGAAAGCATCCAGATGGCTCCGTTTGAAGCATTGTATAGAAGAAAGTGTAGGTCTCCTGTATGTTGGAGTGACATAGAAGAACGTCAGATTCTGGGACCAGAGTTAGTGGTCAACACCGTTGAGACAGTTAAGAAGATACAAGGACACTTGCGAGCAGCGCAAGACAGGCAGAAACAATGGGCAGACCTTCATCGTCGTCCCTTGGAGTTTAAATAAGGCGATCATGTCTTCTTGAGGATATCACCCACCAGAGGCACCATTCGATTGAGGGCGCGACAAGTTGAGTCCAAGGTATATTGAACTATTTGACGTGTTAGAGAGAGTGGGAGAAGTGGCATATCGACTTGCGCTACCACCTTCACTTGAGGAAGTACATGACGTATTTCATGTGTCATAGCTCAGGCGATATATGGCAGACAATAGTCATGTTCTCGACCATTCAGAGATCACCATTGGGCCGAGCTTGTCATATCAAGAGCAACCCGTGGGAATCCTTGATCGTCGAGAGAAAATATTGAGAAACCAGTCTATTCCCTTGGTCCGCGTGGCATGGAAGCATAGCGCGCCAGGAGAATCTACTTGGGAGCGCGAGGACGACATGCGCAAACATTTTTCGAACCTATTCGCAGACCAAGGTATGAATTTATCTTGTTAATTTATATCTTCTACCATCCTTGACTTTCTACCGTGACTTAGTTTTAATTTCGAGGACAAAATTTTTATAAGTTGGGTAGAATATAAAACCCCTAATTCTGAAAACTCTATTATTTTTATTAATTAACTATTTAATTTATTTAATAGTTATGAGCCAAATAGAGGAAATAAATTTTATTTAATTTCTTATTTAAGATGTTTGTGCATTAGAAATTTATGGAGCCATTATAAATTTTTCCTAATTTATTCCATGTAGGAGACCCTTTGGACTGTTGCTAGCCTAATGGTATGCACAAATATAATTTTTTAGAATTTTATATGTATATATATATATATATATATATATATATATATATATATATAAGTAATCAATTAGAAAAGAAAAAGAAAATATAATTCCTATTGGATCTAACCTAAACCCCTTAGCCTAGCCTACCCGTTTAGCCCCTACCCGGACCCGTTAGGAGAAGAAAAATATCCACAACAGCAGTAGCAAAAACCAACTTTCCTTTCCCTTCTCCACACATGTGAGCCGAGTCATTCCACCGCCTCTTTATCTATTATATTAATAAACTCTCCTAAAACCGAAAACCAAAACTAAAGAAAGAAAGAAACAACAGCAGCAGTGGTTTTTGAAACCACTAAATTACCCTACCATCTCTTTATCTCTATATATATTACAAACTCTCCCAAACCCTAACTCCAATTCTTCTACCAAACTTAACACCGTTTTGGACGCTTGCACTATACAGATTTCCTGCCAGGCAAGTATACCTTGTCATTGTACTATTATCTATATTCCATATGATGCATGCATGTTTTATTTCTGCTTAATTAGTTCATCTATTTTAACTGCAATATAAATTGTGCGTCCAAGAAAACTTGGGTGCGACGACGGTGTCGTCGTGTTCTGTTTTATTTATGTATATGCATTGGACCTACTTTATGAGACCACCCCATTATTATGAGGCATCTTATGTTTCATTGGCCATGACACTATTCTTACAAGAGTATGAGTCACATGTAGGACACGGACTTGCGTATTCGGCTAGCCACTGGTACGTATAGGTCGTGCGACGGATAGGGATAACTGCTGATAGAAACTTTGTATGCTAGTAGACCTGGCAGTTATTTAGAGGTTTTATCGTGTCATGGATGTGGCATGCTTAAAACATGGGTTGGGGAGAACAATAAGTAAAGCGTTTAGGCTCATTTGCACTTTTCTTCTATGCGCCCGGTTTCTTCGCCGGAGAGACGGGTGGTGATGACCACTATATATTATATTACCAGGCGGCCTTTGCCGTTCAAAAGATGACATGCTTTGTAGGCCCCTGGATCTCCAAGAGAACCATGCCAATCCTATTTTTGGCCAAAGATAGCCCACGTGTTGGAAAGTTGTTCTCAAACTGCATTCACTTAGACAGTTAGGCGACCTATTGGATGTTTACTTTTCAGTACTTTATCGGCATGTTATTATGTATCTTGTTACGTCCCTCTGAGGACCTGGTCCCTTTCCAGATACAGAGGAGCAGTAGTATCCGCAGGAGTACGGACCTGGACCTGACGTTACTTACCAGATGGAGGAGGTCTTACCCTCGGAGTATCTGTGATTTATTGCCGCTGTTTAGAGATCCTTGTTGCTACTTCAGTATAGTCGTTTTGTAGTAGATTTATTTTCATCCGACTATCAGACTTGATACTCATCTTTGATATTAAGTTATTATTCAGCTCTTTATTCCTACTTATTATTTGTGTTGTGGATGAGATATAGATTGTGTGTGACTTGTTGTGACAGTATATTACCACTGGTAGATTGGATATTCATGAACAACGTACTTGTGTATATGGTTTCCATATATTGGAGTTTATATACATACGGCTGGGCGTATTATGTATTCCTAGTCCTAAGTATTTTGGGACTGGGGCATGACAGTGTCTCTTCCTACCCAATATAATCTCATATCTCATGTCCACAATGTCTCATATCCATAACACGCAAGATCATGACATCTAGCTAGTACAGCGAGTCATAATGATATCTATATATATGCAAGTCTTATGTCACAAATCCTGTAAGCCTATACAAAATCACCATGAATAACTAAGGAAAGATTTTGTCACATGAATAGTGTCAAGTGTCCTATGGTATAATATACTTGGTAAAGCAAGCATGCAAAAATAGGATCGCGGAATCAATTCTCTAAAGAAGTTACACGACTCCGCATACGACATCGATACCCGAATCTTGTTCGGACGCTAAGCAATATCTCACGTTCCTAGGTTGAACAAGTACATCACAAAATATATATATAGAAAGAACACAAGTAAATAATATCACAGGATCTACTATAAATTGGCAAGGTACACTTGCCTATGTTCTGAGCTCCGTCAGTTACCCCGTTATAAGTGGATTCTCTAGGTAAACCTCCTGATGCTAAAACAAATATCATTATTGCTCTCAGAATACTTGAAATAGCTCGAATTGACTATCCATAAGTCCAATTTGGACACATGGGTAGAATTAACAATTTTTGGTCAAAGCAGGGTCCAAATATGACCCACTTCGCACCGAAAAATATGCTAGAGATAAAGTTCTCCAAATTTATCAAAGGTAGTGTCTATAAGTTCATAGCAATGATGCGAACCCAACGGAATATCCAGAACTGGATTCCGATGAGCCGGTCACAAAATCGTCCGTCAAATAGAACCGGGTATTGATGGGCCTCTTGATGAACTTGCTGTTGTGCTTGCATCATTGTGTAAAATATTTAAAATATTTATTGTCCGTCCATAGGTTGTCCTGGTGGAAAACGGGCATCGATGGAGTAAACTGCGACGGTGTTGGAATATCATCTCGTCGGAACCTCGAGGCGTACTGATCTGCTTGATTGCTTTGTTGAGTTCTGATATGCTTGATTGCTTTGTTGAGTGGAGGGATCTTCACTTAGTGGCATCACCCAATCATCGTAAGTGACCACAACACCTTGTGGTGATACTGCAAAATTCTTGTTACTGGCTCGTGGATCCATTACTCTGCATACAAATTAAACTATGAGAGGCGCACAAAGGAATCAAGGCAGGATGCAAGGCAAAAAATTATTTTTAAAGTCGATATAGAGGTCAAGAACAGATCAACAAGTGGATGAGATCCTAAAGTTTATCCTATCCTAATTGCAGGATTGCTTGGTCCCTTAGTTGATGTCACGCCCCGGTCCTGCAGGGCCATTTGTTCTCTCTTTGGTCCCTACGGAACCGATCGTCCTCGCATGGGCGTGATGCCGTGCAAGCCTAAGATGCCCTTGCACAAGGCCAAAGCTTTGATACAAGGGCAAGTAAGCTATTCAATACTGAAGTAGCGGTACATAACATTGCAGAAAAGTATAGAACACAATGACATAAGAAAATAGGCTCTTTTATTGATAATCACAGGTGTTACAAGCGGCTCATGGCCGAGGTTACAGTTCACTCAAGCACTCTAACTCTCGATTACAATAAAACCATTTCATACATCATGTCCCTCTATATAACGGCAGCACAACTCTATGCGGCTCAAGGCATCGACTCCAGATTTCTGGTTTCTTGGGATGAGGTACGACTATCGCTTCCTCGGACGATCAAGCACCTGAGAATAAGCAAACTGTTGGTGGGTCAGCACTTTATACAAGTACTAGTGAGTCTAAACAACTGAACAAAAGCTACAACCCATGAAACCTACACTAAGTAATCATATGGCAAAACATTTGCATTACTAGTGATCTTGCTACTTTTACCTAAGTTTATTTCATACAGCTCAGGACTAGTCAGATTACATCTTTTGAAAACATAACTTTGAAACAGTTTTGCACATTCAAACAATAAGCATACGAATCGGGATAGTGCGGTATCGTGCAGTGCGCAGCATGTATTGTGCAACATAATCTAACTCTTGGGGCAAAGCTTATCTAGCAGACTAATCATATTGAATCAAGGCAAACATATCAAGTGGACTATCATTTATTCAAGAATTTAAGGCAACACATCTATATGATTTCAGTCCCCGAGAAACTCAGGATCGGTAGCGGTAATCCAGCTAACCAATGACTCACATTCTGATACTATTAGCAGCTGTGACCGAGGTTCAGCTCTGCACTAATAGTCATTGTTTGACCGATGTAATGCATGAAGCACTAACAGATAATCTCTACGATGTAGACAAAATGAACAAGCAGGCTTATGCATAAACCCATATCTCTTGCCCCATAGTCGAACGGTTATCCCTGCAGCAGACACACAAGTTAGCCATAATATGCACATTATGAACAAACTTATGAATCAATCATTTGGTGTCATCAATCGATAGATATGCAAGAAGATAAACCTAGCATGCGCCCTATCTATATGACGGTCCATGAGAAACTTATTAATGGACAACAACAACTCCCTAGATCCTTTCAGAACGGAACATCAGGGTGCTCTCACAATCCCTTCCGGACCGACCGATTTCCAGTGCCCCAGGAATCGATCGAGAGACTATTACCTTGTGCACAAGTTATCCAAGACTAATGCATGACAAGCAACATTCACATTCACATTGATATGTCGCAAACTGAAGCCTCAACACAGCTATTATATGTCGTCTGTATTATGTCTATTCAAATATAATATTTTATTTATTTGAGTCTAGGACTGATGTAAGATGAGTCGTACTGGTAAAACTAAATACCTATACCCAGATACCTAGTCCACTCAAATGAACCAAAGAACCTATCCACCAAATTCGGCCACATTTATTTATAAAGTCTAGCATACTTAGAGATCGAACTCGGGCCGAACTCGGACCGAACTTGGTTACCCTTTTGGTATGAAATCAACCAGTTCAATAAGCTCCTGATTTCTTAGCCCAACGGTTTGAAATTTGAATTAAACCCCATCCAAATTCTGGCCGAATTCTGTTTGCCTACACCCTATAAATAGGATTGGAATTTTTCATTCTTACTCAGTTAACCATTCTTTAGTCTTCTATCCTATTGTGAGTAAACCTTTAAATCCTTAAATTTCCCATCCCAAAGAGCAACTCCCTAGCCTTTCTAGTGCCAAGTGTGATCTCGGTCTAGAAGTCTTCAGAGTTGTAAAGAGCTTTGTTCCATCAGTTACTCTCTCTCTCTCTCTAAGTTATGAAGTTGCGAGACTTCAGATCAAACCTCGTGGTGTAAAGAAGTGGCAAGCCTTCAGATCAAAGCTTGTGATTCACTATTGGTGATTATAGTAGATAAAACTTTGAGCTTGAGTTCTTGGGACTGGACTAGTCCTCTCAGAGGAAAACTAGTATATATTTTGGTATTTGTATTTGCTTTCTCTCTCTACTTTACTACTTTATTTTACTGTCACTATATACAGTGTTAGTTAGCAACTGCATTCATTCTAATAATCTTAAATTGGATAGATTATTCTGCTGTATTCTATTTATCCCTCTCTAGAGTTGCCTCACGGTCCTTTAATTGGTATCAGAGATAGTTCTCTTGATATTTGGCTTAACATCCTAAGAGACTTATGGCAACTGTTAGATCTATCCACACCAACAAAGGTGAATGCCAGTCCACAAATAGGCTACTTTTATTTGATGGTACTAACTATACGTACTGGAAGACACGTATGAGCTTCTACCTAAAGTCACTTGATTTTGACCTTTGGGCTGTAGTAGTAGAAGGATACAAGAATCCACCTAGAATAGTAATAGATAGTAACCTTGTAGAGAAGCCACATGATAAGTACACAGACACCGAAAAGAAACAAGCTAGTCTTGATGCTAAAGCTATTAACGCTCTATTTTGTGTTGTAGACAAAATTAAATTTAACATGGTCTCCACTTGCGAAACTTTGCACGAAGTATAGAAACTTTTTGAGGTCACTCATAAAATAACCTCCCAAGTGAAGGAATAAAAAATAAGTCGTCTAACACAAGAGTATGAAGCATTCAAGATAAAGCAAAATGAGACGATCACTCAAATGTTCACGAGATTCCTCGACATCATTAACCCTCTATTATCACTTGGCAAGGAGTACAATAATCAGGGTACTCAGGGTACTCAGGGGACTCACCAAGAATTGGAATCCTAAGGCCATTGCAATCATAGAAGGGAAAAATCTTACCATGATGACCCTCGAGACGCTCATGGGCAAGCTGATGACTCACGAGCTGGATCTCAAGGAATTTGAAAAACCCAGTTCCAAGGAGAAGATGATTGCTCTTTAGGCACATCACAAAAATGTCACCAACTATAACTCCGACGACAATGAGTCTCAAGATGAGAAAGTTGCCATGACCACCAAAATTTTTAGAAAATTTCTAAAGCTTGAGAAACCAAAGAAGAAGGAGCCAACTGAAAACAGTGATGAAGAGCCTATATGCTACAACTGTAAGAAGATATGAGATATAAATTAATATTGTCCAACCCAAAGAAAAGAAAATTGCCACAATTACTCATCCAGAAGAACATTATCACGAAAATATTCAAACACTAGTATTTGGCACAAAAGTGAAGCTAGTAAATCTGAAGAAGAGAATCCTCGAGAAGCAGCAAACCTATGCTTTATGGCATTAGCTGATCGGGTAACGGATAACAACTCTTATGATGATTTTACTTTTGACGAACTAGGTAATGCTTTTAGTGATCTGCTTGATGATTTTAGGAAACTTAGAAATAAGTACAAGCATGCTAAGAAAGATGTTCAAGAATGTCAAATTGAAATAGAGAGACTAACATCTCTACTTAGTGAAGTAAATGATACCTCAAACGAGAATTCTAGACTTAAGCTTAGCCTCCATGAGGCACTTACGAGTCTTGACAAGAGCTCTCAGGAGAACGCTAAACTTAAGGAAGAACTCAAATCTGAAAAGAAGAAGTATTCCATTGCTACACGTAGAATATATGCTCTCACTGCTAAATATGATGAAATATATGCTACCTCTAAAAAGTTAGAGATTAGATTGGGTAAACATGTCAAACAAACCTCGACCCAACCTAACACGAGACACGTAGCAAGTTAAAAGAACACTCACAACTCTGATCCTACCTACAGTTCATGCAATCATATGTTCAGAACATATCATACACATAGAACCAAACATAATCATGCATTCTATTATAAATATCCACGAAGACCACAAAAAATTATTCTACACAATCATGTATTCTATCTACATAGAACTGCTTCACACAATCATATATATCATGCTGCACCAAGAACCAATCACACAATTATATGTCACTACTGTGGTAAGAAAGGACATATATCTAGATTCTGTAGAATAAAGAAGCTAGTAGATATGAATGTTTATGCATGGTTACCAAAAACTAACACAGCAGGACCCTCAAGGAAATGGGTACCAAGGGTTACATCTACAACTCATTTTGTAGGTGGACCAACCCTCTCATGGTATAAGCAAGTAAATTCTCGATAGTGGTTGCTCACAACATATGACTGGTGATGCTAACCTATTTGCAACGCTATAGATAAAGAAAGAAGGTTATGTCTCCTTCGACAATAATCTCAGAGGATACATTATTGGTAATGGTAATATAGGTGTTCCTCCCTATCCTGTCATAAAAGACATCTGTCTAGTAACGAAATTAAAACATAACCTTCTCAGTATCAGTCATCTAGCTGACCATGGTTATGGTATTAACTTCGTTAAAAATAAATGTTCTATTTATGAAAGATCCACTGGTAAGGTTATCTTTGAAGGGATCAGGGAAGGCAATATATGTATTTTTTATCTTACAAAAGACACTGACAATGCAGGCAAATGTCTATACGCCAACAAAGATGATAGCTGGCTATGGTATATGCATCTAGGACATGCAAACATGGGCACTATTGAAAGACTATCCACAAAGATACTCGTAAGAGGCTTACCAGAGATTACTTTCAAGAAAGATATGGTATGTGCTGACTGTAAAAAGAATAAAGCTACTAAATCTTCTTTTAAATCAATCAACTCTATAGGTACCTCTAGACCTCTACAACTCTTGCATATGGACTTGTTTGGATTCAGTAGAGTCACCAGTCTTGTCGGTAAGCTTTATGCTTATGTTATTGTTGATGATTTTTTTAGATACACATGGGTTTATTTTCTTGCAAACAAAAATGAAGCATTTTCTGAATTTATCACTTTTTGTAAAAATGTTCAAAAGAAAAAAGGTTCCATGATTACTCATATCCGAAGTGATCATGGAGGCGAATTAAAAAATAATGATTTCAAAAGATTTTGTAATAAAAATAGTTTTTCTCATGAATTTTCTTGTCCTAGAACTCTACAATAAAATGGTGTTGTAGAGCGGAAGAATAGAACTCTTGGCGATATGGCTAGATTTATATTAAATCAGTATAACCTTTCAAAATACTTTGGGGCTGAAGCTATAAGTACTTCATGCCAAGTTTTGAATATGGTGCTTATTCGACCTATATCGAAGAAAATCCCCTATGAACTTTGGTTTGGTAGAATCCCCACAATTAGTTACTTTAAAGTTTTTGGCTGCAAATATTTTATTCTTAATACCAAAGATAATCTAGGAAAATTTGACTCCAAGGCCAATGAAGGTATTTTTCTAGGTTATGCCGCCAAAAGTAAAGGATTTAGAGTATTCAATAAAACCTCATTGACTGTTGAAGAATCAATCAATATTATATTTGATGAACACAACACTCAAGCACTAAACGACAGCAACGATGAAGGTAGTCAACCCGCAACCAACACGACATTAGAAGATACAAACAGTACAAGTCATCCAGACAGTCTGCCAAGAAGACTAAAGTTTTTCACAGATCATCCTGAGAACTTGGTAATAGGTGATGTATCGAAAGATGTAAGTACATGTTCCTCAAATAGAGATATCATTGCAAATGTTGCTTTTATTTCTCAAATAGAACCTAAAAATACTGATGAAGCTTTTGCTGATAAATTTTAGATTTCTGCTATGCAAGAGGAACTCAACCAATTTGAACACAATCAAGTTTGGGAACTTATTCCAAAACTAATAATTATCCGATCATTGGTACTAAATGGGCTTTCCGAAATAAATTAAATGAGGATGGTTCAGTTACACGTAACAAAGAACGTCTCGTAGCTCAAGGATACAACCAAGAGGAAGGTATTGACTACGATGAGACCTATGCTGTTGTTGCAAGACATGAATCTATCCGAATGCTTTACGTTTTTGCTAGTTTTCATAACTTCAAACTTTTTCAAATGGATGTTAAAAGTGCTTTTCTAAATAGAGTTATCAAAGAAGATATTTTTATCAAACAATCCCCTGGTTTTGAAGATTTGAAACACCCTGACCACGTATTCAAGTTACAAAAGGCTCTATACCAACTCAAACAAGCCCCTCGTACTTGGTATGAACATCTTAGTCTCTTTCTACTTGGAAACAACTTTTAAAAAAAATTGATACTACCATTTTCTTAAAAAAAATTTGCTGATTCTTTGTTATTAGTGTAAATATATGTTGATGATATCATATTTGGATCTACTAATGAGATGCTATGTAATGAGTTTGCTAAGTGTATGCAGAGTGAATTTGAGATGAGCATGATGGGAGAACTGACTTTCTTCCTAGGATTGTAAATCAAACAAGATTCACAAGGAACTTTTAACCATTGGGCTAAGTACACGAAGGATTTGCTCAAAAAGTTTGACATGGATAATGCAAAGCCTATCGGAACTCCAATGGAAACATCCACTAAGCTTGACCTTGATGATAACTGTAAACCAATAGACATACGTAAGTATCGAGGTATGATTAGTAGTTTGTTATATCTAACATCTAGTCGTCCAGACATTATGTTTGTTGTATGCCTTTGTGCTAGATATCAGGCTAATCCTAAGGAATCATATTTGTGCGTAGTTAAGCGTATCTTTAGATATCTTAAAGGGACTTTGTCGGCAGACTTATGTATCCCAAAATAACGTTCTTTGACCTTGCTGGTTACTCGGATGCTGATTTTGCTAGATGCAAAGTTGATCGAAAAAGCACCAGCGACACGTGTCATTTCATAGAAAAGTCTCTAGTCTCCTAGTTTAGCAAGAAATAAAATTCTATTGCATTATCGACAACTGAGGCAGAGTATATCGCTGCAGGACGTTGTTGTAATCAAATTTTGTGGATGAAGCAAACCCTAGAAGACTTTAATCTGCACTTAAGAACATTCCTATTTTCTGTGATAATACTAGCACCATTAATCTCACCAAAAATCTAGTATGCCACTCACGCACTAAGCACATAGTAATTTGTCATCATTTTATAAGGGATCATCAATTATACGGAGATATTTGTTTAGAGTATATGGACACGGAACATCAATTAGCAGACATCTTTATTAAACCTTTAGCTGAAGATCGATTCAACTTTATCCGTCGAGAATTAGGTCTTTTGGATTTTGATAAAATATAAGAATCATAAGATGCTTTACAAATTTTTTGTCACACTTTTCAAAAAGTTTTAAATTTTTTGGATACAAGCAGAAATGGCCCTTTTGTAAAAAAAAGTGTAAATAATCTTAAGCGACACGGTATTTAAGTGTCTTCGGACCACCGTCAGCTGGGATCCGGCCCCTACAGCTACTCCGAGATGATTTAAACTCTTGAAAACGTATGATTTAAGTTCAGTACTTATTATTCTGTATTTATATCAAGTCAAGAAAGACATAATATCGATTAAAATTACATTGAGATTCTGGAAATAAATGTCAACAAAATTTGGACCAAACTCGGGCCGAGCTCGGACTGAACTTGGTTAGTTTAATTCCAGAATATGCTATGTTATTTAATTTTCTTCCTAATTTAGGTTTCTGTTACTCTATATATAGATCATTTTGCTGCTCATTCATTCAGACAAATGAAAATTATCCCTCCTCCACAAATAAATTTAGCTTTTCCTCCTACATCCTCTCCCAATAGCCCCTAAAAGAAAAATAGATTCCTTTTTTGACTCACTTTTCTGTCCCAATATTCCAAACATAGGAGGATTCAACGGTTTCACCTTTCGAGGTCTCGAGATTTCAAATAATTGGTTTAATGACTTCTCAAAGAGACATCTGTTTAGGCCATCCTATTAATTTTTCTTCCCAACACAACGACTATCTACCTATTCTTAAAAAACTTTAACTTGGAGAATTTGTTATCTCCCGTACCAATATTTAGACCAATGCTATTCAAATGTTCTATTGTAACTTAACATATGAATATGACACTATTTTATCTAGAGTTCGTGGCATTCCAATTGAATTCGATGCGAATAACTTGGGTAAAATCCTACACATTCTTGCTGATGGACAAACCTTAGTCAACATCATGCAAGTTCAATTAGACCATGGCTTAACTCTAGATTTTTTGAAAAATATCCTTTGTCACCCTCTTAAATGTCCACATAAATTTTTTTATGCTAGATACTTGAATGGTCACTTCTTTGAAATACATCGTATTATCTTTTTAATTTTTCTACCTCAGAAGTCTTACTTTGATGAGATCTCTTATCTAAAAATGTCAGCTTTATATCACTTGTATTTCGGCATTAACTTCAATGTTCCCCAGACCATCTTATCTCAAATGGTTCAATATCGTAAGAAAGGGCGTCCACTACTATACGCCATGTACTTGCCAACCATTTTTAGCTATTTCGACATTCCTTTGGATACTTGTCCAAATCTTGAGGAACCTTTATACCTCAATAAAATTTAGAAAATTGAGGCAACTATGCTTCTACCTTATAACTCATCATCAAACTCCAACACTCTTCATGTTGATTCTGTCGCTCCTGTTGATGAACAACCACAAACTTTAGAGTCTATTTTCAATCTGTTGTATGATCGCTTCCACAATGAAGATATACGCAATCTTGCTACTGATCATCGCCAAACTCTTCAGACTCAGGCTCTTAGCAATACTTTGATAGACATCCAGTACACCTTATCTAAGCACCCTGTCGGACCATTTTTGATTCTCCAGAATCTGAATCAACAAGAATTTTGTATTGATCACCCCTATATTCAGCGACATTTGGATCCAGATGATGCCTTCTTTGATCCAAACAGAATAGTTGAACCTGATGATAAAGATGAAGAACATGACAACTAGTTACTTAATGGATTTAAATGTTTAAAAATTTTACTTTTAGATGCCCTACTATGATATTTTTACTACACATCTGCTTTTGTATATTTTCTTTTCAAATGAATAAAAGTTTAATGTAATTCCTTTTTGTCATTATATTATCCTGTATACACTTTACTCTCTTATTTTTTTTGTCATCTTACCATTTTTGGGGGAGTATGCCATTTCGATCAAATAACAACGGAAGAGAAAGACATACATGATACTAGCATACAAGATGATACTTGACAGATGTTGTCTTCAGCATATCAACTGCTCCACAGTTACGGGGGAACCTTGCATATCAAAGACTTGCATTATCATTCATAGTTTGTCAATTATCAAAATATGGGAGATTGTTGGCCTATCCGGTCTCAGTCAACTTGGTTTTGATAGTTAACTAAACTATATATTGATATATCATGATTTGAAGCCTCAACACAGCTATTATATATCGTCTGTATTACGTCTATTCAAATATAATCTTTTATTTCTTTGAGTCTAGGACTGATATAAGCTGAGTCACACTGGAAAAACTAAATACCTATACCCAGATACCTAGTCCACTCAAATGAACCAAATAACCTATCGACCAAATCAAGCCATATTTATTTACAAAGTCTACCATACTTAGAGAAAGAACTTGGGATAAACTCGGACCGAACTCAGTTACCCTTTTGGTATGAAATCAACCAGTTCAATAAGCTCCTGATTTCTTGGCCCAACTGTTAAAAATTTGAATTAAACCCCATTCGAATTCTGGCCGAATTCTGTTTGCCTATACCCTATAAATAAGATTGTAATTCTTCATTCTTACTCACTCAACCATTCTTTAGTCTTCTATCCTAGCATAAGCAAACCTCTAAAGCCTTAACTTTTCCATCTCAAAGAGCAACTCCCTAAATTTTCTAGTGCCAAGTGCGATCTCGATCTAGAAGTCTTCAGAGATGTAAAGAGCTTTGTTCCATCAGTTACTCTCTCTCTAAGCTGTGAAGTTACAAGACTTTGGATCAAATCTCGTGGTGTAAAGAAGTGGCAAGCCTTCGGATCAAAGCTTATGATTAGCTATTGGTGATTATAGTGGATAAAACTTTGAGCTTGAGTTCTCGGGACTGGACTAGTCCTCTCAGAGGGAAACCAGTATACATCTTGGTGTTTGTGTTTTCTTTCTCTCTCTATTTTACTGCTTTACTTTACTGTCTCTATATACACTATTAGTTAGCAACTGCCTTCATTATAATAATCTTAAATTGGGTAGATTATTCTGCTGCACTCTTTTTACCCCCTTTAGAGTTACCTCACGGTCCTTTACTTGGGAGAATCATCTTCACTTGGTGAGCATAGAAAATACTTGAGGATTGTTCTGGAGACCCTCAGGGAGGAGAAGCTATATAGAAAGCTTTCGAAGTGTGAGTTCTTCCTTGATAAGGTTGAATTTCTCGGGCATGTGATTATAGGAGACGGTATCTCAGTACACCCGAAGAAGATTTCAGCAGTTGAGTCGTTGTCTACCCCGAGTTCAGTAGTGGAGATCAGGAATTTTCTTGGACTGGCATGCTATTATCAGAGATTTGTTCAAAAAATTTCCAGGATTGCAGAATCGATGACTAGACTAACCAGGAAGGACGTAGTTTTCTTTTGGACTGAGGATTGTCAGTCTGCTTTTGAGGAGCTAAAGAAGAGGTTGACTACAGCTCCAGTATTGACATTGCCATCAGGGACAGGAGGATATTCTATATATAGTGATTCATCGGGTAAGGGTTTGGGTTGTGTGTTGTAGCAGAATGGAAAGGTGATTGCATATGCTTTCAGACAATTATGCCCGCATGAGAAGAACTACCCTACCCATGACTTGGAGTTGGCAGCAGTTATTTTTGCCCTTAAACTGTGGAAGTACTACTTGTATGGGGAGCGAGTAGAGATCTTTACAGACCACAAGAACTTGAAGTATGTGTTTACACAAAAAGAGCTCAACATGAGGTAGCGGCGGTGGTTGGAGTTGATGAAGAAATTCGATATTGCTTTGTAGTACCATCTAGGGAAGGCTAACATAGTCACTGGATGCCTTGA
Source organism: Iris macrosiphon (assembly GCA_036927795.1). Taxonomy (NCBI): domain Eukaryota; kingdom Viridiplantae; phylum Streptophyta; class Magnoliopsida; order Asparagales; family Iridaceae; genus Iris; species Iris macrosiphon. The sequence continues at coordinate 810,113 of JAYESA010000033.1, read as the reverse complement.
GCAGGTATCCAGTGGCTATATATTTGACGAGGGATAGATATTTATTGGCTAATTTTGATAGCTTGGGTATTGAGGTATTAGTTCCTGGAGTTGCAGCACAGATGTGGGGACTTCACGTACATTCAGAGTTGATAGACCGGATCAGAGTCGTAGAATTCAAGGATGAGTCTCTGAGGAGCATCAGAGCACATGCCTGGATAGGATTGGTAGAGGACTTCAATATTGCAGATGATAGATCATTACGGCATGGTACCAGGTTGTGTGTGCCAAGTGGAGTGTTGCGCGAGAAGATTCTTTAGGAGGCACATCGATCTTAGTACTCTATGTATCCAGGTGCTAACAAAATGTATAGGGACATGAGAGAACATGTTTGGTGGTATGGTATGGAGCAGAAAGTTGCTAGCTTCATATCTAGGTGCTTGGTATGCCAGTAAGTAAAGGCAGAGAGACAGAGGCCAGGTGGATTACTTCATCCTTTACCTATTTCAGAGTAGAAGTGAAAGCGTGTGACGATGGACTTTATTTCAGGGCTTCTGCGTTCTCTAGGAGGTAAAGATGCAATTTGGGTTATCGTAGACAAGTTGATCAAATCAGTCCACTTTCTACCATTCAAAGTAGGTACATCTACGGAGAAGCTCACAGAGATGTATGTGCATCAAATAGTCAAATTGCATGGATTTTCTATGAGCAGTCTCAGATCGGGATAATCTCTTTACGTCCTACTTCTGGAGGAGTTTGCAGGCTAGCTTGGGCACTCAGCTCAAGTTTAGTACCGCATATCACCCTCAGAAAGACAAACTTGGAGAGGACTATCCAGACTCTCAAGGACATGCTATGCACCTGTATTTTAGATTTTGGAGGCTCTTGGGAGGATCATCTTTACTTGGTAGAATTTTCTTACAATAACAGCTACCAGGCCAGTATCGTGATATCACCATTTGAGGCTTTATTTGGACAGAGATGTCGCACTCCGTTATCATAGGATAATGTTGGTGAGAGAGCCTTATTGGGACTAGAGATGGTCGTGGATACAGCAGAGAAGGTGAAGCTCATCTGGGATAGACTTCGGGTAGCGCAGGACAGACAGCAGCATTGGGCCGATAGCCACCAGAGACCATTGGAGTTTGAGGTATACATTTTGTTTATATTGCTTGTGATTGCTTGTTTTATTAGAGTTCTAAGGCTATGTTTCGTGCTAGGTTGGCAATCTAGTTTTCTTGAGGATTTTATTGACACGGGACACGATTCGCTTTAGTGGAGGCAGGAAGCTTAGTCCACGGTACATCGGACCCTTCGGTGTTCTTGAGAGGTTCGGTACAGTGGCCTACAAACTAGACTTGCCGTCTGCATTAGATGGAGTGCATAACGTATTTCATGTGTCGCAGCTAAGATGGTACGAGACTGATCCTACCCATGTACTAAATCAATCGGAGATCAAGGTTGGTCCGACTCTCAGCTACCAAGAGCAGCCCGTGGAGATTTTGGAACACAGGAAGAAGGTGTTGTGGAACCAGATGATTGTTTTGGTATGTATCGCGTGGAGGCATCACTCACCAGAAGAGAGTACCTAGGAGCGAGAGGCCGAGATGCGCGAGCGATACCCTTATTTGTTTGAGCCGTGAGGTATAATTCTTTCTTACTTGTATTGATTGCTATTGATAGTTAGTTCTTCCTAAATTTTGAGGACAAATTTTTTTCAAGTTGGGTAGGATTGTCACCCTCACTTTTTCAGCTAGGGGTATTTTGGCATGGGTATTTGATTTTAGGAATAGAATATTAAATATAAATGTGATGATTGTATTAATTATTTAATTATGTTGATCTATAATTATTTGTGATTAGTATTAGTTATTTCAGTATAGACTGGAATTAATTAGTTATTAGAGACTTGTGTTATTTGTTAATTAGTTAGAGAGACTAGCCAATATTAGACTTGACACATATAGACCTATTTATATTTTTTATGACAATTAGTGAGCCCAACTTGGACCCAAGCCCAATTAGTCATTCTACTAATTAAATTAAGAAGAATTAGTTTAATTACAATTAGTTAGAGACTTCCAAAAATATTTACCCTTAATTATTCCTTATAATATATCATGTAGGGTTATTTGGGCCTTAGCATGTAGCTTGGTGAAGAAGTAAGGGGCCGGCCACTTGAAGAGGGGCTCTCTTTCTCTCTCCTCCTCATTTGTATTCCATTTTGATCCAAATTCTAGATTCCCAATTTTCTATTTTCCCTCTATTGATTTTATACACAATTCATCATCAATTACTTCAAAAATTAATCACTCTTGGAGCCTTAAAGCTTGGAGAAGCAAGGAGCACAAGAAGGAAGGGCTTTGGAGCTAGAGATCATGTCCAATTATATTTTTATTAGGAATCTATCTTCCAATTGATAATTTCTGAATTTTTCTTTCATTATGGCTTCTTAATCATTAATTTAACCATTAGAAATGATCCCATGGCATAGGAATACCTATAGGAATAATTTTTAGGTTATTTGGCTATGTATTGTGAGTTCTATGTGGAGTTTTATGTGCATGCTGGGAAAATTACGAATTTGACATATCAATTATGTGTCATGAGATCAATTAGATCTAATTAGACTTAGATCGGGGTTATGGGATGAGGTACGTGTCTACAATTGGATACGTGTAGGTTGTATCATGGTATCTTGTGATACGGTACGACACGGGGCCCAATTTTAGGGATTTTGCACAATTACTCTTCAATTTTCATCATAGCAAGTTACATTAGTTATATATAGTTATATTTGATATGTATGTATATATATATATTATTAGTTGAGTTGGGGGGGGGGGGGGGGGGATTTGGTATGTTGATTGATAGTGTATATTGACACTTGAGTGAGTATCTTGACTAGTGCACTCAAGGTGTTTGAGAATTTGACCATTGCTAGAGTGGGTATCTATTTTAATGTTATATTCATTGTTAATATATATATATATATATATATATATATATATATATATATATATATATATATATATATAAGTGTATGTATATGTACTTTTGTGTATGTTGTGTTATAGCACTTATACACCGTGTGCAAGATGGGGGATCGAGTTTGGACTGCTAGTATAGTATGTGAGGGAGTGAAAGATGGAGGGACTGTGCAAGTGTTCACTTGTGTGTGGCAGTGGTGTGTGCTTGTGAGATGGAGTGATGTGGGGGAGCTCGAGTAGTAGCAAGCTGCAACTGAAACAGCAGCAGTGACTGTACTCAGTTGCAGTAGGCATGTGAGGGAGGTTGGGTATCTAAAATGCCATGGAGGCATGCTGCAGGAAGTATCAAGCACTGCATAGTAGAAGAGAAGGAGTGCAGGGCACTCAAGGAACTGTAGGAGAGCAGTTCAATTGCAAGTGTTTAGTGCAAGCAGTGCACTGATGTGCACTACTGCACATGGGGTAAGGTTTTTCTGAAACCAACAACAACAATGCACAAGAATTATGAGGGGATTCAAGTGAAGGGGGAGCAGGTGATATTGGAATTGATGTAGGGAAATGTTGTGAGCACTATAGTGCCTTCAGCAATATGGGAAAGATTTTAAATCAATGTGTCATAGTGCACATGTTGTGCACAAGGACTATGGCATGGTATAGCAAGGGGGAGTGTATGGAGGCTCGGGCAAGCACTGCAGTAGTGATAGTAGTGGGTAATATCGTAGGAGAGGTATTTTATAGTCTGGGGTTGGCAGTATGTGCAGTGGGTAGAGCATGCGTAGATAGCAATGGTTTGCATCCGGTATCTATGGTATATTGTTTTAATAGTAAGGTTGAAGCCTGTATAGTAGCTAGTGAAGTGTGGGGGCATGAGGAAGTCACTTGGTGAATGAGTATGGAGTGTACAGGGGAGAAGTTAACTGATACCAAAGGTTATCAGTGAGTACTTATGTATGACTAAGGGTAAACTGTGTTAGAAGTGTTCAGTGGGTATAAGACCAATATAAGTGCACCAGGTATTTGGCGTTTGTGAGTGTCTCAGTTATAGGTATACATGTAAGTGTTAGTATCTTAGAGTCTTATATAGATAAAAGTAGGCTCAAATAGATGAGTGTGGGTATAAGGAAATGCTAGTGTATATTAGATAATGGGTAATGTTAAGGATATAATTAGAGTAGGTATCGGTAATACCTTTAGGTAATACTAAGGTAAGTGAGATATTAGATTGAATATTGAGTTAAGGTAAGATATCAGTTAAGTTAGACACCAATTAATCTATACCAAGGTAAATTAGAGAATAGTTATAACTAGTATAAGTATATATAGTTACTTAATAATATTAGCTAGTAGAGTAATACCTTCAAGGTATTGAACTTAGAAACCTAGGTATGACCTAGTATCAATTAGTTAGACTTGAAATCAACATAGAAGCTAAGTATGGACTCAAAATTAAGGTATTGACCTAGTTTGACCTAATTTGACTAGAATAACCTAGAAATTTCCTAGAAAATCATAATAGTGTATTCTTAACTCATTTCTCATTCATTACACCCAAGTAACATACTATTTTCTATATAGGTCTGTGTGATACCAGCTCGGATACCGAGATATACTATTTACTTAGGACCACAGGTGAGTATATTTTTTTGTTACTTTTTATTTCATAATAGTGTATATATCGCATATTCTAGAACTGTATACTTAATTCCGACACAGTGGTTTCACGGACTGGTACTATATGGATCCTGTCAGGAGATGTTATCCCTTACCGTTATTCAGTAGGTACTCCTTCACATGTATTTCATCGTGTATATCAAGTATTGATTTAGTGTACTTGGTGTTACATACTGCTCGTGTTAGTAACATGTCATGATTGGATCTACTGGTATTGGTTGGGGATGGGGGCATAGGAGTTGGTTATATGATCAAGCCCCGGTGTATTCGTGTACATATCGATTATATATCACACGTGTAATCAAGTTACCATATTGTATTCGTGTTCAACCTAAAACTGATCACATAATAAACTTATATTCTATGGCACACTAGCTAGTTTCATTTACTTCCATTATATTACAGTTATTCTATTGTTTGTTCTTCATTCTAGTACATTACCCGTTCACTCTAGTTTATTTCTTTCTGATGTTCAGTTATCATGTATCCTTTTTCTATTATCTTTTATATATGCTCGATTATGTATTTGAAACTTCTTTCAGAGGTATGTACTTTGCTCCAATTCTGACTGAACATATTTTTAGATGATTGGCTTGTAGACCAGTGTCCTATGTACTACGGACTGCAGGACGGTGTACCATTAGAGGATACTTATTTAGAGCAGGATGACTTAGTACCAGAGTCTGTGGAGGCTTATATTTTTTTTTAGACTTTTATTAGACTTTTATTGAGGTTATTGTCATGTATATATTATTTCAGGCCTGTGGATGTATCATGACTCTTTCTTTCGTTATTCTATTTCGTGCTTTATCTTCCATAGTTTGCATTGTGATTAAGTATAGTTTATATTTATAAGTTACCTTATTGTTCCTCCGTTTGGAGTTGAGATGATTGACATGTACCATGTATATATATTGTGTAAGATATTTAGATAGTAGAGTTGACCCATACAACATTGTACCACCGATGCTGCGACATAGGCTGGGCATTGTTCACTACTCGTGCCCTCATTTTGGGTGTCGATCATGATACTACTAATTCCCAACAACTATAAAGAAGGTAAATAGCACGATAAAGATATTAAAAAAATTTAAAAAAAAATTTGACATAAGTTTAGAACACAACTCAACTAATAACAATAAGTCTAGAGTCTAGCTACCTCAACATAGATAAGGTCTCAGCATAATAGAACTCAAGTCACGAAGTTTAGAATAATCCAATACATAAATAAACTAGCTAAGTGCTATCTAAACAACTGTGGGTGGTATCTCCTCTATGTGGAGTAGCTCCTCTGAAATCTCCGGGATATAATCGCCATCTACTCCTGGACCATAATGGGTAGGACAAAAATTCTTAAGATCCTCTGAAAATGTTATCTAGTCAGGATTGGAGTGAAGCATAAACACTAACAACAATTTTAATTATATTAATAAAAAATATTAAATAATGTAAGGGAATACATAATAAAAGAAATACTGGAAGATAAGAAATACTGGAGAGACATGTAATCATCATATAGAACTAACTAGCAGTGAAACAGATATGGGTGAATGATAGAAATGAATGTACTAGAGCAAGAATAAAAAAATTGGCTAAGTGTCATGAAATATCAGTTTGCTATGTGATCGGCTTGGGACTAGATCAGACTTGTTATATATGATTGACTATGATATATGTAAAGTCAGGCTAACCATCCAGTTAGCTATGATGTGAGCAAAAGTTAGGCTAATCATATATAGCAGGCTATGAGACATGTAAATGGTCAGGCTATATCCTACATGATATGTGGGGTGAGCTATGATGCATGTAAGGTGGGGTATGATCACCTAACTTGCTAATATTTCCATATCCCCAGTTAGTACGATGGATTCTAATCACGACTCCTCATGACATGTATCTATGATACTAGCCCATGTATACGCTGTGTCGGAATCAAGTATACACTACAACTAGAATCATAGTAATGATCAAAATAATAAAAACTGTCAGAGAATGTACTCGCCTGTGGTCTTGAGCAAAGTGTGAGGATCATGATCCAAAAAGGAAGTCACAATGACCTAAATATAAAATATTAGTGTTAATTGGTGCTTGGAATGATAAAAGTGATTAACTAGGTTGAAATAAGGATGTTAGGCCATTTCTAGGTCCATGCTAAATCTTGAAAGTCAACTAGGTCAATACCTAGGTTTTATAAGTCCTATATCATACTAGGGTATCTAGTCTATATTATTCAATATCTAGCTAAAATTAGTTACTATCATATACTGTATGCTATTCGTGTATAACAACCCTTATACAGATTCTAGTTAGTATCTTAATACAAAACCTTAACTATTATAACATTACCTTAGTGTATACCTCAACCTACTACTCATCAATTCCGTACTATCTTGATGCTAATACCTTAGTTTCTATACTTAACTATGTATAACATACCTTAACATATGCCTTGTACCAATGCTGGCCAATAACTCCAGTTACCTTAACTGCTACAACAACTAGCCCAGTGCACAAATGTATGCACACAATCACAGGACCTATCCTTTCACTCCTCCATGTCCCCCATACTCCAGACACAACCAACACCCACACAGATACTTTCATGCCCTCCCTCTCAAACTTGTATCATACGCTAACTGATACACTTGGTTACTCACCATACAACACCTGAACACCCTTAACTTACCCCTGGATCCTTACACTTGACTCTCATCTACCTAAACTCAGTCAACTATATCTGAAATAATACTTGAGTATCAGTCATGAAATGCTAGGAAGCTAACCCTGCACCGACACAAACTGATGCACTCTTGAAGGCCACTCTAAGGTACAACACCACTTAATGCTCCCTTATCACATTCCCAAACCCAAGCCCAAGTACCCATTGCACTTACTGCAGTGATCCCGAGCACAAAGGCTCACTGCTTCCTCTCTACTCTGTTGAGTATAAATATGCATGCATCATACCTGATACACTCACTGATGCTACTAATACCTGAACACTTGTAAACACTAGATGTTAACACTAACACCAGATACTAATATTTACTACCTTATCTCCCCCAAATGCAACTGATACTCTTGTATCAGTGATACACAGTCACAACACCCATATTCTAATACTAGAGTATCCAAATTCTCCTCACACAGTTGCAACATTGCAACATCTGATACTGCTCTTGACCCGAGCCCCCATCTCTGATACATACACTATTGATGACAGCAGTACCCACTTGTGTGCCCTCCTGCCCAGGTAAAACACACACACATACTGGCCTCTAACTTTGGTTGTGGACTGTACAATTGAGTGTGTACACTCAAGTTCCAACTGAATCCATCTATATAGGATATTAATTGACACTCAAAGGATCTGGATCCCCCCTCTCATGCTGCCAGATGCAAGCAGCTATGCTAACAGCTACTACCCCTTAGTTGTGCATTGCAATGTGCACAACCCAACTGTGCACCTGATACCTCACAGAACTCGATACCCTTGTGCACACACACACACACACACACACACACACACACACTATATATATATATATATATATATATATATATATATATATATATATATATATATATATATATATATATCACCAATAATGTAGAATTTACAACACACACTTTAATAGTCTTTTTTTTTCAAACACTATGTGTAAACACCCTGATTTTTAGAATTTAATTAAAAAAAGTATTACATTAATTATTATTGTGATTAAGATAGAAAATTTTCATTATTTGTAGCTAATTATAATAAATATTCGTTCATGAATTTATATTTTTGTGTATTGAATTAATTATTAAAATTGTACAAAAATTATATTTTTGGGTGTAAAATTAATAATAGAATATTGTGTATAAAATTTATTGGGGTCTAAAACTATTTTTTTGATAGCTAATTGCATACATATATACATATTATAATTAAACCCACTCAAACCAACCCAAACCGAACTAAACCAACCTAAACCAAACCAAGTTAAAGCAAACTAGACTGACCCAGACCTAAACCCACACCCATAAACCGATAACCCGACCCAGACCGGAAACCCCGACCCATTCTCCTCCCAGTAACCCCTGCACCCCCTCACTTCCCCTACCCGAAACCTCCCCGACCCATCCTCTTCAGCTCCTTGTAACCCCTTCCCCTTCACTCATATATAAGAACACAACAGACCACCCCCACCACCATTATATCCTCTACTATTCTGATGAGTCGCTGACCGCCGCCGCAAAGAAGCCGCTCCGACATCCCGAGCACAACACACAACAAGGTACACTACTTCTAGTCCCTGTATCTCCCTGCACAGTTAACTAAATATCGATCCGTCGAATCCTATATGAAGATCACATGACCCCCTTGAACCCTATATAATTAGTTCGGTGTATCGTGTTCAGTGTCGATCGTAATTCGCGACACAAAACAGAGAAAAAATAACCCACTTTGTAGTTCAGAAACTGTTCCAATCACCCATGTTCATGGCTGATTTTCTTCCAATCTAGTTAATATTTTTAAATTCTACTTAAATCATAATTTAGACAACATAACCAAGATTTAATTTTTTCAATTAGTTTATTTTAATTCGATGTATGCTGTATTTTATTTGCTGTTAAATTTGACCGAAAACTTGGTTTTCTAAACCCAAAATATCTCAAAATGGAGTGCAACTCGCTAAATGAGGCGACTTCATCGTGTGCGAATTACACCGAAAGACGCATATCGTCAACGCGGAGGTGTAGAATTTTACGAAAGTTAATTTGGATGTGCGTGTACACCGGAATCAACGTGTATCCGTCGAAAAGTCCTGTATCGGGCTGTTCTGACACTCATCATAATTTTTTCTGTGCTTGTCTTTTCGCAACAAAACTTACGCCATCGGTTTTACAGTATTATGCTGGTCCTCTAACCCAAGTATGGTTCGATTCTGAGAACGTTGACGGAACACCATTTTGTGGGCCCCCCAGTCCCAAAATATCGAGGGACTAGACACGTGGCAATGTCCAGCAGCACACACTGATGGACAAACCCAATTTAATGGATCCATCAGGGCGTACTTAAGCTGTAATACAATAATAAGGGTTTAGATAGACTAATCTCATCCACAGAAATGAACACAACAATATCAGAATCATAAAGCAAGATCAATCTCAATAAAATATAAACTCGGGAAATAACCCGATGATGAGTCTGATACATCTGTCAAGATACAAGAATAAATCTATCCACAACAAATACTGAGTATGGAAACAGTATATACTCAGAAGATACCCTCAGGGATCACTCGTCTACTGGATCTGGTACTGCTCTGGTGTCTACACCTGTTCCTGCTTCTGCTAATGCTCCGGTGTCTGCCCATGTTCCTGCTTCTGCTAATGCTCCGGTCCCGTACACCTCGGGATAGATCTCGTCTGCCAATCCTGGGGACATAATCCGGATCCAGGTCCTCAGGAGACATAGCAAGGTACAAAATAACTCAAGCCAAAATAAATGAAGTGCACCAATATATGAAACAATAAGGTAAACTATATAACCAACTAAGTGATATGCAAGTGAGAGTTTTAGTCATACTCGGGCTGAGACTACTACAGGATCTGTGTCGGGGAAGCCCATAGCAGCATTAGTATCACGACTCCAGTATATATGCCAAAGCAAGTAGTATCACGACTCCAGTATATGTGCCGAAGCACCTCCAGACAATAATATATGTATTATAATTAGCCTTTGATATGGTAATACTCTCCCCACCCAATGTAACCACACGTCTCATGTCCACAACGTCTCATGTACATGTCACGCAAGATCATAGCTAATGCAACCAGTCATATAGTATATATGAATATAATGTCTATGTCATAAAACCTGCATCCTATACAGAATCACCATGAATATCTCAGGAAGACTCTGTCTCATGAATAATGTCAAGTGTCCTGGGTTATAGTGTACTTGATAAGACGAGTACGAGAATGTAAAGGGTCACGAATGTCCATCTCTAGGTGACATTACACAACTCTGCGTACAGTGTTGGCACCCGACTAATAATCGGACGCTAAATAAGTCACACGGTCCTAGGTTAAGCATGCACAACAATATAAATGAATCAAGGAAAATATGTAACAAGACTGCAAAGTTGGCAAGGTACACTTGCCTGGGATTTGAATACCAACAGTTGTCCCTGTATCAGTGGATCCTGCAGGTACTCCTGCAAAAGCTGTAATAAATATCACCAACAGTCTCAGAAGATATCAAATAGCTAGAAACGCCTATCCTTAAGTCCAATTTGGACACAGGGGCAAAAATGACAGTTTCTGGTCAAAGCGGGGTCCACATGTGGGCCGCTTTGCACCGAAAAATGTGTCAGGGTCAAAGATCTCCAAATTCCTCAAAGTTAGTGTCAACAAGTCAGGAACGATGATACGAACCCAATAGAACTTCCAGAATTGGATTCCGATGAGTCGATCACAAAATCGCCCGTCAAGTGGAGCCGTGGGGACCTCGATACGCGATTTTGTCAACGTTCTCCGAATCGAACCAAACTTGGGTCACATGACCAGCGTATTGCTACGAGTCCGATGGCACAAGTTTCGTTTCGATCCGACGTGTGTACACGAAGTTACGACGTGTTCCAGAACAGGCGAATACGGGGCGTTGTCGGCGGATACGCGTTGATTCCGGTGTGCACGCACATCCAAATCAACTTCTGCGAAATCCCGCACGTCCGTATCGACGGCGCACACGTTTCGGTGAAGACCGCGCTCCACCAAGTCGTCCCGTTTGGCGGGGCGCACTCAGTTCCGGGGTGAAACAGGGCGTTGGTTTTCATGTTTTTGGATCGCGGTTCGCGATCGCCACAGGACGTGACGCACCGAGCGGGTTGCACGGGCATCGAGAGGGTTACACAGTCTACGTGTCACAACTGACAGAACAGAAAACGGGGGTAGCGAGGAGAGAGAACGGGTTACCTGAACAGGGCTTTGTGGAACGAGAATTTCTCGTGTCCAGGTGACTGTTTCGTGTCCTGTCCGAGTCTTCTGTGTCCGGAGCTAGGGCGGCTGTGTCCGGGCTAGGGCAGCGGTCGGTCGGCTGGGAGTGGCCGTTCTGGTCGGCGGAGCCCGTCGACGGCTAGGGCAGGAGTGAGGGGGCTGCGAGTCGGCGAGGTCGTGGTGCTGGGCTAGGGTGGAGCGGAGGTCGGCGAGGGGGTGTTGGCTTTGGGGAGGATGAGGTCGGGGGGGATGGTGATGGTGGTGGTGGTGGTGCTGGGCTGGGCTCAAGGCGGAGGGACGGTGGAAGTCGGGAGAGGTCGGCGAGGCGAGGGGGTCGAGCGGGGCTGGGCGGAGGAGAGTGGTCGTTCTGGTCGGGGACGGGTGGAACAAGGAGGAAGAAGGCGGCGGGGAGATTAGGGTTCAGGCGAGGGGGTGCTGCGGCAGCGGAGAGATGAGAGAGGGTTTGCGGCGGCGGCTGGCGCGAACGTCGAGGTATTTATAGGGCCGGAACAGTAAATCCGGTGGGATTCGGGATCTAGGATTAGGTTAGGGTTTCGGGTCCGGGTCGGGTTCGATTCGGATCCGACCCGACCCGTTAAGGCTGGGTTGGTCCGGTTCGGTTCACCACGGTTTGGTTTGGTTTATTTAAAATAAACCGGGTTCAGTCAGGGTTTATTTTGGTTTAATTATTAATTAGTTTTTTAGGGCTTTTAAAATGCTTCTGGGGTCCAATAAATTCACAGAAAATTATCCTATGTCAACTTTTTCATTTTACACTAGAAAATATTATTTTCATAATATTTTAATATTAATTAACATCATTTAAAAATCCTTTAATCACAAAATACCTTTAGTTTTAAATTCCAAAAATTACAGAAATTGTGAGAAAATGTTTTAAATTTTTTTTGAAAAAATCAGGGTGATGACAGCTAACGCTGGAGCAGTAATGGCACTAGAAGACGAGGTTGTGCCAGAGGATTTCTCCTGAGTATTCTATTACATACTTAGTTATTTATGCTTCCAGTTATTTTATATCTTGACTCATGGACTTATGTATTGACTTATTTTATCGGGTTGTTCTCCGAGACACTACAAATATTGAGTTAATAATGGACTATTTTCTTTATCTATTATCTTGATTAGTCTATCATATTTAGTAATATTTCTTTCTGTGGATGTGATTAGAATTATTCTGTGATAGATGGTGTAGACTTATTTATATTTATTACAGCTTAAGTGCACTCTAACGGGTCCATTAAATTGAATTTGCCCATTGGAGTTGTATTGCTGGCCATTGCCACATGGCTAGTCCCTCGGTATTTTGAGACTGGGGCGTGACACTATGAGTGCACAATAGGATACTCCCTATAATGTCATTGATACACAATCAATCTATATGCCAAACCCCTAAATATACAACTAATGTCATATACACATATCAAATATATTTATATATATCTAATATGAATAGTTGTAATGAACAATAGAGGAACCAATTCATTCTTAAACACAAAATCCCAAATGTGTACACAACTTCATGAAGAAACACCATAAAAACCAATAGAGACTCATTCTCTCCCCTTGTGGCTATTCCTAAACCATGGATGAGCTCCTAATGGTCAATAAAACCAATAAAATATAATTTAAAAGGGAAATTTTAGAATTTCACCTATTGGGAGATGGATCCCCAATGCAAAGTCAAGGGTTCTCTAGCCAAGACTCTTCTTCTCTAATGCTCATTTTGACCTAAACTTCTAGGCTTCTTAAATGAGAGAAATGAGAGGGATGTGAGTTTAATTTCTGAAATTTAGTGGAGGAATGAAGGGGTTTGGGAAAGAACTAAATCTAGGATTTCATGAACAAATGAATGCACTTGAGGGAGGCTCCCCCTCTCCTATATAGGGTCGGTCACATGAGGACCTAGGGCTAGCTAATGCATAAAGTTCTATTTGCCCTCAATAATTTTTATGGAGTATTTTCCAATAAGTGGGATTTTTATTCAAAGTGGGGGTTTAATAAATTTCTAATTAAATAAAAATGGGATTAACTAGTAGGTCCAAAAATATCTAGTCTAAGGTTGAGTCTAATGGTCACATCAAGTCTAGTCCACTAACCCATATCATTAATACTAATAATACAATATATTATACATATTATGTAACTATAAACATAATATATATATAAATATTGCAAATGACAACAATGCCCCTACTCTAGAAATGTGGTAGTGACATACTCTTTGCTATCATCGTTCATGGTTTCAACATAAAATCCGTTCATTCAAATATCTCTAAATCTGAGTAGATTTCTATTAGATCTACTAGAGAATAATGTATTTCGAATGACTAAGTGTGTTCCATTTGGCAACACAACATTGGCCTTACCATAACTTCTATAATCTGCACGGGTCCAACAATGGTGGTCACCTTGGCAGTATTTGAGGCATATGTTGTGAAAAACTTCATAGTTTTCAATATAGTGTGATTTGTTGCACTATCTATCAAGCATATGCCATCATCATTATCCATACCTTTCAAAAAAATAATAATATATTAATATGCTACTAAATAGTTAAACTTGGCATATTGCCAATTATTATAACTTGATCTAAATCTAAATGAAACTGCTTCAAAGAAAGTAAACTACCTAGACTATTGATCATATAATGACCAATTTATTCAAAGTGGAAAGTAAATAAATTTAGATAAGAATACAATAACTATTCATTGACTTCGCCTATCATGACGTTGAACTGGTCTTCCAAAATTGTATTTTCATCCTTATCTTGGAAGAAATCATTAAAATTCATGTGTGTTGTACCTTCCATGAGATTAGTCTCCACACCCTTTGAGGCTTCATACTCGTCCACTTTATTTTGTGAGGTGTGACAATTTCGCATCTAGTGACCAGTTCTTCCACAATGTTTGCAAATATCAGTTGGAGCAGCTGGATTGGAAATTTGGGCATTATTTCTTCGATGATTAAATCTCTTATTTTTGAACTGTGTATCGTTCCTTGGACCGGATTGTAGCCATTTATTTGGCTTTCATGGAGTCCATGCCCTCTACCTCTTTAATTTCCTCGACCCCTAATATTGGTCACATTTTTTCGAGCACTAGTCGCATTCACTTCAGCTGGAATTGGTGCAGACCCAGTTGGTCTACTAGTGTGGTTTTTGATTAATAACTCATTATTTTTCTCGACCACGAGTAAGACATCAATGAGTTCAGAATACTTCTTAAATTTTTTTTTCCTATACGTCTGTTGTAGGGTCATATTAGTCGCATAAAATATGGTGAATATTTTCTCTAGCATGGAATGCTCTGTCACTTCTTCACTACATAACTTCAATTTTGAAGTAATCCTGAACATAGCTGAATTATAGGTTGCAACTGTCTTATAGTCTTGAAAACATAGATTGAACCATTCATGGAGTGCACCTGGTAGTATGACCATTTTCTGGTGATCATATCTCTCAGCTAGAGAATTCCATAGCACCAAGGGGTCCTTGACTGTTAAGTACTCAGCCTTGAGATCATCATGAATATGATGTCTTAAAAAAATTAAAGCCTTCGCTTTATCTTGTGTAGATATTGATTTATCAGCCATAATTGTGTCACCTAAGCTTTTGGCTTGAAGGTGCAATTCAGCATCCAATCTCTAGTTGAGAAAGTTCTGGCCTTTTAAGTTTAGAGGCTTAAAATTATGCTTTGTGAGGCTTGACATATTGCTGTATAAGATCAATAATAACAAGTTAACATAAGAACTTGGTAAATCACGAAATAATTTTTGTTCATGGTGTATGCTTCAAACAATGATGTTTCAGAAGTCGTAGGTAAATACCAAACACTAGTTGTTCATTGTATGCTTCGAACAATGATTATGTTCAAGAAGTTTTTCAAAAATAACACATGTGGTATACTTCGAAGAATGATGTTCCAGAAGTCTTATATATATAGACCAAACAATTCATGTTCATGGTCATCAGGTCTTTGATGGTTTTGATCTGAATGTATTAACATATATAAAAGAAAGAAAAAAATAAAGAATAACTCCAGCGTTCTCTCCGAGAGATCTATATGCGATTAACATCGGAGTGCTATTAGAGTTAACTAAAAGAAATGAGATGAATGGATAAAATTTATTCTTTTTTTCCTAGCGGTATGCCAAGAGATGTATATATATCAACATCAGGCTACGTCTAGAGTATGCATATGCAGAAAAAAAACATAAATAACCATACCTATTATCGAAGTGAAGAATCCGCAAATGGCGGCTTCACTGAGATGCTCTCGTTTATTTCCTGCTGTTAGAGCTTTGTGCTGATAACGTGCTAGAATAAACGTAGAAGAAGGAAAAAAAAAATAGGAGAAAAGATCTCTTATTCGTATAATCACATAGTGGAAGACAAATGCCTAATTTATACCATCAAATAAAAATGTAATACTAATATCTAATCAATATGGGATTAAAAACAAAGTAAAAATCTAATCATTTAACACTATATAACAAATTTATAGCATTAAAAAAAATTACAACTTATTTGTATGCATTTCTCATATTGAAGAAAGCACAGAGTCCTGGAGAGGAGAAAAGACCAAAATCCCAGCCGATAACAGTAGAACGATAGGTTTTTTTTCTTTTCTTCTTCTGTCCTTTCCACTATCAAATTGTCAATTGGCAATATCGTAAATATCTCGAAACTCAAGCCCATATTCTCTTCCCCATTCGACTTATATTTGTCCCCAAATCCCAATCGCCAATCGCCAATCGCAATCTCCATCGATCCATCAATCACTCCAAGAGAGAGAGAGAGAGAGAGAGAGTTATGGCAGCAATGGCAGCAGCATTCCTCTTGCTACTACTGCTTCCTTCCGTCTACTGCAGCGGGGCCCACCAGCACCAGCACCAGCACCATGGCAGCCACCTGCAGAAAGAGGAGGAGGAGTTCGAGATGTCGTCGGAAGTGAGCCGGCGGGTGCTGGCATCGTTTTCCAAGTACATCAACTACGCCGCGCTGAGGAGCGACAGCACCCCCTGCTCCCGCCGCGGGGTCTCCTACTACAACTGCCGCCCCGGAGCGCAGGCCAACCCCTACTCCCGCGGCTGCTCCACCCTCACCAGATGCCGCAGCTAAACTCAATCACTCCTCAATTTTACAACTTCCTTCCTTCCTTCCTTCCTTTTCAATGTCGCCCCTCTTCCTCCTCTTGTATTGTATTTGTTGTACATGCAGAGGATTATTTATTTTTATTATTATTATTTCTACCTTTATTGTTATTTGGAAATATTTCTCTGCTGTTGTTTTTTTTTCAGAAAATTTCGTATAGGAGGAAAATGTTCGTTGTAATTGCTGAAAATATGAGTTTTGACAAAATTGTAAGAAAAGAAAGCTGACGCTAACGCAACACTCTTGCCGTAAAATAAAATAAAATAAAAAGTATTAGCGCCATTAGTTTGACACCAAATGCATTGGAGCCATACCCAAAAATTTGCTAAAAATTACTAAGTGTACAACAAAATGCTTGCAACTTTCTTACAACCCCTCCCCCCCTATATATGGGTGCCACCTCTCTCCTCCCTCTTCGAACGAGAGTTGGTATTGTAAGCATTATTAAAGTAGGTATTGTAAGCATTATTTGGTTGTGTCCAAAAATAAAATGGTAAAAATGGTTAGCGTCAGTCAAACTGGAGTCAAACTCCAAAAATTGAGTTTGACTTCAACCCATCGTGCGCAAAACTAATTTTTATTTTTTTGGTTTTGACGTCATGGGTGTTGGCATCACTCCCTTTTTTTTATAATTTTGTCAAAATTCTACTTTTTTCAGCAATTACAGCAAATATTTTTTCACTAATTAGCTCCCCAGAAAATAGATTCTAGATTTTATACAAGTTCAGAGTTTAAATCCTAACATGTCCCAATTGAAAAGTTTAGATCCTGTATATTTATTTTTTGTTCATTTTTTGTGCTAATTAATGTTTAGACTCTGAATTTTGTACCAACTTAGAGTTTAAGTCCTAAGGTGTCCAATTGAAAATTTTGGACGCTGAGTTCTTTTTTTCAATTATCTATAATTGACAAATAATATATAAAATTAAAATTAAAATAATATTAAAAAATTTGGATGACTAATTTTTTTTTCTAAATCTGTTATATCAACTGTCATGTTTAGATGCATGACATTTTGGATAGATGAATAACATTAATCTTTTTTAATCTCTACTGTTATATAATAAATAAAGTTAGTTTTTTGTAGAAAATGTTTTTTATTATTTTATTATCTATATTTACTAGTTAAAATTATTTTGGACAATTTTTTATATAATAATAGTTTAAAAATATTGTTTTTGTTTATAAAATACACGTAGTTATAGGACGACGGAAAAATAATAATCATCAAAATGTAAAGAAGTAGAGCGGAGTTTAAGAAAGTTAAATAAAGAAGTATTTATTGAGATTTGTGGGAAGTTTAATGCGAGCACATGTGAATGGAATGGTTTTGTCAAATGGAGAATGCTAAGTTTACTTTCAAATGCTTACAAATTTTTTACAACTCTCTCTACCCCTTCTGTTATGTGGACCACATTCGGTCTCATCTTTCTTTCAATGAACAGTCGTTACGTGATATTTTTGCCATATGGCGACCACCGGAACAGCTATCGGATTCTATTTTTTCTCCTTTTTCAATAAATGGCCGCCACATAGCCGTCACTTAACGATTGTAAGTGGATTATAAGCATTTGATTATAGTGGTAGCATTACTCTTTGTCAACACATACACAACACAGGTTGCCTTTTCCAGGAATTGATGACTGACTTGTTACTTAATTTTAAGACTGGTTTTGTTAATCGCATGGACTAAAGCTAAATATCACAGATCTACTGTTAGTTTTCCACCAATAACATCTTTTCATATTTTTGTAAATAACAGAGATTGGGAAGTTTACATGTACCAGTAAATTTACGTGTTGCACGTAATATAATTTTTTCTTCTTCTGATATTAATATAAAATTATTTAAATATTTAAATATTTAAAATTAAAAATTATTATATATATGTTTATATTTAATTAAAATTTATTATATATTTAATTATATTTTAATTATAATTTTCATGACTCTATTTAGTACTAGACGAGCGAAATAAATTTAATTCTATGATTTTTTTATTTTGATATTTATTTCATAATTTATATGAATATTTGAGTAAATATGATGAAATATTACTGTTAGATGATAAATGTTAAAACTCTTAAAAAAACATTAGTCACTTTATGTACCAAAGAGAAGAAAAATAATTCCTTTGTATTATAAAAAAAATATATAAAAATTTAAATAATATTAAAATATCTTATATATAACAGAAAATTAGCAAAATTAATTTATATTAAATTAATACAAACGAAGTAAGTTTAACCAAATTTAAAATAAAGAAACAGCCCGCCAACTGCGTTGGTGGAAAATAGACATGTAAAGATTTAGACGTGGAGATGGGGTCCACGGTGGGGCAGCAACAGTTTTTCTGCCAAATTTGTTGGCGAAAATTGTCCTTGAACAATTTTTGCCCGAGACAGTTGATTTGGTCTGGGTGGGGTGAGGAGTGGTTTGGTTTATTTTATGAGTTCTATTTTATTAGTTTTTTTTATTTTTTTATTTAGTTTAGTTTTGGATTTTGGTTTCAGAAAATTTACTTTAACGAAATAAATTTTAAATAAATTAATTGTAACAAAATAATTTTGGATTATTTTTTAAAGAAGATTTTTTTTTAGGATATATATATTAGCTTTTTATTTAGCTAAAGAAACATTTTAAGGATATATATTAGCTTTTTTTATTTAGTTTTGTCTTGGGTTTTGGTTTGAGTTTGAGTTTGGGTTTGGGTTTGAGTTTGGGTTTTTTTATTTTGGTTTATGTTGGTGGATTGGTTCAGAACAGAATTGGTTTTGGGTTAGTAGAGCATGGATGAGGGGTGGGTCGGTTTATTTTTTTGGTTTGTTTTTATATTCAACCGGTGTTATTGGGGGGCGTGAGACAAAAAAAACAAACAAAATGTAGTGGACTACACAACAAGGAGAGATTAGACAAGACCAAAGAGAAGAAGAAAAGACTAGACAATAACAAGAAGAAGATATACCATTTAAGAAGAGGAAGAGGAAGAAGAGATGTGGGAGTAAAGACAATGAGGGTAAAAAAAAGATAAGATAGAAAGTAAAGAATATGAGTAAGGAGGAGTGGGAGGTGAGTTATAAGAAGAGGAAGAGAAAGAAGAACAACATAATATTTTTATAATTACAAGCATAACATACATGTACACATGGCAAATAAGTATGATACCATTTAAAACATGTACAATATTTTTCATCTAAACTAACAACATATGTTCTATTTTTTCAGGATCTATTATTTCAAACAAATAACCAACTATACTCAATATTTGCAGTTGATGTCTTTTTCTTGTGATACATGCTATAGTTTTTAACATGTTCGGACAATAATTAGTTTCAAGATTTTCAGTTTTTTATCGATTTTTGTCCTGAAAGGTTATAATTTTGGCTCGAATACCATCAAGAAGTATTGTTATTGGTTTATCACGTAAATTTTTAACCCAGTTATTGAATCATTCAGCAAGGTTCGATAATCTAGGACAAGGAGAATAAGCTGTGATCCAGTGTGATAAAATTCGAGTTTCATCATTTATTCCAACAAGCCAATTGTAAATCGATATTTTCAACCTTAATTACTTCAAAGCAGATATTCACATCTGTTTTATTATAACATCTTGCAAGATAGTCTAAGTTACGTTAAAAAATAGGTAATCTACATACATTTTTAAAATTTTGTTTAAAATATTGAATACAATAAAAATGAGACAATTCTGGAAAAGTAGCACGCATGTCATTTATTAATCCTTTCGTTTATCTGATATAAAAGAAATTGCATCCCACGCATTAAAACTACATTCAAAAGATGTTTTCAAACCGTTTATAAACCAAGTCCAAGAATCCGTATTTTCGCTCTCTACAACAGCATAAGTAATTAGATATAATTGATAGTTAGGATCATGAGCACACGCAATAAATAAAATACCTTGAAATCTAGAGGAAAGAAATGCCGCATTAGTACTAATCACAGGTAAACATCCCCTTAAAAAGCCATCAATGCATGCCTTAAACAAATAAAAATTCTTTGAAACTTATTATTTTCTGTAGTCTTTATATAACATCTGCTGCCTGGATTTGTCTTAATGATTGTAAAAGCATACTCTTTAAGACTACTATATGCATCAATATAACTACAATTTATTTCTGATAGAGCAATTTCTCTAGATTTCTAAGTTTTACAATATTTAATATGTAT
This sequence comes from Iris macrosiphon, assembly GCA_036927795.1. NCBI lineage: Eukaryota > Viridiplantae > Streptophyta > Magnoliopsida > Asparagales > Iridaceae > Iris > Iris macrosiphon. The sequence goes on along the minus strand of JAYESA010000033.1, from coordinate 789,128 downwards.
TCGGTGATCCCTATAGATATCCTTTACAACTGTGATGGACTACACGACTGATTTCATAAATTTTATCAATAATCTTATTCTTAACCCATACAATTGTCGCTAATGAATGATTTTTCGTTGTATGTCCACCTATACAACAATGCACATTTTTTAGCGTACTAATGACCAACGTTTCGCTGTTGCCAATGGCTTTAGCGTACACTCTGCAATTACAATTTGAAACGTTACATTTATATACAATTCTACTGACATTGTTTCTAGTAGTACGACATGAAAAATTATTTGCAATTGCTATATCACTAATAAATTTTTTAAATGCATGACGATTCATAAATTCTTTTCCAATGAATAAATTATTTAAACTATCAACATTATCATCAAGTTTATCATCTATATTTTTTATTCAATCATCACTATTTTCATCGTCGGTATTACCATCATCTACTCTATGTTCTTCTTCAGTAAATGAAATAACTTGGTGATAAGAACTAGGAGCACTACTAATTCTTGGTGGTGGTTGTTGGGAACGAAACACAAAAATCGTTTCCAAAATCAGAGAGTATCTGCGAGAGAACCGAGAAAAACACACAAACCAAAAAAATACCAAACACAAATTGCAGACACATAAATTTTTATGTAAAAAAACCAGATAAAAAAATTACGGGACGATCGGAGTCCAACCTTGAAGAACCTCCACTAATGGAATAAATAGATTACACCCTCTACAAGCTCCTCACCTGTCCAACACAGATCACCGTAACTCTTTGGAACAGAAAATAGATTACAACCACGAATAGAACAGGCAATAAAAAAAAAAAAATCCCAAATTGATCTACTTCACCGAAACGGCCTCCGATCCTTCTTTCTCCTCTCCAAAGTTGCAATGACACTCTTGCCACCTTTTTTCCTCTCTTATTTCTTATATTATTGCATATTGCATGAGCCTTTATATAAACCCTTGCATGAATTAGGGTTTCTATATAAAAATCTATATATGGAAGCAAATTTTTTTATGGAAATCTAATTACATTCAGTCATATATTTAATGTAAATTAAATCATAAATTGACTTGTCATAAATTAGAAATCCAATTTTATGGAAAGTTAATAAATGAAAGATCCAATCATAAATATATAATTAAAGTCAAAGATAAGAATCTAATATAATATTTGCTTACCATAAATGTTCCAATACAAGGCGCTCGATGCATTCCCGAGCTTTTTGACACACGGATGTCGCTCATCGCACTTTGGGATATTCTTCACATAGGTTGGGACCCCCATCCACTCCAACAAATCTCCCCATTCACAACTATGTGGAGGGGGTCGTCTTTCCGATGATCCGCCTGCAGTACTAAATTTTTTCCCTTGGAAGAATCTTTGTGAACATGTCTGCTCTATTGTCATCTGTATGAATCTTCTCAAGCGCCGTTTTTTTCTTTTCCACAACATTCCATATCCAATATATCGGGTCTCAATGTGCTTGGACCGACTATGAAATGTCTGGTTCTTCACATGGTGAATAACACTCTAATTATCGCAAAGCAAAGGATACTGCTCTTGCTTTAATCCAATTTTCTGTAACAGCTTCTTCATCTACAGCAACTCTGTCGCCAAAATTTACTCTGCCTCTGTCGCCGATAAGGCAACATACTTCTGCAATCGCGACTGCCATGATACTGCTCCACCAGCAAACATTATCACATAGCTCAAAGTCGTTCGACTCGTGTCTACATCTCCAACCATATCGGCATCGGTATACCCAACCAGCTTTGGCTCGTCACCACCAAAAGAAAGTCTCTAATCGACAGTGCCCTAAAGATATTGTAGAATCCACTTGACCATACTCCAATGTACCCTTCCAGGATTGGAAGTATACCTGCTAACTGTGCTAACTGCGTGAGCGATATCTGGCCTCGTACACACCATGGCATACATAAGACTCCGTATAACTGAGGCATATGGAACCCGCTCCATATCTTCTTTCTCGTCCTCGGTAGATGGACACTGCTCCAAGTGAACTTAAAGTGATCCGCAAGGGGGTTACTTACTTTCTTCGACCCATCCATCCCGAAACGCTGAAGTACCCGATAAATATACTTATTTTGGGACAAGTGTAGCAGCTTGGACTCTCTCTCTCAGCTGATCTTCATCCCAATAATAGTCTTCGTTGTGCCCAAATCCTTCATAGAGAAGGTCGCGCCTAGTTGGTACTTCAACTTCGCCATCTTAGTGATATTCCGATCCACCAGTAGCATATCATCAATATAGAACAGTAAAATAATGAAATCATTCTTGACAAAGTACCTCACAAATACACAGTGGTCCAGAATCGTTCGTACGTAACCATGCTCCCCCATAAAAGACTCGAACTTCCTGTACCACTGCCTCGGAGCCTTCTTCAGACCATACAATCTCTTTCTCAGTTGGCAGACCAAGTGTGACTTATCCTTCTCATAGAATTCCTCTGGATGCTCCATGTACAACTCCTTCTCAAGATCACCGTAGAGGAATGCCGTCTTCACGTCCATTTGCTAGACCTCCAAGGCAAAACTGGCTGACAATGCTAGCACCACCCGAATAGACGACTGCCGAAAAGATCTTATCATAATCTACGCATTTTCGCTGACCGTAGCCTTTAACTACCAACCTCGCTTTGTATCTAGGACGAGTAGCATCATCTGTCTGCTTCACTCTGAACACCCATCGATTCTTCAGAGCCTTCTTGCCCTTTGGTAATCTCACCCAATCATAAGTAGAGTTGGCCTCTAAGGAACTCATCTCCTCCTGCATGGCCTCCATCTACTCCTGCCTGTGTTTATCTTCCATAACCTCTGTAAAACTTTTGGGTTCTCCCCCGTCAATCAGTAGCACATACTCACCCGGTGAGTATCTCGTAGATAGTCGACGCTCTCTATCTCTCCTCCTCAATGGAACCACTGGTGCTGGCTGTATACCAACAACATCCTCCCCTTCAGGAACTACCTCCTCGGCATGCTCATCCTCCTGAAGATAATCCTAACCACCATCAGTAGGCTAATGATCAAGGTTGGGAGCAACTTTATATACTGGCTCCCCCATAACTGGATCCTCTGCGACATCCTCTAGAAACTGTTCGAAGCAAAATGACTCTAACTCAGGAAATTCCTCAGCCTCAAAAGGCATATCAGAATCCTGAGTGTTGTTCATGGTCTGATCCTCGACGAATACCATGTCCTTTCTTCTATAGAGCTTTCTTTCCACTGGGTCGTAGAGTCTATAGCCAAACTTATCCCGACCGTAACCGACAAAGACGCACCGCCTCGTCTTCGGCTCAAGTTTGGATCTCTCGTCCTTCGTTACATGCACAAAGGCCTTGTAACCAAACACTCGCATGCGATTGTATGACGGCTCTTTGCCGTACCATACTTTGTCAGGCACATCATCCTGTAAATGAGCACTAGGAGATAAATTAATAATATAAGTAGATGTGTAAAGAGCCTCACCCTAATAGCTTCCCGACAAGTTTATGAAGGACCGTGAGGCAACTCTAGAGGGGGGATGAATAGAGTGTAGCAGAATAATCTACCCAATTTACGATTATCAGAATGAAGGCAGTTGCTAACTAACAGTGTATATAAAGACAGTAAAGTAATGCAGTAAAGTAGAGAGAGAAAGCAAATATAAATACCAAGATGTATACTAATTTCCCTCTAAGAGTACTAGTCCAGTCCCGAGAACTCAAGCTCAGAGTTTTTCCACTATAATCACCAATAGTGAATCACAAGTTTTGATCCGAAGGCTTGCCTCTTCTTTACACCACGAGTTTTGATCCGCAGTCTCGCAACTTCACAGCTTGAGAGATAGAGAGTAACTGATCGAACAAAGCTCTTTACAACTCAGAAGACTTATAGACCGAGATCGCACTTGACACTAGGAATGCTAGAGAGTTGCTCTTTGGGATGAGAAAGTTAAGGCTTAGAGATTTACTCATAATATGATAGAAGACTTAAGAATAGTTGAGTTGGTTGAGTGAGTAAGAATGAGAATTCCAATCCTATTTATACGTTGTAGGCAAACAAAATTCGGACAGAATTTGGTCCGGGTCTAATTCAAATTTCCAACCATTGGGCCAAGAAATCAGGAGCTATTGAACTAGTTTATTTTATGCCAAAAGGGTAACCGAGTTCGGTCCGAGTTCGGCACAATTTTGGCCTGAGTTCGGCTAGAGTTCGATCTCCTAGTATGGTTGATTTTGTAAATAAATGTAGCCTGATTTGGTGGATATGTTCTTTGGTTTATTTGAGTAGACTAGGTATCTGGTTTATAGGTTCTTGGTTTTGCCAGTGCGACTCAGCGTACATCAGTCCTAGACTCAAATAAATAAAAGATTATATTTGAATAGACGTAATACAGACGACATGCAATAGCAGTGTTGAGGCTTCAGATGCGACATATCAATACATGGTTTAGTTAACTATCAAAATCAAGTTGACTGAGACCGGATGGACTAACAATCTTTCCCATTTTGATTATTGACAAACTATGAATGATACTGCAAGTCTTTGATATGCAAGGCTCCCCCGTAACTGTGGAGTAGTTGATATGCTGAAGACAACGTCTATCAAGTATCGTCTTGTATGCTAGTATCATGTATTCTTTCTTCCCTATTGTCATTTGATCAAAATTACATGCTCCCCCGAAATCGGTGAGATGACAAGAAAAATAAGAGAGTAAAGAGTATAGAGGATAATATATATAATGACAAAAGAAAAATTTGTATTTAAAATTTTATTCATATGAAAGAAAACATACAGAAGTGGATGTGTAATAGAAATATCATAGTAGAACATCTCAAAGTAAACTTTTTAACATTCAAATCAATTGAGTAACTAGTTGTCATTTTCTTCATCTTCATCACCTGGTTCAAGTATTCTGTTTGGATCAAAGAAGGCATCAACTGGATCCAAGTGTCGCTGAACATATGAGTGATCAATACGAAATCCTTGTTGATTTGGATTTTGGAGAATCGAAAAAGGTCCGATTGGGTGCTTCGATAGGGTGTACTGAATGTCTATCAAAGTGTTGCCAAGAGCCTGAGTCTGAAGAGTTTGGCGATGATCAGTAGCACAATTGCGTATGTCTTCTTAGCGGAAGCGATCACACAAAAGAGTGAAAATAGACTCTAAGGTTTGCGGTTGGTCATCAGCAGGAGGGACAGAATCAACATGATGAGTGTTGGAGTTTGATGATGAGTTATAAGGTAAAATCATAGTTGGCTCAATTTTTCGAATTCGATTGAGGTATAAAGGTTCCTAAAGTTTTGGACAAGTATCCAAAGAAATATCAAAATAGCTGAAAATGGTTGGCAAGTACATAGCATATAGTAGTGGACGCCCTTTCTTGCGATATTGAACCATTTTAGATAAGATGGCCTGTGGAACATTGAAGTTAATACCGAAATACAAATGATATAAAGCTGATATTTCTAGATAAGAGACCTCATCAAAGTAAGCCTTCTTAGGTAGAAAAGTTAAAAAGATATTGCGATACATTTCAAAGAAGTGACCATTCAAGTATCTAGCATAAAATTTATCAGGTGGACATTCAAGTGGGTGACAAAGGATATTCTTGAAAGAATCTAGGTTAAGTCATGATCGAATTGAACTTGCGTGATATTGACTAAGGGTTGTCCATCAGCGGGAATGCGACAGATTTTACCCAAGTAATCTGCATCAAATTCAATTGAAATGCTATATACTCTAGATAAAATAGTGTCATATTCATATAGATGAAATAGTGTCATGTTCATATGTTAAGTTACAACAGAATATTTGAATAGCATTTGTGTAAATATTGGTACAGATTGGAACAAACTCTTTAAGTTAAAGTTTCTGAAAAGTAGATAGATAGTCTTTGTGTTGAGAAGTAAAATCAATAGGATGGCCAAAACAGATGTGTCTTTTGGAGAAATTATTAAACCAGTCATTTAAAATTTTGAGGCTTCAAAAAGTAAAACCGTCGAATTCACCTATATTTGGCATAATGGGACAGAAAAGAGAGTCGAAAAAGAAATCTTGTTTCCTTTTAGGGGCCATTGGGAGAGGATGTTGGAGAAAAATGCTACGGTTATTTGTGGAGGAGGAAATATTTTCGTTGGTCTGAATCAATGAGCAGCGAAATGATCAATATATAGAGTAGCAAAAATCCAAATTAGAAAGAGAATTAAATGACATAGCATATTCTGGAATTTAACTAACCGAGTTCGGTCCGAGCTCGGCCCGAGTACGGTCCAAATTCTGTTGACATTTATTTTCAGAATCTCAATGTAACTTTAATCGATATTATGCCTTTCTTGACTTGATATGAATACAGAACAATAAGTGCTAAACTTAAATCGTATGTTTTCAAGAGTTTAAATTATCTCAAAGTAGCTGTAGGGGCCGGATCCCAGCTAGCGGTGGTCCGAAGACACTTAAATACCGTATCGCTTAGGTTATTTATACCTTATTGACAGAAGGGCCCTTTCGGCTTGTATCCAAAATTTTCAAAACTTTAAAAAATGTGACAAAAAAATTTGTAAAGCATCTTATGATTCTTATATTTTATCAGAATCCAAAAGACTTAATTCTCAATGGATAAAGTTGAATCGATCTTCAGCTAAAGGTTTAGTAAAGATGTCTGATAATTGATGTTCCATGTCCACATATTCTAAACAAATATCTTCGTGTGATTGATGATCCCTTAAAAAAATGATGACGGATTTCTATGTGCTTAGTGCGTGAGTGGCATACTGAATTTTTGGTGAGATTACTGGTGTTAGTGTTGTTACAGAAATTAAGAATATTTTTATAGTGCAGATTGAAGTCTTCTAGGGTTTGCTTCATCGATAAAATTTGGGTACAACAACGTCCTACGGTGATATACTCAACCTCAGTTGTTGATAATGCAATAGAATTTTGTTTCTTGCTAAACCAGGAGACTAGAAACTTTCCTAGGAAATAATACGTGTCGCTGGTGCTTTTTCGATTGACTTTGCATCCAGCAAAATCAACATTCGAGTAACCAGCAAGGTCAAAGGACATGGTTTTGGAATACCATAAGCATGCCTTCAAAGTCTCTTTAAGGTATCTGATGATACGCTTAACTGCGCACAAATGTGATTCCTTAGGATTAGCCTGATATCTAGCACAAAGACATACAACAAACATAATGTCTGGACTACTAGCAGTTAGATATAATAAAATACCAATCATACCTCTATACTTATGTATGTCTGTTGGTTTAATGCTTTTATCAAGGTCAATCTTGGTGGATGTTTCCATTGGAGTTTCGATAGGCTTTGCATTGTCCATGTCGAACTTTTTGAGCAAATCCTTCGTGTACTTAGACTGATGGATAAAAGTTTCTTATGAATCTTGCTTGATTTACAATCCTAGGAAGAAAGTCAGTTCTTCCATCATGCTCATCTCAAATTTACTCTGCATACACTTAGCAAACTTGTTACATAGCATCTCATTAGTAGATCCAAATATGATATTATCAACATATATTTGCAGTAATAACCAAGAATCAGCATAAGTTTTTATAAAAAGGGTAGTATCAATTTTTTCTTTTGAAAAAATGCTTCCAAGTAGAAAGAAGCTAAGACGTTCATACCAAGCACGAGGGGCTTGTTTGAGTTCGTATAGAGCCTTTCATAACTTGAATACGTGGTTAGAATGTTTAAAATCTTCAAAACTAGGGGATTGTTTAACAAAATATTTTCTTTGATAACTCAATTTAGAAAAACACTTTTAACATCCATTTGAAAAAGTTTGAAGTTATGAAAACTATCAAAAGCGTAAAGTATTCGGATAGATTCAAGTTTAGCAACATGAGCATAAGTCTCATCATAGTCGATACCTTCTTCTTGGTTGTATCCTTGAGCTACAATACGTGCTTTGTTTCATGTAACTGAACCATCCACATTTAATTTATTTCAAAAAACCTATTTAGTACCAATGATTGGATAATCATTAGGTTTAGGAACAAGTTCCCAAACTTAATTGCGTTCAAATTGGTTGAGTTCCTCTTGCATAGCAAAAATTCAAAATTTATCAGCAAAAGCTTCATCAACATTTTTAGGTTCTACTTAAGAAATAAAAGCAATATTTGCAATGATACCTCTATTTGAGGAATGTGTACTTACACCTTTCGATACATCACCTATTACCAAGTCCTCAGGATGATTTGTGGAGAACTTTAGTCTCCTTGGCAGACATTTTGGATGACTTATACTATTTGAATCTTCTGATGTCTTGTTGGTTGCGGGTTGACTACCTTCATCGTCGCTTTCGTTTAGTGCTTGAGTGTTGTGTTCATCAAATGTAACATTGATTGATTCTTCAACAGTCAATGAGATTTTGTTGAATACTCTGAATCCTTTACTTTTGGCGGCATAACCTAGAAAAATACCTTCATCGGCCTTGGAGTCAAATTTTTCTAGATTATCTTTAGTATTAAGAATAAAATATTTGTAGCCAAATACTTTTAAATAACTAATTGTGGGAATTTTACCAAACCAAAGTTCATAGGGAGTTTTCTTCGATATAGGTCGAATAAGAACCCTATTCAAAATATGGCATGAAGTACTTACAGCTTCAGCCCAAAAGTATTTTGAAAGTTTATACTGATTTAACATGACTCTCGCTATATCGCCAAGAGTTCTATTCTTTCGCTCAACAAACACCATTTTGTTGTGGAGTTCTAGGAGAAGAAAATTCATGAGAAAAACTATTTTTATTGCAAAATCTTTTGAAATCACTATTTTTGAATTTGCCTTCATAATCACTTCGGATACGAGAAATCTTAAAAAAAATTCGTTTTGAACCTTTTTGTAAAAAGTGACAAATTCAAAAAATACCTTATTTTTATTTGCAAGGAAATAAACCCATGTGTATCTAGAAAAATCATCAACAATGATATAAGCATAAAGCTTACCGCCAAGACTGACGACTCTACTGGGTCCAAACAAGTCCATATGCAAGGGTTGGAGAGGTCTAGAGGTACTTACAGAGTTGATTGATTTAAAAAAAAATTTAGTAGCTTTATTCTTTTTACAGGCATCACATACCATATCTTTCTTGAAAGTAATCTCTGATAAGCCTCTTACGAGTTTCTTTGTAGATAGTCTTGCAATAGTGTCCATGTTTGTGTATCCTAGACGCATATGCCATAGCCAGCTATCATCTTTATTGGCGTATAGATATTTTCCTGTATTGTCAGTGTCTTTTGTAAGATAAAAAATATATATATTGTCTTTCCAGATCCCTTCAAAGATAACCTTACCAGTGGATCTTTCATAAATAAAATATTTATTTTTAACAAAGTTAATACCATAACCATGGTCAGCTAGATGACTGATACTGAGTAGGTTGTGTTTTAATTCCGTTACTAGATAGACGTCTTTTATGACAGGATAGGGAGGGACACCTATATTACTATTACTAATAATGTATCCTCTGAGGTTATTGTCGAAGGAGACCTAACCTTCTTTCTTCATCGATATCATTATAAATAGGTTAGCATCACCAGTCATATGAGCAGCCACTATCGAGAATCCACTTGCTTCTAGCATAAGAGGGTTGGTCTACCTATAAAATGAGTTATAGATGTAACCATTGGTACCCATTTCCTTGAGGGTCCTGCTGTGTTAGTTTTTGGTACCCATGCATAAACATTCATATCTACTAATTTTTTTGTTCTACAGAATATAGATATATGTTCTTTCTTACCACAGTAGTGACATATAGCTGTGTGATTGATACTTGGTACAACATGATAGATATGATTGTGTGAAGCAGTTCCTTGTAGTCTTATAGATAGAATGCATGATTGTGTTTGACATTTCTTTGTGGTCTTCGTGGATATCTATAATAGAATGCATGATTGTGTTTGGTTCTATGTGCATGATGATTGCATGAACTGTTATGCATGTAGGTATGATTGCATGAACTGTTATGCATGTAGGTAGAGCATAACTGTGAGTGTTCTTTTGTCTTGCTACGTGTCTCGTGTTAGGTTGGGTGAAGGTTTGTTCGACCTGTTTACCCAATCTAATCTCTAACTTTTTAGAGGTAGCATATACTTTATCATATTTAGCAATGAGAGCATCTATTCTACGCGTAGCAATGGAATACTTCTTCTTTTTAGATTCAATTTTTTCCTTAAGTTTAGCGTTCTCCTGAGAGCTTTTATCAAGACTGGCAAGTGCCTCGTGGAGGTTAAGCTTAAGTCTAGAATTCTTGTCTGAATTGTTTGAGGTATCCTTTACTTCACTTAGTAGAGATGTTAGTCTCTCTATTTTAGTTTTACATTCTTGAACATCTTTTTTAGCATACTTGTACTTATTTCTAAGTTTCCTAAAATCATCAAGTAGATCACTAAAAGTATTACCTAGTTCATCAAAAGTAAAATTATCATAAGAGTCATTATTAGTTACCTGATCAGCTAACACCATGAAGCATAGGTTTGCTGCTTCTCTAGGATTCTTTTCTTCGGATTCACTAGCTTTACTTTTGTGCCAAATACTAGTATTTGCATATTTCCATGATGATGTTCTTCTAGATGAGTAAATATGACAATTTTTTTCTTAGGGTTGGACAATCTTTCTTTATATGCCATATCTTATTACAGTTATAGTATATAGGCTCCTTCTTCTTTAATTTATCATCATGGTTGTCAGTTGGCTCCTTCTTCTTTAATTTCTTAATCTTTAGAAATTTTCCGAAGTTTCTTGTGGTCAGGGCAACTTTCTCATCTCGAGAATCATTATCGTCGGAGTTGTAGTTGGTGACCTTTTTGTGATATGCCTTCAGAGCGATCATCTTCTCCTTGGTAGTGGGTTCTTCAAATTCCTTGAGATCCAGCTCATGAGTCATCAGCTTGCCCATGAGGGTCTCGAGGGTCATCGTGGTCTTCTATGATTGTAGTGGCCTTGGGAGTCTAGTTCTTGGTGAGTCCCCTGAGTACCTTGTAAATCTTCTCGTGATTGCTGTTCTCCTTGTCGAGTGATAATAGAGGGTTAAAAATGTTGAGAAATCTTATGAACATTTGAGTGATCATCTCATTTTGCTTCATCTTGAATGCTTCATACACTTGTGTTAGACGACTTATTTTTGATTCCTTCACGTGGAAAGTTCCTTTATGAGTGACCTCAAGAAGTTTCTATACTTCGTAGAAAGTTCTGCAAGTGGAGACACTGTTAAATTCAATTCTATTTACAGCAAAAATAGAGCGTTAATAGCTTTATCATCAAGACTAGCTTATTTTTTTCGATGTCTGTGTACTTATCATGAGGCTTCTCTACAAGGTTACCATCTTTGACTATTCTAGGTGGCTTCTTGTATCCTTCTACTACTACTATAGCCCAAAGATCAAAATTAAGTAACTTTAAGTAGAAGCTCATACGCGTCTTCCAGTATATGTAGTTAGTACTTTCAAATAAGGGTAGCCTTTTTATGGATTGGCCTTCACCATTATTGGTGTGGATAGATCTAACAGTTGCCATAAGTCTCTTAGAATGTTAAGCCAAATATTAAGAGAACTAGCTTTGATACCAATTGAAGGACCGTGAGGCAACTTTAGAGGAAAGTGAATAGAGTGTAGTGAAATAATATACCAATTTACGATTATTAGAATGAATGCAGTTGCTAACTAACAATGTATATAAAGACAATAAAATAAAGCAGTGAAGTAGAGAGAGAAATCAAATGCAAACACCAAAATATATATTGGTTTTCCTCTGAGAGGACTAGTCCTGTCCCGAGAACTCAAGCTCAGAGTTTTTTCACTATAATCACCAATAGTGAATCACAAGCTTTGATTCGAAGGCTTGTCACTTCTTTACACTATGAGATTTGATCCGAGGTCTCGCAACTTCACATCTTGAGAGAGAGAGAGAGAGAGTAACTGACCGAACAAAGCTCTTTACAACTCAGAAGACTTCTTGACCGAGATCACACTTGGCACTAGGAAGGCTAGAAAGTTAATTTTTGGGATAAAAAAGTTAAGGTTTAGAGGATTGCTCACAATAGGATAGAAGACTTAAGAATAGTTGAGTTAGTTGAGTGAGTAAGGATGAAAATTCTAAACATATTTATAGGTTGTAGGCAAACATAATTCGGTAAGAATTCGGTCAGGATTTAATTCAAATTTCTAAACGTTGTGCCAAGAAATCAGGAGCTATTGAACTGGTTGATTTCATACCAAAAGAGTAACCGAATTTGGTCCAAGTTTGGCCCGAGTTCGGTCTCCTAGTATGGTAGACTTTGTAAATGAATGTGGCCTGATTTGGTGGATAGGTTCTTTGGTTTATTTGAGTGGACTAGGTATCTGGTTTATAGGTTCTTGGTTTTGCCAATACGACTCAGCGTACATTAGTCCTAGACTCAAATAAATGAAAGATTACATTTAAATAGACGCAATATAGGTGATATACAATAGCAGTATTGAGGCTTCAGATGCGATATATCAATGCATGATTTAGTTAACTATCAAAATCAAGTTGACTGAGACCGGATGGGCCATCAATTTGCTTATGACAATAAATATCGTACCCTCTCCATCAGTGTTCTATTCATCCTCTTCGCTACACCATTGAGCTGAGGTATCTTTGGCAGGATCTTTTGGTGTCATATCCTTTGCTCTCTGCAGTATACATTAAAGTGCCGATATATTCACCGCCATTGTCTGACCGAACATAGAACAGCTTCTTGTCCATTTTCCTTTCAATGGAGGCTTGAAACTCCTTGAAAGTGGATATCACATGATCCTTGGTCTTTAAGGCATAGACCCATACCTTCCTAGAATAATCATCAATAAAAGTTACAAAATAAGAAGCACTATCAATGGGTTTTACCTTCATAGGACCGCAGATATCCGAGTGAATCAACTCAAGCAACGCCAGCTTTCTTGAACTTGGGTGACTTTGAAAAGATATCATATTTTGCTTCTCTGCCAAACAGTGCATGTACCTCTCCAATTTTGTAGACTTTAGCCCTGAAATTATCTTCTTGTTTACCAAGTAGCTCATTCCCTTCTCGCTGATATGGCTGAGCTGTCTGTGCCATAACTCGGTAGATGCATCAGTAGCTGCTTTCACCTCTTATTCCCCCTGTGTGCTCTCTTCCATATAGTAGAGTCTGGACCTCTTGCTTCCTCTGGAAATTACCATCGAACATCTGGAAAGCTTCTACTGACCGTTTCTGAAGAGATTGAAGAAGCAATCGTCATCCAACACCAGGTTAAAACGGATATCAGGGACATGACAGACATCTTTGAGAAAAAGAACTGCACCTATCTTCGTCCTCAAATGCACATCTCCAATAGCAACAACCTTCAACACATCTCCATTGCCCATCTTCAATACTCCACAGTTGCCTATTATGTAAGTAGCAAATAGTTTCCTATTGTGAGATACGTGCGCTGAAGCACCTGAGTCCACCAGCCAAGAGTTGTCATCGCAGGTGAGGTTCATGACAACCTCATCACCTACAATGATCATATTTCCTCTATGTTTTGAGGGATTCGCTTTAGTGTTCTCGCCATGCTTCCCCTTGTCGCCCTTCTTCTCTCTCTTCCAAGTGAAACAGTTTCGCTTGATGTGGCCCTTTATGCCACAATGATATCATTCGAAGTTCTCGTACTGATGCTTGGACTTGCTCTGCCAATAGTGGTAATTGGAACCATTTTGGTTTATCATGCACACCGGCTTCGCATCCATCTCTCCTCTCTGGTTTGCCTGTCAACCTTGACACCCTTATAAAATTTTAGAACCTGACTCTGATACCACATTGTTGGGAACAAAATACTAAAACCGTTCCCCAAACCAGAGAGTACCTGCGAGAGAACTGAGCAAAACGCACAAACCAAAAAATAACAAACATAAATCGCAGACACAGAGAATTTTACGTAGAAAATTAAGATAAAAAAACTACGGGACGATCAGTTCAACCTTGAAGAATATCCACTAATGGAATAAAGAGATTATACCCTCTACAAGCTCCTCACCGATCCAACACATATCACCGTAACTCTTTGGAACAGAAAATAGATTACAACCATGAAGAAAAAAGACAATGAGAAATACTCCAAATTGATCTCCTTCACCGAAACGGTCTCCAGTCCTTCTTTCTTCTCTCCTAAGTTGCAATGGCACTCTTGTCACCTTTTTTTCTCTCTTATTTGTTATATTATTGTATATTGCATGAGCCTTTATATAAACCCTTGCATGAATTATGGTTTCCATATAAAAATCTATATATGGAAGCTAAAAATATTTATGAAAATCCTTTTATATTCAATCATATATTTAATGGAAATCAAATCATAAATTAACTTACCATAAATTAGAAATCTAATTATATGGAAAGTTAATAAATGAAAGATCCAATCATAAATATATAATTCAAGTCAAAGATAGAAATCTAATATAATATTTGCTTACCATAAATGTTCCAAAATACGGCACTCGATGCACTTACTGAGCTTTTTCGACACACAGATGGCGCTCGTCGCACTCCAGAATATTCTCCACAGGTTGGGAACCCTACCTACTCCAACAATGGTGGTGGTGGTGGAGTCACAAAAATATTAATATACTGTGATTGTATATTAACTTCTAGAATAAAATTTTATGCTTGCTTACTAACTAAATTTATACAATTCGATAGATAAAAACGTACCAATAAAAATTCATGGTCAATAATTTTTTTTTAATTATTAGATTACATAAATTATCAAACAAAATATTTTGATTAATTAAAAGAACTTCATCTAAACCTCCTTCATAAGCTAACCCATTTAGTACACCACAAAGCGAGCATAGTATTGTTAGACTTCGATCCATGGCAACAAAAAAATGGACTTCAAAGATTGTATATTGAACCGAGCTTTTCTTGTGTGAAAAGAAAGAAACTTCGTATGGAAAGAAAGCAAATTTTTGTTTGCAATGTTGATATGTTGATATGAAACAAATACTATGTTTATATAGGTAACTTCGAAACGAACGTTAGACGAACGCTATATATGAACATTAAAAAAATAAAAGAGCTGTTGAAAGAGCGATTGTGAAATAGCCGTTGTACATAAACCGACTCCTAAACGAACCCCAATCCATAGACCCAGACCCAATTTCAAACCCAAATAAAAACCAAATCATTCTCCAACCTATTATTTGTCTTTCTTCTTTACTTAGTCTTCTTTTTTTTCATATAAAAAAATTAAACCTTTAAAATTAACTAATTCTTAGAGGACAAAAAAAATACCAGTTTTTTTTCTTTACTTAGTTTTTTGTTCTTATAAATTTAAACTTTAATATAAAAATATACTTTAATATAAAAAAAAGAAAAAAAACTAAGTAATGAAAAAATCAAAGTAAAGAAACAAAACTAAGTAAAAAATAAATATTAGTTTTTTATTATTAAATATACTTTAATATGAAAAAAAAGTAAGTAAAAATAAAAAATCTAAAACAAAACTAAATAAAAATACCAAAACATAACTAAATAAAACAAACCAAACCAGACCAGACCAAACCACTCCTCACTCTCACCCAACTGACCGCGGGCTCCACTGCTTATTTTTCGCCAACTAAGTTGGCAGAAATTGTCCAAGGACAATTTTTGCCAACTTTGTTGGCGGTCAATCGGTTGCGGTCCCACCGCTGGGTCCTACTCCTCTACGCTTGCTTCCACGTATATTTTATGTCTGTTTTGCCCCAACGCAGTTGCCAGACTGTTTCTTTATTTTGAATTTGGTTAAAATTATTTTGTTTGCATTAATTTAATATAAATTAATTTTGCTACAATAAATTTTCTGTATATATAATTTAAATATATTTTAATTAGATTTTTTTTGAGATGTACGACGATATACATGGAACTTTGTACACGTTACGTTGCATGCTATTTGGGTCCACTACCTCCACACTTTTCCCGTAATTTGATTCCAAGTGCCACCACCTAATAGTGATAGTTTGTATCTTGCCAAGTGCCAACACCTAATAGTGCAGTACACAAACCTAATAGTGATAGTTTTTATTATTGTTATTATTATTATTTTCTAATAAGGTTCAAGGACAACCAAAATTAGTTCCGGTTGGTACAACCCAACCCCCCGGGTCGGTCCTGTGTGTATTAGCGGGATGGTCCAAAATTTGGCCAGGACCCCAGCACGGTCAGACCCGGATCTTATCTATTCTTGCCTGCAGGTCCGGTTCGACCTGGCCCAGCTCTAGGTCCGATTAAAAACCAGTAATATTTAAATAATGTATACTTAAAAATTAAGTTTGTAATAGAGGTTGGAGGATTTGAAGACATAATTTCCAAATAAGCTATAACTTCTCCCACTAACGACAAGACCCACTTTACTTTGTGTTGGATATGTATATAAATATGATATAAATACTATACTCTAGTATATATTTTATTTTAAAAAAATTGGATGGCCCGAGGGTTGACCCGGGCCCAGCCCGAATTTAGTCCAGATCCAGCCAGGTCCGAACCTACCCGGGTTTGAGTTCGGACACGATTTAGAAGTTCGTTATTAAAGTCCAACTCGACCCGTCTCTCTACTAATCTAAGTCCGTCCTAGTCCAGACCTGATCAAACCAGATCAACACTGGACCTGACTTGATACACACCTTGAATAAGCAAACAGTTATATTTACTTTTATTTGTCCTACTTTGGCAGTTCAACTTTAACCCCATGAACCCAGGGCCTGTCTAACAAGATTCATAATTTTGAATATAAAGCAAGCAAACCATACAGATTTTACTTCAGAGAGAGAAGAGATGTACCCCCCCCCCCCCCCCATATATATATATATATATATATATATATATATATATTATTACTACAGATGAAATATCTAATTCTTAACCCATTTATACAATTATGTAGTTTTTGTAGCAATCCAAGTTGGAATCTTGTTTATCTATGTACAAATATATAATGTTAGAATTTTTAGTGCACTGTCAGAGACCTAAATTAAATCGAGCAATCTAAGTTCAAGTCATTATTTTAAAAAAGATTAAATTTCCTAAATATAACTTCCATTTGTGTGGATATGTATTAGAAGTTTTAGTGCAATGGTCTAGATGGGAAAGGGCGTTGATTGGTCGACAAGTCCTTACTAAAAATTTCATGTAATTTTTTTTTTGATTAATAATTATTTCTATCGTGCTAATAATTAATATTTGTAGTTGTGCTATTATTATTCATTAGTTATTGGAATAGCCTATTAGTTAGACTTGACACTTGTGAACCCAATTAGACTCTTCATGACAAATAGTGAGTCCAACATGGACTAAGCCCAATAAACCCATTCACACTAACTAATTAGGTGGATTAGCTTAATTTGCATGAGTGTAATTTTTTTCTAAAATATTCATCCTTAATTATTCCTCATAATTTCTCATATAGGGGCAAATAGGACTTTAATATGTGACTTGAGGAAGGGGGAAGGGGCCGGCCACACATAAGGGGGTCCCCTCTCTCTTTTCTCCTTCATTTGCATTTTATTTTGATCCAAAAATCTAGATCCCCAAATTTTCCCACTTTTCCTCCATTAATTTCCCTCTCAATTCACTTCCATTTCTTTTAATTTTCATCCCTCAAGGAGACTTGGAGCTTAGAGAAGCCAGGAGCACAAGGAGGAAGAGCATTGGTGAATAGCTCGTCTCCACTTGGAATTTTTATTGGGAATCCATCTTTCAATTGATAATTTCTGAATTCATTCTTATTGTAGCTCATAAATCATTCATTTGACCACTAGGAATTATCCCATGGCATAGGGCTACCTATAAAAATAATTTTTAGGCTATTTGGTAGTATATTGTGTCCTCTACATAGTTTTTTGTATGAATTTTGGGTAAATTACGAGATTGACACATCAATTCTGTGTCATGAGACTAATTAGATGTAATTAGACTTAGATCGGGATTGTAGGACGTGGTACATGTCCATAATTGGACACAAGTAGGTCGTATCATGATACGGTACGATATCGTGTGATACAGGGGCCATTTTGTGTGCTTTTGAATAATTCTCTATGATTTCTATTGTAATTAGTTATAATAGTTATTAGTATTTATATTTGGTATGTAGAAGTATTTTATATTGAGAATTGGTGATTTGGACACATCAATTAGATGTGTATCATTATATTCTAGCTATGCATGCTTAGTGTTTGGTATTATGACAATGTATGATATTTGTGTGTGGACTGTGTGCATATGAGGGGACTATGTACAGTTGTGTGTGTGGGTGTCCCTTCTATCCTATGTGCCAGTGTTTGTGGCTCATTAGTTTAGGTGTATGTATGTATGTATGTATGTATGTATGTATGTATATATATATATATATATATATATATATATATAGATCTCTGTGTGTGTGTGTATTGCTCGAGCATACCAACAGTAGTACTGCAGGTGAGCAATTAGAGAGTGGAGTGGTGTAAAGTTTGGGTAGAGCAGTAACAACAACATAAGTTGCAAGAAAGAAACTTGGGGTCGGGTTAGACCTGGTGGAGGGGAGAGTATTGGAGATTGAGTGAGTGTTGCTCGA
The DNA here is from genome assembly GCA_036927795.1 of Iris macrosiphon. Taxonomy (NCBI): domain Eukaryota; kingdom Viridiplantae; phylum Streptophyta; class Magnoliopsida; order Asparagales; family Iridaceae; genus Iris; species Iris macrosiphon. The sequence continues at coordinate 770,538 of JAYESA010000033.1, read as the reverse complement.
GTTTAATATCAGTAAGGGAGTGTGTATCAGAAATTGTTAAGTTATGCACATGTGTGTTGGAAGCAGAAAGATGAAGGCTAAGGTAATGTACATGTGGGTTTTGAGTGTTGGTTAGGTGTGTATCAGTGATGGGTAACTCTGTATCAGCACTTATTGGCAGCAACTGCAACTTACAGTTGGTTATTAGTATAAAATTATCCAGTGTTAGCTATTACTTGTATGTGTACTAGTGTTATATATATGTGGGGTTTGTTGGCATCTAAATTGGTTAATGAGAGGTGTATCAGTGACTGATGAGGAATATTGCTGTGGATACAACAAGGTGGGGGCCTGCCTACTTGTGCAGTACAGCACATTGCCAAGGCTGGGCTTGTGTATATGACTGTGGTAGAGCACAGATGTTCTGTGCACAGAGGGAGTGCCAGTGTGGGTTGGTATCCACAGCATATTATGGGCCACAGGATGGCGAGGTAGTTGATCCAGTACCCGTAGAGCCTTTTGAGATAGTACCACCGGCTGGAGAGACTTAGACTGTTCTTTATGAGTTGTATTTGATTTTTAGTAGACTTGTGGCATATATTATTCTTTTGGGTTTTATGTGGAGATTGGGCTTGTATTAAGACTCTTGCATTTGTTTTACTTCTATTCCATATCGTGCCATTCTTTCTCTAGTTATTTTTGTGATCGAGTATTATTTATTATTACCATATTATAATTTTGTCCTCCATTTAGAGTTGAGATAGCATGACAGGTACCTTATGTATATATTGTGTGAGTTGTGTAGATAGTTATGTTGACCCAGATAGTATTCTACCGCCAATGCTGCGGCGTAGGCTGGACGTACCCATGTACTCGTGCCCTTATACCGGGTGTGGGTCATGACACATTTTTAGTGGTGGCCCATGCAGGTCTAGAGTCGCGATTAGAGCGATGTTGTGGTAGTGTAACGACTTAGTTATACTACTATGAGCCTATTTTAGATAAGGGTATACTCAATTACAACTAAGAAATCTTTCCAAATATCTTTTTTTTTATCCTTATCTATTTGAATGATTGCTTTACTTTGAACAATTCTATCATTCTTTGATGATACCGTATCTTACTCAATATTGATTCCTTTATTGCAATCTATCTTCAGGATGCCGTCGAAGATGCATTCTCAGCGCTCAGGCTCAGTGTTAGTGAGGTTGGTTACTTTGTCGCCTTTGAGGGCAGCACCAGCAGATACTGTTCCAACAGCTTCAGTTCAGAGGTCTGCTTCACCGGTCCAGGTGGACATTTTTGCAGAAACTTTTGGTGGTTCTCTACATCCAGTACAGAGGACAGTGCCGACAGTCTCAGAGGAGCTTCTACCTCCACCAACCGTAGTTAATCAGATGCAGGTATTTGTGCTCTTTTCGCAGATGATAGAGGCCAAACAGTGCCAGTCAGAGGTTATGCGGCATAGCATTGAGAATGCTCACCAGCTTGTATTCGCTGCAGTCGAGAGAGTTACATTGGTCCAGCCACAGGTAGCTTCACCTCAGTTTACCTCGCAGCAGCCGAGGCTGGGGACTATCATAGACTTGAAGAGGATATGGCCGAAGGACTTTAAAGGTACTGAGGGAATTATTTATGTTGATGATTGGATAGAAGATATTGAGAGAAATCTGCGGCTGGTACAGATTTCAGAGAGGTTGCAGGTAGAGGCCGCAGGAAGCATGATGTTTGACATCATATTGACTTGGTTTAGGACGGACCCCAGGATCTCAGCGCTAGGACTTACTTGGAAAGCTTTTAAGGAGATCTTCAAGGAAAAGTTCTTCTTAGACGTGGCTCTAACATATCTAGAGAGCCAGTTTTAGTACCTTATCTAGGAAGGTATGACGGTGGATGAGTATGCAGCAGAGTACTACAGATTGGGTCGCTTCATGGAGGGGCAGAATCCCCGGGGGATGGCTTGGAAGTTCAGAAAAGGTCTGAACAGGGAGATTAAATCTCAAACTAGTAGACACTGTACCGCTATATTTGAGAAGATTCTAACAGAGGTACAACAACAGATGATGATTTGGAGCTCGGCTCTAAGAGGATGAGACATCATTTAGGGCCTAGTAGTAGTGCGGGCCCATCAAAGCGGCCTTACTTTCATCAGTAGCAATAGAGGCACTTTCAACAGCTGTCGAGACAGCTGTTCCAGGCACCATTCCAAGCACCGATACAGCAGGAACATCAGGCCCCGAGACCAGCATAGCATGCCCCGCAGTGCACTCACTGTGGGAAGATGGGACATACACAGGAGGTCTGCAGGAAGAGGCTTGGTGTGTGTCTCTATTGTGGGGAGGCAAGCCACCGGTTGCAAGATTGTGTTCTAGATCCCGTTCGAGCAGGTCAGGACGGAGGCCAAACATAGAGAGCACCCGCGAGACCAACAACGGGACAACAGAGGGGACCTCCATTACCGCCATAACAATAACAATTCGCTCAGCACCAGCAACAACAGAGAGGTGCTCAGTGTTAGGGTTGAACTTTTGCCATGACTATCGAGGATGAGGAGCCAGTCGGAGATATTATCTCAGGTTCAGTCTTACTTGATTCTTTTCTAGCTCATACTTTATTTGATTCTGGTGCTTCACATAGTTTCGTATCTATATTTTTTTACTTTGAAGCATCATCTTGAGACTGAACCGTTGGCGAGGACTTGCAGGATCACGACCGGGGGTGGCATTATCCTGATCAGTGATATTTTCAAGGATCAGAGAGTTTCTCTGGGAGGCCAAAAGTTAAGCGCATGTCTACTCGTAATGCCACTTTCGAGCTACGACATAGTACTTGGGATGGATTGGTTGAGTAGACACCATGCTAGTATCGATTATCGTGGAGACAGAGTTTTATTTCAAATGCCAGGAGAGCCAGAGTTTGAGTTTGCCAGAGGTGCAACAGGACAAAGTGGGGGAGTCTTCTATAGAGCTTTGGTGGAAGAGCAGGAGCTACCATATCTATTGATTATAGAATTTATAGATGTCTTTCTGAAGGAATTATCGGGTTTGTCGCCAGACCGAGATGTTAATTCTTTATAGTTTTGGTGCCAGACACAGAGCCAATATTACAGCACATCTATAGGGTTAACAACAGCAAACTAACAGAGTTGAAGAAGCAGGTGGATGAGTTACAGGACAAAGGCTTCATCCGCTCCAGTTTAACACCATAGGGTACTCCGGTATTGTTTATACCGAAGAAGGATGGGTCAGTATATATGTGTATCGACTACAGGGATTTCAACAATCTCACAATCAAGAATAAATATCCATTGTCGCGAATTAATAATTTGTTTGATCAGTTGAGCAGAGCGAAGGTTTTCTCGAAGATAGACTTGAGGTCGGGGTACCATTAGGTAAAATTGAAGAAGGAAGACATTTCAAAAATAGTTTTCAGGACTCGATATGGGCAGTTTAAGTTCTTGGTGGTGCCATTTTGGTTAACCAATGCCCCGGTGGTATTCATGAACCTTATGAATAATGTGTTTCATCTTTACCTGGATCAGTTTGTGGTGGTATTCATTGATGATATATTGATTTATTCGAAGACCCCAGAGGAGCACGAGGAACACTTGAGGATATTTCTGGAGACCCTCAGGAAGGAGAACATGTATGGCAAGCTTTCAAAGTATGAGTTCTTCCTTGATAAGACTGAATTCCTCGGGCATGTGATTACAGGAGAGAAAATCTCAGTAGACCCGAAGAAGAAATTAACAGTTGAGTCATGGTCTATCCCGAGTTCAGTGGCGGAGATCAGGAGCTTTCTTATATTGGCATGCTATTACTGTAAACACCCTAATTTTTCAGAATAATTTTAATATATTTTTCACCAATTTTTCGGTATTTTTCTGGACGAAGAACCAAGGTAATTGTGATCAAAAGAATTTTAAGTGTTGCTAATTGATGTTAAAATATTATGGAAATAATATTTTATGGTGTAAAATGGAAAACCGGACTTGGGGTATTTTTCTGTGAATTTATTGGACTCCGGAGTAGCGTTTTAAGCCTTAAAAACTATTGGGAGTGTAAACCGAACCTAAACCCTGATTAAACCAAACCAACCCTGATTAGACTGAACCGAACCCAGCATAGCGGGTCGGGTCGGGTCGGATCCGAGCCAAACCCGACCCGGACCCGAAAACCAGATGGAAACCCTAGCGGCCGCGGAGTCCCTGTAGCAGCCTACAAAAGGCTGCCTCGACATCCGTGCTGCTCCTCTTTTCCCCTTATCCGCCGCGTTCCCTTTGATCCTCCCCGCCTCGAGACGCAGCCGCCGAGTCGACCCCCTCGCCGTCGATCAACCCCGCCTACCTCAACACCTCCGCCACTTCCCCCGAGTCGACCCAGCCGACGACGACCCCGACTCCCCTGTGTCCGACCGCTCCGGCCGAGGTCCCCTCCGCACAGCCCGACGAGCCGCCCCGTCGACCAGAGCAGCCCCTCGCCGACGGTTCTCCGGCAACACCCTGACCCCTAGCCTGGACGCCGCAACCCGATACGCAGGACACGAATTTGACCCTCGGACACGTGGAATCCAGCGTTCACGGAGCCCTGTTCAGGTATCGTTTTCTCTCGCCTCGTAACTCTGTTTTAGTTTCCGTCAGTTGCTACGCGTAGACTGTATAACCCTTTCGGTGCCCGTATAACTCGTTCGGTGCATCGCGTCCTGTGGTGATCGCACACCGCGATCCAAAAACAGGAAAAAACAACGCCCTGTTTCACCCCGGAACTGAGTGCGCCCCGCCAAACGGGACGACTTAGTCGCACGCGATCTTTACCGAAATGTGCGTGACGTTGATACGGTCGTGTGGGATTTCTCCGAAGTCGATTCGGATGTGTGAGCACACCGGAATCAACGCGTATCCGCCGACACCGCCCCGTATCCGTCCTTTCTGGAACACACTGTAACTTTGTGTACACACGTCGGATCGAGACGAAACTTGCGCCATCGGACTCGTAGCAATACGCTGGTCCTGTGACCCAAGTTTGGTTCGATTCTGAGAACGTTGACAAAATCGCGTATCGTGGGCCCCACAGGCTCCACTTGACGGACGATTTTGTGAGCGGCTCATCGGAATCCAATTCTGGAAGTTCCGTTGGGTTCGTATCATCGTTCCTGACCTGTAGACATTGAGTTTGAGGAATTTGGAGACCTTTGACCCTGGCACACTTTTCGGTACAAAGTGGCCCACATGTGGACCCCGCTTTGGCCCGGAAATGTTCTTTTTGCCCCTGTGTCCAAATTGGATGTAAGAACAGGCGTTTCTAGCTATTTGACATCTTCTGAGACTGTTGGTGATGTTTATTACAGCTTTTGGAGGAGTACCTACAGGATCCACTGATACTGGGACAGCTGTTGGTATTCGGACATCAGGCAAGTGTACCTTGCCAAACTCTGCAGTATTGCTACATATTTTTCTTGCTTTATTTATATTGCTGTGCATGCTTAACCTAGGACCGTGTGACGTACTTAGCGTCCGATTATTAGTCGGGTGCCAATATCGTACGCGGTGTTGTGTATTGTCATCTAGAGATGGACATTCGTGACACTTTATATGCTCGTACTTGTCTTATCAAGTACACTATGACCCAGGACACTTGACACTATTCATGAGATAGGATCTTTCGAGATATTCGTGGTGATTCTGTATAGGATACAGGACTTGACAGAGATACTATATTCATAGATACATTATGACTTGTGCATTAGTTATGATCCCGCTTGACATGGACATGAGACGTTATGGTCATGATATGCGTGGTTACATTGGGTGGGGAGAGACACACAGGCTACAGGCTGTTTTCTATATCTATCTTCTACTATTGTGAGGCCGTAGACTCTCGTAGCAGAGCTAGGCACATTACGTGTTTATTACCGCTACCAGCTCCCCGACACAGAGCTTGTAGTGGCTCAGCCTGAGTACTCGTGTTGCTCTCACTTGCATTTTCACATAGATGGTTACTTGCTTGTCCTATTTATTTCATTATGCACTGCACTACTTATATTTTGGCTTGTGTTATCTTGTACCTTGCTATGTCCCCTGAGGACCTGGATTCGGATTATGTCCCCAGGATTTGAGGACGAGATCTATCCCGAGGTATACGGGACCGCAGCAGGAGCTGATCCAGGAGCTGTACCGCCATCCGAGGATGAGGTGTTAGCTGAAGACTTTTCTTAAGCATCCATGTTCATGCTCAGTATTTATTTATTTATTTATTTATTTCAGTCTTTTATTTCTGGTCTGTTGAACCATTGTATCAGATTTTTATCGGGTTGTTCCCCGAAGTACTTTGTTGAGACTAGCTGATGATTTACATTCCTTATTTATTCTGTGGATCATATTTTATATCTTGTGTGGATGAGATTAGTTGTGCCATGATTGTCGTAGACTTGTTTTACAGCTTAAGTATGCCCTGATGGATCCATTAAATTGGGTTTGTCCATCGGTGCGTACTGCTGGCCATTGCCACGTGTCTAGTCCCTCGATATTTTGGGACTGGGGCGTGACATGGTTTTTGTGGTGGCCCATGTAGGTCTACGACTAAATCGTTCGGTTTCAACTTAGGGACCGAACCAGCCTGCCATAAGAATAGGATAAGTTATAGGATCTCATCCATTATTTAAACCATGTTGAACTCTATATCGAACTCGAAATTGTTACTTGAATTGCATCCTGTTTTGATTCCTCTGAGCGTTCTTACAGTTTATCTTTTGGTTGCAGAGAAATGGATCCCAGGAACGGAGATGAGATTCCTTTGGACACGCCACACGATGCTGTGGTTACTTATATAGACGGAGTGACTCCAGGGAATGGAGGACAAGCATCGCAGAGCGATCAAACCGGTCAGCCTAATCCAAAGTTCCGGAGAGATGACATCCCACCTCCACCACAGTTCGCTCCCCAGATTCCAGTTTTCCCGTCAGGACAAGCCATGGACGGGCAACAGATGTTCCAGATGATGTATGCCATGATGCAAGCCCAGCAGCAGATTCAGCAAGAGGCCCATCGACAGGAGGCAGAGTATCTGAGGACCAGCCTGGTATCCGCATTGGAGCAGGCAAATCCACCAACGAGGCGAACAGCGACGGGATCAATCACCGATTTTCGTCATCTCAAGCCTCGCACATTTTCTGGTAAAGAAGGGCCAACAGAAGTTCATGAATGGCTCACTAACATTCAGCATCAGTTGGAGGCCGCTGAACTTCCGAGAGAGAAGTGGATGACTGCAGTCAGAATGCAGTTAACTGAAAATGCACATCACTGGTGGTTAGCAGAAGAAAGGAGGCTCGGACAGGACCGAGTCACATGGGAAGAGTTCTCCAGACTCTTCCAAGAGATGTACATTCCAGCAGTTGCACGGTCAGAGCTCAGAGACAAGTTCAACCGCCTCATCCAAGGCAGTATGACAGTGGAAGAATACAACGCGGAATTTATACGCCTAAGTCGCTTCGCTCCAACATTGATCTCGACAGAGGAAGAGAAAGCTGAAAAGTTCTTTGACGGACTGAAGTTCGAGCTCCAGAGATTGATTGGATCGGTCGCACCTACATCTTATACCGACGTCCTTGCAGCAGCGCGACGCATAGAGCGTGTCACTAGAAGGGAGTCGAATCTGAAGAGGCCAAACACATCAGCACTATCCAAGACAGCACCTGGAGATTCTGCAAAATGATTCCAGAGGAGTATGCCAGATAGAGCAGCACACAGGGCCATATCTCTTCCTACCTGTCACCACTGCGGCAAGGTAGGACACATTGAGAGAGAGTGCAGGCGTAAGTTGGGACTATGCCTGCTTTTCGGATCAAACCAGCATCTATCCAGAGACTGCACTAAACATAGAGACGGAGCACCGAGACTAGCCTTGCCTGCACCACGACCAGCTTATCCAGCAGTAGGAGCACATCAGACAGGAGTTGGAGGCGTCAGGCCACCAGCCCCAGGAGGAAATCAGCAGAGACCACCCCTGGTACCTCAGGCAGCTCTATTTCAGCAGGCTCAGCAGCACAGAGGTCCAGCTCAGGGACGAGGACATGCATTCACATTAGCTGTTGAAGAGGAAGCTACTGCGGGCGAGGTCATCGCAGGTACTATTTTAGTAGCTTCATTACCAGCTGTAGCATTATTTGATTCTGGAGCATCGCATTCCTTTATAGCAGCTAGCTTTGTAGCCACCCATAGAGTAGCTACCGCACCCCTTCCGAAGATGAAGAGAATTCTTACGGGAGGTGGAATTATTCCGGTTAGTGACGTCTGTAGATCATGTTCTGTAGTAGTTTGTGGAAGAGAGATGCGAGCTCAATTTCTGATATTTTCCATGCCGGATTATGATGTCGTACTTGGTATGGACTGGTTAAGTCAGTACCATGCGACTCTTGATTGCCGACTTGGGCGGGTTATATTTAGACCGCCTGGACATCCAGAATTTGAGTTTCTTCGGGGAGCAGTAGAGCAAGGAGTTCAGGCTACTCTTAGGGTAATATCTGTAGAAGGGGAGACAGGTTACCCAAGAGTCATCTCAGAATTTGTGGATGTATTTCCCAATGATCTTCCAGGTTTACCGCCTGATCGGGAAATAGAATTCACAATAGACTTAACTCCAGGAGCAGAGCCTATCACTTCCTCAGTATATCGGCTGGCACCTAAGGAGTTAGTGGAGTTGAAAGAACAGGTTGACGACCTTCTGGAGAAGGGTTTCATTCGGCCCAGTGTTACTTGTACGGAGAGCGTGTGAAGATCTTTACAGACCACAAGAGCTTGAAGTATGTATTTACGCAGAAGGAGCACAATATGAGGCAGAGGCGAGGGTTGGAGTTGATGAAGGACTTTGACATTTTATTGTAGTACCATCCAGGAAAGGCCAACATAGTCGCTGCTGCCTTGAGTAGGTATCCAGTGGCTATATACTTGACGAGGGACAGACATTTATTGGTCGATCTTGATAGCTTGGGTATTGAGGTGCTAGTTACTGTAATTGCAACACAAATATGGGGATTTCAGGTGCAGTCTGAGTTGATGGACCAAAAAAGAGCTGTATAATTTGAGGATGAGTCTCTGAGGAGCATCAAAGCGCAGGTTCGGATGAGATTGGCAGAGGGCTTCACTATTACAGAGGATGGATCATTACAACATGATACCAGATTGTGCGTGCCGAGTAGAGCGTTGCGCGAAGAGGTTCTTCAGAAGGTGCATCGATCTCACTACTCTATGCATCCGGATGCCAACAAGATGTATAGAGATATAAGAGAATATGTTTGGTGGTATGGTATCAAGTGGGAGGTGTTGAGCTTCGTATCCAGATATCTGGTATGCCAGTAGATAAAGGCGGAGAGACAAATACCAGTTGGATTGCTTCAGCCTTTACCCATTCCAGAGTGAAAATGGAAGCACGTAATGATGGATTTTGTATCAGGGCTTTCGCTTTCTCCATAAGGTAAAGACATAATTTGGGTCATCGTAGACATATTTACCAAATTGGCCTATTTCTTACCATTTAAAGTGGGTACATCTACGAAGAAGCTTGCGGAGATGTATGTGCGATTGATAGTCAGATTATATGGATTTCCTATGAGCATCTCTCGGATTGGTATAGTTGCTTCATATCCCACTTTTGGAGAAGTTTGCAGGCTAGCTTGGGCATCCAGCTCAAGTTCAGTACCGCATATCACCCTCAGACAGACGAAAAGTCGGAGAGGACTATCCAGACTCTCGAGGATATGCTACGCACTTGCATTTTAGATTTTGGAGGCTCTTAGGAGGATCACCTTTACTTATTAGAGTTTGCTTAGAATAACAACTATCAGGCCAGAATCTAGATATCACTATTTCAGGCGTTGTATGGACGAATATGCCGCACTCCTTTATCATCAGATGATATTGGTGATAGAGCCTTATTAGGACCGGAGATGGTCGTTGATGCAGCTGAAATAGTGAAGCTTATCAGGGATAGACTTCGGATGGCGCAAAACAGACAACAATATTGGGCCGATAGCCACCGAAGGCCTTTGCAGTTTGAGGTATAGGTTTTATTTTCATTACTTGTGATTATTTTGTTTAGGTTAGAGTGCTAAGGCTGTATTTTGTGTTAGGTTGGCGATCTGGTATTCTTGAGTATTTCTCTGACACGAGGCACGATTCACTTTGGTAGAGGTGGGAAGCTTAGTCCACGGTATATCAAACCCTTCAGTAATCTTGAGAGGGTTGGTGCAGTGGCCTACAGACTAAATTTGCTACATGCACTAGAGGGAGTGCACAACGTGTTTCATCTGTCACAGTTGAGATGGTACATCGCAGATCCCAGCCATGTATTGGATCACTCAGAGATCCAGGTAGGGCTGACTCTTAGTTATCCAGAGCTGCCAGCAAAGATTCTAGATTGCAGGGAGAAGGTGCTGCGAAACCAGACGATTCCCTTGTAACACATCGCGTGGAGGAATCACTCTCAAGGAGAGTATACCTAGGAGAGGAAAGCCGAGATGCGCGAGCGATACCCTTATATGTTTGAGCCGTGAGGTATAATTATTTTTTCCTTGCTGTGATTGCTTGTTATAGTTAGTTTCTTCCTTAAATTTTGAGGACACATTTTTTCTAAGGAGGGTAGACTTGTCACTACCACATTTCTAGATAAGAGTATTTTAGAATTTTTTTATGTAATTATTATTTTTTGATTAATAATTATTTCTATCGTACTAATAATTAATATTTGTGGTTGTGCTATTATTCATTAATTAGTGGACTAGCCTTTTAGTTAGACTTAACACTTGTGAACCCAATTAGACTCTTCATGACAAATAGTGGGCCCAACATGGGCCAAGCCCAATAAACCCATTCACACTAATTAATTAGGTGGATTACCTTAATTTGTATTAGTGTAGAAACTTTCTAAAATATTCATCCTTAATTATTTGTCATAATTCCTCACGTAGGGGAAAATTAGACTTTAATATATGATTTGAGGAAGGGGAAGGGGCCGACCATACATAAGGGGTCTCCTCTCTCTCTCCTCCTTCATTTGTATTTTATTTTGATCCAAAAATCTAGATTCCCAATTTTTTCTACTTTCTCTCTATTGATCTCTCTCTCAATTCACTTCCATTCCTTTCATTTTTGTCCCTCAAGGAGACTTGGAGCTTGGAGAAGCAAGGAGCATAAGAAGAAAGATCATTGGTAAAGAGGTCATATCCGGGTCGTGTCCACTTGGGATTTTTATTGGAAATCTATCTCTCAATTGGTAATTTCTGAATTTATTCCCATTGTAGCTCCCAAATCATGCATTTGACCACTAGAAATTACCCCATGGCATAGGACTACCTATATTAACAATTTTTAGGCTATTTGATAGTATATTGTGTCCTCTACATAGCTTTTTGTATAAATTTTAGAGAAATTATGAGATTAACACATCAATTATGTGTCATAAGACCAAATAGATCTAATTAGACTTAGATCAGGGTTGTAGGACATAGTACGTGTCCACAATTGGATACGAGTTCAATAGCTCCTGATTTCTTGGCCCAACGGTTGGAAATTTGAATTAAACCCTAACCGAATTCTTACCGAATTTGTTTGTCTACAACTTATAAATAGGATTAGAATTCTCATTCTTACTCACTCAACCAACTCAACTTTTCTTAAGTATTCTATTCTATTGTGAGCAAACCCCTTAAGCTTTAACCTTTCCATCAAAAGAGAAACTCCCTAGCCTTCTTAGTTCCATGTGCGATCTCGATCTAGAAGTCTTCTGGGTTGTAAAGAGCTTTGTTTGATCTGTTACGCTCTCTCTCTCTCTCTAAGCTGTGAAGTTGCGAGACTTCGGATCAAAACTCATGGTGTAAAAAAGTGGCAAGCCTTTGGATCAAAGCTTGTGATTCACTATTGGTGATTATTGTGGAGAAACTCTGAGCTTGATTTCTCGGGACTGGACTAGTCCTCTCAGTGGAAAACTAGTATATATCTTGGTGTTTGCGTTTTCTTTATCTATCTACTTTACTGTCTTTATATACACTGTTAGTTAGCAACTGCCTTTATTCTGATAATCTTAAATTAGGTAGATTATTCCACTGTACTCTATTCACCCCCCTCTAGAGTTATCTCACGGTCCTACAATTGGTATCAGAGCAAGTTCTCTTTATATATGAACTATTGCTCATACCAATTGCTCCTACAATTGGTGTTAGAGCAAGTTCTCTTGATATTTGGCTTAGCATCCTAAGAGACTTATGGAAACTGTTAGATCTATCCATACCAACAATGGTGAAGGCCAGTCCACAAATAGGCCACCCCTATTTGACGGTACTAACTACACATACTGGAAGACACGTATGAGCTTCTACCTAAAGTCACTTGATTTTGATCTTTGGACCATAGTAGTAGAAGGATACAAGAAGCCACCTAGAATAGTCATAGATAGAAACCTTGTAGAGAAACCTCATGATAAGTACACAGATATTGAAAATAAATAAGCTAGTCTTGATGCTAAAGCTATTAACGCAATATTTTATGTTGTAGACAGAATTAAATTTAACAGGGTCTCCACTTGTGGAACTTCGCACGAAGTATGAAAACTTCTTGAGGTCACTCATGAAGGAACCTTCCAAGTGAAGGAATCAAAAATAAGTCATCTAACACAAGAGTATGAAGCATTCAAGATAAAACAAAATGAGACGATCACTCAAATGTTTACGAGATTCCTCGACATCGTCAACCCTCTATTATCACTCGGCAAGGAGTACAATAATTACGAAAAGATTCATAAAGTACTCAGGGGACTCACCAAGAACTGGAATCCCAAGGCCACCGCAGTTATAGAAGAAAATGATCTTACCACGATGACCCTCGAGACGCTCATGGGCAAGCTGATGACTCACGATCTGGATCTCAAGAAATTTGAAGAACCCACTCCCAGGGAGAAGATGATCGCTCTTAAGGCGCATCACAAAAAGGTCACCAACTACAACTCCGGCGATAATGAGTCTCAAGATAAGGAAGTTGCCCTGACCACAATAAACTTCAAGAAATTTCTAAAGATTGAGAAACCAAAGAAGAAAGAGCCAACTGATAACAGCGATGAAGAGCCTGTATGCTACCACTGTAAGAAGACATGACATATAAAGAAAGATTATCCAACCTTAAGAAAAGAAAATTGCCATAATTACTCATCCAGAAGAACATCATCACAAAAATATGCAAATACTAGTATTTGGCACGAAAGTAAAGCTAGTGAATCCGAAGAAGAGAATCCTTGAGAAGCAGCAAACTTGTGCTTCATGGCGTTAGCTGATCAGGTAACGGATAATGACTCTTATGCTGATTTTAATTTTGATAAAATAGGTAATGCTTTTAGTGATTTGCTTGATTAGTTTAGAAAACTTAGAAATAAGTATAAACATGCTAAGAAAGATGTTTTATGATTACTCGTATCCGAAGTGTTCATGGAGGCGAATTCGAAAATAGTGTTTTCAAAAGATTTTACAAAAAAAGGTTTTTCTAATGAATTTTCTTGTCCTAGAACTCCACAACAAAATGATGTTGTTGAGAAGAAGAATAGAACTCTTAGCGATATGGTTAGAGTCATGTTAAATCAGTATAACCTTCCGAAATAGTTTTGGACTGAAGCTGTAAGTACTTCATGCCATGTTTTGAATATGGTGCTTATTCTACCTATATTGAAGAAAATCTCCTATGAACTTTGGTTTGGTAGGATCCCCATAATTAGTTATTTTAAAGTTTTTGGCTGCAAATATTTTATTCTTAATACTAAAGATAATCTAGAAATTTTTTACTCTAAGGTCGATGAAGGTATTTTCTAGGTTATGCCGCCAAAAGTAAAGGATTCAGAGTATTCAACAAAACCTTATTGACTGTTAAAGAATCAATCAATGTTACATTTGATGAACACACCACTCAAGCACTAAACAAAAACGACGATGAAGGTAGTCAACCCGCAACCAACAAGACATCAGAAGATACAAACAGTACAAGTCATCCAAAAAGTTAGCCAATGAGACTAAAGTTCTCCACAGATCATCCTGAGGACTTGGGAATAGGTGATGTGTCGAAAGGGATAAGTATACATTCCTCAAATAGAGACATCATTATAAATGTTGCTTTTATTTTTCAAGTAGAACCTAAAAATACTGATGAGGATTTTGTTGATAAGTTTTGAATTTCTGCTATGCAAGAGAAACTCAACCAATTTGAATGTAATCAAGTTTAAAAACTTGTTCCTAAACCTAATAATGATCCGATCATTGGTACTAAATAGTTTTCCTAAAATAAATTAAATGAAGATGGTTCAGTTACACGTAATAAAGCACGTTTCGTAGCTCAAGGATGCAACCAAGAGGAAGGTATTGACTACGATGAGACTTATGCTCCTGTTACTAGACTTGAATCTATCCAAATGATTTGATCTTTTTCTAGTTTTTATAGCTTCAAACTTTTTCAAATGGATGTTAAAAGTTCTTTTCTAAATGGTGTTGTCAAAGAAAATATTTTTGTTAAACAACACCCTGGTTTTGAAGATTTCAAACACCCTGACCACGTATTTAAGTTACAAAAGGCTTTATACGGACTCAAACAAGTCCCTCGTGCTTGGTATGAACGCCTTAACTTCTTTCTACTTGGAAACAATTTTTCAAAAGGAAAAATTGATACTACCCTTTTTATAAAAACTTTTGCTGATTCTTTGTTATTAGTGCAAATATATGTTAATGATATCATATTTTGATCTACTAATGAGATGCTATGTAACAAGTTTGCTAAAAGTATGCAGAGTGAATTTGAGATGGACATGATGGAAGAACTGACTTTCTTCCTAGGATTGCAAATCAAGCAAGATTCACAAGAAACTTTTATTCATCAGGCTAAGTATACGAAAGATTTGCTCAAAATGTTCAACATGGACAATGCAAAGCCTATTGAAACTCCAATGGAAACATCCACTAAGCTTGACCTTGATGAAAGTAGTAAACTAACAAACATACGTAAGTATCGAGGTATGATTGGTAGTTTATTATATCTAACTGTTAGTCGCCAAGATATTATGTTTGCTGTATGTCTTTGTGCTAGATATCAGGCTAATCCTAAGGAATCACATTTGTGCGCAGTTAAGTGTATCTTTAGATACCTTAAAGGGACTTTGTCGGCAGGCTTATGGTATCCCAAAACCATGTCCTTTGACCCTGCTAGTTACTCGGATGCTGGTTTTGCTCGATGCAAAGTCAATTAAAAAAGCACCTGCGACACATGTTATTTTTTAGGAAAGTCTCTAGTCTCTTGGTTTAGCAAGAAACCAAATTTTGTTGTATTATCAACAACTCAGGCAGAGTATATCGCCGCAGGATATTGTTGTGCTCAAATTTTGTGGATGAAGCAAACCCTAGAAGACTTTAATCTGCACTATAAGAATATTCCTATTTTCTGTGACAACACTAGCACCATTAATCTCACCAAAAATCCAGTTTTCTACTCTCACACTAAGCACATAGAAATCCATCATCATTTTGTAAGGGATTATCAATCACACGGAGATATTTGTTTAGAGTATGTGGACACGGAACATCAACTAGCAGACATCTTTACTAAACCTTTAGCTGAAGATCGATTCAACTTTATTCGTCAAAAATTAGGTCTTTTGGATTCTGATAAAATATAAGAATCATAAGATGCTTTACACATTTTTTGTCATATTTTTCAAAGTTTTGAAAATTTTGGATATAAGCCGAAAGGGCCCTTCTGTCAAAAAGGTATAAATAACCTAAGCAATACGGTATTTAAGTGTCTTCGGACCACCGATAGCTGGGATCAGGCCCCTACAGCTACTCTGAGACAATTTAAACTCTTGAAAACATACGATTTAAGTTCACCACTTATTGTTATGTATTCATATCAAGTCATGAAAGGTATAATATCGATTAAAGTTATATTGAGATTCTGGAAATAAATGTCAACAAAATTTGGACCGAACTCGGGCTAAGCTCGAACCGAACTCGGTTAGTTTAATTCCAGAATATGCTATGTCATTTAATTCTCTTCCTAATTTAGATTTTTGCTACTCTATATATAGATTATTTCGTTGCTCTTTGATTTAGACCAACAAATATTATTTTTCCTCCACAAATAACCTTAGCATTTCCTCCTATATCCTCTCCCAATGGCCCCTAAAAGGAAACAAGATTCCTTTTCCAACTCTCTTTTCTGTCCCATTATGCCAAACATAGAAGAATTCGACAGTTTCACTTTTTGACACCTCAAAATTTCAAATGATTGGTTTAATGATTTCTCCAAAAGACACATATATTTTGGCCATCCTATTGATTTTACTTCCTAACATAAAGATTATCTACCTACTTTTCAGAAACTTCAACTTGAAGAACTTGTTCCAACCCGTACCAATATTTACACCAATGTATTTCAAATATTCTATTATAATTTAACATATGAACATGACACTATTTTATCTAGAGTTCATGGCATTCCAATTGAATTCGATGCAGATGACTTGGGTAAAATTCTACGAATTTTTGCTGATGGACAACCCTTAGTCAACCTCACGCAAGTTCAATTCAATCATGACTTAATCCTAGATTCTTTCAAGAATATCCGTTGTCACCCTCTTGAACGTCCACCTGGTAATTTTATGCTAGATATTTGAATGGTCACTTCTTTAAAATGCATCGCATTATCTTTTCAACTTTTCTACCTAAGAAGACTTACTTTGACGATGTCTCTTATCTAGAAATCTCAGCTTTGTATCATTTGTATTTCGGCATTAACTTCAATGTTCCACAGACCATGTTATCTCAAATGGTTCCATGTCGCAAGAAAGGGCGTCCTCTACTTTACGCCATGTACTTGCCAACCATTTTTAGCTATTTCAATATTACTTTGGATACTTGTCATCAAGAAGACAACTATGCTTTTACCTTATAACTCATCATCAAACTCCAACACTTATCCTGTTGATTCCGTCCCTCCTGCTGATGACCAACCGCAAACCTTAGAGTCTATTTTTACTCTTTTGCGTGATCACTTTCACCAAGAAGACATATGCAATCGTGCTACTGATCATCGCCAAACTATTCTGACTCAGGCTCTTGGCAACACTTTGATAGACATTCAGTACACCATATGGAAGCACCCAGCCGGACCTTTTTCGATTCTCCAGAATCCAAATCAACAAGAATTTCGTATTGATCACCCATATGTTCAACGATATTTGGATCCAGCTGATACCTTCTTTGATCTAAAAAGAATCCTTGAACCAGATGATGAAGATGATGAAAATGACAACTAGTTAGTCAAATGATTTGAATGTTAAAAGTTTACTTTGAGATGTTCTACTATAATGTTTCCATTATACATCCACTTTTGTATTTTTTTTCTTTCAATGAATAAAAGTTTAAATAAATTTTTTTCTTTTCTTATTATATATTATCTTGTATACTCTTTACTCTCTTATTTTTCTTGTCATCGCACCGATATTAGGGGAACATGCCATTTCGATCAAATGATAACGGGGGAGAAAGAATACATGATACTAGCATACAAGACGATACTTGACAGACGTTGTCTTCAGCATATCAACTGCTCCACAGTTACGGGGGAGCCTTTCATATTAAAGACTTGCAGTGTCATTCATAGTTTGTCAATTATCAAAATGAGCGAGATTGTTAGCCCATTCGGTCTCGGTCAACTTAATTTTGATAGTTAACTAAATCATTTATTGATATGTCGCATCTGAAGCCTCAACATTGCTATTGTATCTCGTCTGTATTACGTCTATTAAAATATAGTATTTATTTTTGTGTGTCTAGGAATGATGTACGCTGAGTCATACTGGAAAAACCAAGAACTTATAAACAAGATACCTAGTTCACTGAAATAAACCAAAGAACCTATCCACCAAATCATGCCACATTCATTTACAAGGTCTACCATACTAGGAGACCAAACTCCAGCTGAACTTGTACCAAACTCAGACCGAACTCGGTTACCCTTTTGGTATAAAATAAATCAGTTCAAAAGCTCATAATTTCTTAGCCCAACAGTTGAAAATTTAAATTAAACCCTAACCGAATTCTGACTGAATTTTGTTTGCGTACAACCTATAAATAGGATTGGAATTTTCATTCGTACTCACTCAACTAACTCAACTATTCTTAAGTATTCTATACTATTGTGAGCAAACCCCCTAAGCTTTAACTTTCCCATCTAAAGAGCAACTCCCTAGCCTTCCTAGTGATAAGTGTCACGCCCTAGTCCCAAAATACCGAGGGACTAGTTACGTGGCAATGGCCAGCAATACAACACCAATGGGCAAACCCAATTTAATAAACCCGTTAGATTGCACTTATACTGTAATAAATATAAATACAGTCTACACCATCTATCACATAATAATTCTAATCTCATCCACAGAAAAAACATAACTAAATATGATAGACTAATCAAGATAACAGATAAAGGAAATAGTCCATCATTAAGTCAATATATGTAGTATCTCGAGGAATAATCCGATAAAATAAGAAAAGAGAATAAGTTAATACATAAGTCCATGAGTCAAGTTATGAAATAACGGTAAGCATAAAAAACTGAGTATGTTAGAGAATACTCAGAAGAAATCCTCTGGTACAACCTCGTCCTCTGGTGCTAGTACTGCTCCAGCGTTAGCTCCTATCCTGTATAACTTAGGGTATTCCTCCTCTGCTGTACTTGGGGACATAATCTGGATCCAGGTCCTCAGGTGATATAGCAAGGTACAAGAATAACTCAAGTCAAATAAAATACAGTAAACAAAATAGATCTTCAGGGCAAGCTATGTAACCAGCTAAGTGAAATATAAATAAGAGTATCATTAGTATTCAGGCTGAGACCACTATAAGATCTGTGTCGAGGAGCCCATAGCAGCAATAATATCACGTAATGGGCCAATCTCTAGAACAGAGACTAAAATACCTCAATAATAAAGTATATATGTATATATTCAGCCTGTAGCCTGTGTGTCTGTAAAAGCCCTAATTCTGAAAATTATGTTATTTTTATTAATTAACTATTTAATTTATTTAATAGTTATGAGCCAAATAGAGAAAATAGATTTTATTTAATTTCTTATTTAAGATGTTTGTGCATTAGAAATTTATGGAGCCATTATAAATTTTTTCTAATTTATTCAATGTAGGAGACCCTTTGGACTGTTGCTAGCCTAATGGTATGCACAAATATAATTTTTTTAGAATTTTATGTGTGTGTATATATATATATATATATATATATATATATATATATATATATATATATATAAGTAATCAATTGGAAAAGAAAAAGAAAATATAATTCTTATTGGATCTAACCCAAACCCCTTAGCCTACCCTACCCGTTTAGCCCCTACCCGGACCCGTTAGGAGAAGAAAAATATCCACAATAGCAGTAGAAAAAACCAACTTTCCTTTCCCTTCTCCGCGCGTGTGAGCCGACTCATTCCACCGCCTCTTTATCTATTATATTACTAAACTCTCCTAAAACCGAAAACCAAAACTAAAGAAAGAAAGAAACAATAGCAGCAGTGGTTTTTGAAACCACTAAATTACCCCACCGCCTCTTTATCTCTATATATATATATTACAAACTCTCCCAAACCCTAACTCCAATTCTTCCACCACTTAACACCGTTTTGGACGCTTGCACTATACAGATTTCCTGCCAGGCAAGTATACCTTGCCATTGTACTATTATCTATATTCCATATGATGCATGCATATTTTATTTCTGCTTAATTAGTTCATTTATTTTAACTACTATATAAATTGTGCGTCCAAGGAAACTTGGGTGCAGCGACGGTGTCGTCGTGTTCTATTTTATTTATGTATATGCATTGGACCTACTTTTTGAGACCACCCCATTATTATGAGGCATTTTATGTTTTATTGGCCATGACAGTATTCTTACACGAGTATGAGTCACATGTAGGATACATACTTGCGTATTCGGCTGGCCACTGGTACGTATAGGTCGTACGACGGATAGGGATAACTTTTGATAGAAACTATGTATGCTAGTAGACCTGACAGTTATTTAGAGGTTTTATCGTGTCATAGATGTGGCATGCTTAGAGCATGGGGTAGGGAGAATAATAAGTAAAGCATTTGGGCTCATTTGCATTTCTCCTGTGCGTCCGGTTTCACCGCCGAAGAGACGGGTGGTGATGACCACTATATATTATATTATCAGGCGGCCTCTGCCGTTCAAAAGATGACATACTTTGTAGGCCCCTGGATCTCTAAGAGAACCATGCCAATCCCATTTTTGGCCAGATAGCCCACGTGTTGGAAAGTTGTTCTCAAACTGCATTCACTTAGACGGTTAGGTGACCCATTGGATGTTTACTTTTCAGTACTTTATCGGCATGTTATTATGTATCTTGTTACGTCCCTCTGAGGACCTGGTCCCTTTCCAGATACAGACGAGCTGGAGTATCCGCAGGAGTACGGACATGGACCTGACGTTACTTACCAGATGGAGGAGGTCTTACCCTCGGAGTATTTGTGATTTATTGTCGCTGTTTAGAGATCCTTGTTGCTACTTCAGTATAGTCATTTTGTAGTGGATTTGTTTCCATCCGACTATCAGATTTGATACTCATCTTTGATATTCAGTTATTATTCAGCTCTTTATTCCTACTTATTATTTGTGCTGTGGATGAGATATAGATTATGTGTGACTTGTTGTGACAGTATATTACCATTGGTGGATTGGATATTCATGAACAGCGTACGTGTGTATATGGTTTCCATATATTGGAGTTCGTATGCATATGGCTGGGCATGTTACGTATTCCTAGTCCTACATATTTTGGGACTGGGGCGTGACTATTTTTTGGTGGTGGCCCATGCAGGTCAAGAATATATTGTCTCGGCTACGTAACTGTGCCGAATAAGCCTACGTATAGGAATAGAGTATAAGGATCTCATCCACGCTTGAATAAAACCTCATTCTTCCTTTCAACCATCCTATGTTTGGATAAACATGTTTTACGCCAAAAACTCTTTACGCTGTGACCAGGGGTCTCTATTTATAGAGATCAATCAGATGACTATCGTGTTGGCATAAAAGCCAAATGACTGTCTTGATGGCGTAAAAACCAAATGACTCTCGTTGGCGTAAAAGCCAAATGACTGTTGTTGGCGTAAAAGCCAAATGACTGCCTGGTTGGCGTAAAAGCCAAAAGACTGTGTTGTTGGCGTAAAAGGCTAAACTATGAAGAAGATTGCCTCCTTTACGCTGCGGTTATAAAAATTGCTACCCATGTTCAATCTGTGCATGGCACGTATTCCTTTATAAGATCATGGCATGCAAGCCACGTAGGTAACTGACCCTGCATAAAACTTGATGATTCCTGAAATATAGATAACCAGCATAAAATAGCCTGATTAGCATAAAATGCAAGGATGGTGATGTGAGCGTATTTGTCACAATTTTAGCTTTCCCAGTCATAACAAGGAATAAATCTTGTGCATTAAATACAGAGATATACCTCGATCTCTGTGCAGGAACAACTTTTGACGTGGCGTCTGGTCACTACCAGAAAAAGTCAAATTAGCGACGTCAAAAAACGTCGCTAAATGACAAAAAAACGTCGCTAATCACGTTTAGCGACGTAATTAGCGACGTTTTACAGAAGTCGGAAATCATCACGTCGCTGAAAGGAAAAACGTTGCTAAACGTCGCTAATTCCGACGTTTTTTAGCGACTTAAATGTGTCGCTAAATTAGCGACGTTTAGCGACGCAGCGTCACTAATTAGCGACGTAAACAAACGTCGCTAAACGTCACTAATTAGCGACTTATATAGCGACGTGACAGCTATGTCTTTAATGACCTGGCAGTACTGCCATGTCAGCAATTTGCGACGTACAGCGACGTCATTAGCGACGTCTTTATCGACGGTATTAGCGACTTTTTGAACGTCGCTAATTAGCGACGTATTTAGCGACGTGTATAAACGTCGCTAAACGTCACTAAACGTCGCTAAATACGTCGCTAATTTTACAGAAAAAATAAAAAAAAATATTAAATTATTTCCAAACTATTATTCCTGCAATTTATGAATTTCTAATTAAAAATAGACCCGGAGCAACCCTCCGTTGAATTCTCTGGGTTCGCCGACCCCTTCGGTGGAACACTCAACACCGGTAAATTAATATCATTTAATATGAATAAAAAGTATCACAATAATATAATACACACAAATATTATAGACAGACCTGGAGCAACCCTCCATTGAATTTTTTGCGTACGAAATAACACAAAAAGTATATAAAATATCACAGTCACACAATACACAGAAAATAAAAGTATCACAGTCACACAAAATGAATGATTTAACTCTAAAGACATAAAATATGATCACGGATACCTATATACTCTCTATAAACGCTCATCTTGGGTAATAATTTTCGTGTTTATTCCCAACAATAAGGCTGCTGCACATGGATGATAAGTCTGATGGCATATCCTCTAATTAACCCAAGATAACTTCTCATTCTCATATATGACATTCTTTTTCAAACTTTGGCTTATCCTGACACATACTTATGAATGTGATCATAGTTGATAATTGTCTACATTTTGCAAAAAAAATCTTAGAATATCTATGAAGTCATTATATGCCCAAGTTGAAAAGTGCAAAGTGCAAAGTGCACCAACTCGCGCATATCCGAGCGCATGCGACGATGCTGACGTGCAAAGTGCAAAGTGCACCAACAAAGCGCCACTTTGTGCCCGAGTCGCATTGGGGCTTAGCTCCTATGAAAATAATTCTAAGAGCAAGACAAAAAGCATAAATGCTTTCATGAGGAGTTAATCTTTTTTCCTCCTAGGAAAACATTCCAACATGGCACTCATGTGCCCCATCACACCCCATGTTCACACATCAACTCATACAAAGTATTATATTGATATACCCACTTGGTAGTATAGCCAATGTGGGACTATCTTGACTAGTCCAAAGAAAACAACAACAACATAATTCATATTTTCAAGTCGCTAATTCACTATCAAAATGTATTGGCACCATATGCACCAACAAATATAACAATTTGAGAAAACAACAATAGAAGGATATGTGGACTCTTTTAGTCGATCCTCGTGGTTCTGACTATAATATTGTGGAAACAAAATGAAAACCTAAATTCCAAACCTATTAATACAACTTCCGAATAACAACTTAAATACATCAGCCATCATTTTTTTCCTACTTCCTTTTTCGTATTGGATGAGAAGCAATACAAAATATTTTTTTGTTAAATAAATGAATATTTCGTTCTAACTGGCAAATGACCAGCAACTTAATTTGAAGTCTTAGAAATGCCCAAACAAATAAGACATTTATGCAATTATTTATTGCAAATTTTCTAATGTATTATCATGAACAACAAAACAAAACATTACATTACATTGCTATACAACGAGTACATCGATCGATCCATCCATCCATCAATCCATTGTTTGGTGTCTAGTAAATTTCTAGTATAAACAAAAACAAACATCGGTTTGCCCCTTTCGTGTTATTAAGTAAAGATTATATAATAATCTGCATGCATGGGGGCATTTTTCTTTTTTCGCCCTTTCTACTGGCAAGTGGTAAATTTAGTTTGCTGGCCGAAGCTTCCAAGCATCCGGCACGCAACCTCCAATAGTTTCCCTGCAATAATTAATTAAAAAAGGCATATATTAGTTAATTAGAGACTTCCTTCCACCAACAATTAACTAGTTAGCATGTCATGAACACGTTGGACATATAATTCATATATTGATTTTAGTGATCAAGTTGATAATACATTTTATGATCAATAGAACCTATAAGCAATAACAAGCTTATACCTTCAACCGACTTCAGTAGTATACAACTAGAAAAATTTGGAATTAAGGCTTCGTTATTGTTGTAGTGTAGAAAATACATAAATATAGCTTATTTGTTAGAAGGCTATTTACGTACATTTCCATGTTGAAGATCGAAGACTTCGAACAGTGAGAAACCTAATACAAAAAACCTAACAATCATTTATAAATTGGACAGCTGATTCCAGCTCAAGAACAGCAACATACAACTCCAATCAATGACCCCCCCGACCACTCCAAAACCTAACAGCCAAACAAAACTAGTTTGCACTTTAAACAACTGTCTTTTTCTTCCATTTGATATATCGAATCTAATCTAATTTCTTCACTAATTAATTACGACAAAGTAGTAGTAAAATATTTCCTAAGAGTATATCCAGCGTAACATCAACGTTATTTTGAACGAAAAAGGTGTAGTTTAGTTACTATCAACATAAAAATAATTAGGAAGGACAAACTGGTGTCTAGTGAGAGCAGAGCAGAGCAGAGCAAAGAGACAAATTAAGCAAGCTTCATGACAATAATCCTAACCCTAACCCTAACCCCAGGTCAAAAACCCTAACCCTAACCCTAACCTTAACCCTAGGTCACGTGTGTATGTGTCGTGTCAGTGTGTGTGTCGTGTCTGTGTCAGTATCTGTAACGTGTGTGTGTCGTGTCAGTGCCATGTGTGTCATGAGAGAGAGAGAGAGAGAGAGAGAGAGTTAGGGTTTACCTAGAGGAGGAGGAGGGGGGAGGACGCGGCCGGAGGGGGGAGGACGCGGCTGGAGGAGGGTCTCCGGGAGGGAGGAGGGGGCGCTGGAGGGAGGAGGGGAGCCGGAGGGGGAGGACGCGGCCGAGGGGGGGTCGCCGGAGGGAGGAAGGAGGAGCCGGAGCGGGAGAGATTGAGAGCGGGTTCAAAATTTGGGAGAGGGGGAGGGAGAGATCGAAGGAAATGGGGGGAATCAGCCCTAAGTAAAAAATTTAGCGACGTTTTAGCGACGCCAATAATGACGTCGCTAATTTAGAATTTAGCGACGAATTTAGCGACGCCAATAATAAACATCGCTAATTTAGATTTTAGCGATGTTTTTAGCGACGCCATTATAATTTAGCGACGCCTTAAACGACGCTAATGACGTCGCTAAAATATCCAAAAATATACGTCGCTAAAAACGTCGCTAAACGTCGCTAAATAAAACATATTAGCGACGTTTAGCGACCTAAATTGAACTTATAGCGACTAATCTTTTAAAAACTGAATAAAAGTCGCTAAACGTCGCTAAATATCGCCAATTAGCGACGTCTAGCGACGTGTTTACATGGAGTCGCTAAATTAGCGACGTTTTTACATGGAGTCGCTAAAAAACGTCGCTAATCCCGCTTATTCTAGTAGTGGGTTTTGTCTTATCTTGAGCGTAAAAACTCATTTCTGTCAATATAGAATGGGTAGCGTATTCAGACTTGAGTGAAAAAACTTATTTCTGTCAATATAGAATAGGCAGCGTAATCAGAAGACTCCATTTTTTCTTTCTTTGAATGCGTAAAAATGACTTGTATCAAATATGTCACTAAATGACAACCTGGGTCTCTGTGCAAAATTATCATCACAGCCGTCCTCTTGATCATCGTGCAGTACTTTTGTCAGATGTCAAGTTTACTGATTTGTTTGACAAATTCATCCGAGGAATACGAAGAGTTCCTCGTACAACTTTACGCTGTATTAAAAACAACGTATTTTAGACTTTATGCATGCAGATTTTACGCAGGAAACCTTTACGCAGATTTTACGCAGGAAACTTTTACGCAAATTTTGCGCAGGAAACTTTTTACGCAGACCTTTTACGCAGACTTTACGCAGGCAGAATTTTATGTACAGACTTTTTACGTAGACTTTATGCAGGAAGTATAGCAACCTTTTACGCCGACATCTTGGAATCTCTACTTTACGCCAAATTACTTTGAATCTCTGCTTTACGCAGACAGTTCTGAAGCCCTACTTTACGCCAAACTACCTTGAAGCTCTGCTTTACGCGGACAGCTTAGCAACCTTGAAACCTTATTTTACGCAGGGAGGGACTTCATGAATGTTGGGGGTTTTGACTGAAAAATATGCAGACAATTCCCCAGTATATTTTATGCTTCTATATTCTATTTAATACTTGCATCCTGTTTGATTCCTATACTTCTTATAATCGTTGCGTACATCACCTGCAGAGAGATGGATATGCAGAATGGATGCACTATCGTCAATGGCGACACAAATTCTGGAGTCAATGGTCAGACTCAAGGAGGGACCTCAACAAATCTTAGACTTCCGGGACCAGATGGACAGATTCACAATCCAGTTCCATCTGATCTTCCCGCTTCACCTAATGGAAACCCTCCAGCTTTTCCAACACCACAAGATGGCCAGACACAACTGTTCCAACTCTTCCAGATTATGATGCAAGAACAGAGGCAGCAAGCAGCCGAGCAAAGGCAAGAATTTCTGGCAGCACTTGAGAGGATGGCTGCACAGGCTACTGTACCAACTCAAGCACTAGTTCCCACACCTCGAGCTAGAGTTGGTTCAGTAAAGGACTTTATATAGATGGGTCCGAGGCCGTACAAAGGCATTGAGAGCCCAGAGGAAACTACCAACTGGATCACTCACACTCAGAAGTTATTAGAGGCATCACAGCTACCTACAGAGCTGTAGATGACAGGAGTGAGGACGCTTCTAGATGGTAATGCTTATCACTGGTGGGAATTCATGGAGCGCCAGTTGGGTATATACCAGACTTGGGAGCATTTCTTGTAGTGCTTTGAAAAGAAGTATTTTTCGGACACCGTTAGAGATACATTGTACGATCAGTTTCTCCACCTGGAGCAGAAGAACAGAACAGTGGACGAGTATGATGCCGAGTTTAGTCGTCTTAGTAAATATAGCACTGCCCTGATAGCAGATGACTTGGCTAAGGCTAAGAGATTTCATCGCGGACTGACCCAGGAGCTCCAACACTACACTAGCTCCCAGTCCCGAATCTCTTATTGCCGAATTACTGACAGAAGCCAGATTGCAAGAAACCATTAGCAGAGGAAAAGGAGGTCAGCTGAGGACACAATAAGGACCAGCAAGAATACAACAAGGAGGACCTATCAGATGTCCTTTAGCTCAGCAACAACAGTATCAACACAGAGCAGGACCGTACCAGATTTCAGAGAAGCCCCAATATAATTATTGTGGGAGACGCGGACACATCTCAAGAGACTGTCAGACCCGTTTGGGACAGTATATGAGATGTGGTTCCAGATAGCACCTGGCAAGAGACTGTCCTATGCAACAGGCATTGACACTTCCACCGCCAGCACAGAGGCTAGTGCTTCCAACACCGAAGCCAACTCAGCAGACAATGAGACCAGGAGCACCTCGACCTCCAGCAGCAGGGGGATTTCAGCAAGGACCACCGCTACCTGCACAGGAGGATCAATTTGCGAGGGCCAGACAGGGACAACCCAGAGGAATGGGCAAGCTTTTGCATTGGAAGTGGATGACATGAATCAGGAGATTGATGTCATAGCAGGTATCACTCTTGATTTTACTTTTCCTGCTGTGACATTATTTGATACGGGAGCCACCCACTCATTCATATCATCTAGTTTTATTGCCAAATACAACATTGCCTCTACACCTTTATCTAGTTGTGTTAGAATTCTTACCGGAGGAGGAGTTGTACCTGTTAGTAGAATTTGTAGATCGTGTCCCATAGTGATACGTGACAGAGAGATGAACGCCCGACTCTTAGTCCTTCCTATGCCAACTTTTGATATTGTGCTTGGAATGGACTGGCTAAGCAAGTACCATGCTTTCTTCGATTGTTTTAGAGAAATCATTCTTTTCAAGGTACCAGGCCAGCCTGAACTTGAGTTTGTACGAGGATCTACAGAAATACTTGATGGTATGCAGTTCGCAATGGACGATGTTGTTTATCACCCCATTATTTCAGAATTCTAAGACGTCTTTCCAGAGGAATTGCCAGGACTACCCCCAGATAGAGACGTAGAATTCTTAATTGAATTGACACTGGGAGCAGCACCCATAGCATCATATGTTTATAGACTGGCAAAGAAGGAGATGGATGAACTGAAGACACAGTTGAAAGAACTAGAAGAGAAAGGTTTTATCTGACCAAGTACATCACCCTGGGGAGCACCAGTGTTGTTTGTACCAAAGAAGGATGGGTTAGTGCGTATGTGCATTGACTATAGAGCCTTAAATGCAGTGACAGTTGTAGAAGCATGAAAAATACGCTGGCAAGAGCTACGCAGCATATTGATGCAGAGCAACGCAAACAAAGGCCTTCAGAGCCATCAGGCGTAAAAGCTCAGAAGGGACCATCCGCGTAGGGTGCAGCACATCCAAAGCCGTTTCGGCGTAGACGGGACCCCCATCGCCTCCAGGACGTAAAACTCAGCCGCTCTCAAAGCAGCGTTAAAAGCGTACGAGGAACGCTTCGTCTTCCCCGAAATGAACCTGTCAAGTCACGCAGTGAACCTAGCCTCTGACTCCTGACAAAAAGTGCTGCACGGTTATCCAGACGACGGCTGGAAAACGAGAACAGACCCCTCGGGACGCACACCACAGTATGATGGCGGATCTCTGCATTTAATGCAGAGGATTGGGTTAAGATACCACCAAACCGTCGTTTACTAACGTCCCCTCAGCATAAACCGCTCTTTTGCGTACAGAGGAATACGCTGCCTTGTTTAGCACAGGTAAACATGAGCCGGTTTACGCTCTGCAGCAGACAAACCGCCTGCCACATCAAAAGCTGCACATCGCACGGGGCTCGAGGCACGTCTCTACGTCTAATTGCACAGGGCGGTGACAGGTTCAGTCAAGGCACGTCTCTGCAACGGATGCACAGAAGGGCTGCAGACCTTCGAAACACGTCTCCGTATTTAATGCACAAGATGATGGCAAATCTCTGTAGAAGATTTGATTACATCTTCGAAAGACGTGATTCCGGCTAAGACGTCCACATCAGCACTCGGGCACGGTACGCAGCGGCTTCTACGCCCATTCAAGACCGGTGCCCCTTCGGCTCTCTAAGCCCACTCAGTCTCTACGACTCTCCGGCTTCAACGCCTCTCCGGCTTCAACGCCTATCCGGCTTCTACGCCTATCCGGCTTCTACGCCTACTCGGCTTCTATGCCTATCTGGCCTCTGTGCCAGGGTGACAGTCATTTGGCTTCTACGCCAACCTTTTCTACACACGGGATACCTACCTGCGTGGCTTTTATGCCGTGATCTTCGTAGCAATAGTACGCGTTGTGTCCCCTTAGTTGGACCCGCGTCATACGCTCATTCAAAAGATCATCCATACGCAGGCATTGGTTACTTTAATCGTTGTGTAAAAGGGTGTTGTACTTCCCACTCCTCGGTTTTTACACCGACAGAGTGGTCACTGTCACCAAAACTCTATAAATAGAGACCCCTATCAATGGGAAACAGGGAGACGAAGGAGGCGAATTGAGAACCGAGGAGAATCATCGTCCAGGAGAGAATTATCATCCAAGGAGAGGGAGAGAGAGAGAGAGAGCCCGGAGAGCAGGCAAAGAGCAGGGATCGACGACTTTGGCCTCGTGCGTCCAACCTCTTCTGCAACCTTCGAAGCTGCTACCTGTCTTCCACGGCACTTCTTCAACATCGTGTGGTCCAAGGGCTAAAGTGATCGACCGCAGATCAGACACCTATAGCAATTTATACCCAGATTAAATAAATTGTACTCCCACATCCTCGTATAGGATTACATTGTACAAGTTTGTTTGTAAACAGAAGGGCACGGGTTTCGCATAAACCCCGTCATTGAAATACAATTTCATTCTTTCGTTTAATACCACAAACAAGATGGCGACTCTGCTGGGGACATCTTTCTCTTCTGACGAGGAAGTAATTGCTCAACACGATACGGTATCCGTGGGAACCGTGAAGAAGACGCTGGTCGTTCATTTCGACCAGTCAGCCTACGAAGACATGCTTCGAACCGGGGGTAGCTCTCGCCCTCTCTCCGTCCAAGACAACAGGAAGCTGCGCAATGTGTGGATGCCCAAGACATCCTCTACTATTCCTGTGGACTCTCCGATCTCTCCGGACTCTCCGATCTCTCCGATCTCTCCGGCCAACGAGGTTGTAGCGTCGCTCCCTCCGTGCCCCGCACGTAAAATTCAGTCTCCCGCTACGCGCGGTACAGACAAAACTTCGGGCGAAGCCTTAGCGCTAACCCCGAAGAATCCACTGCGCTTTACGCGTAGGAAACAGTCTCCCGCTACGCGCGGTAAAGACAAAACTTCGGGCGAAGCCTCAGCGCTAACCCAGAAGCCTTCACTGCGCTTTACGCGTAGAAATCTGTCTCCTGCTCCGCGCGGTACAGACAGAACTTCCGATGGTGCCTCGGCGCCAAGATGGAAGAACAGATCGCGCTCCACGCGCAAGACATCATCTGACCTCTACGGTAAACCAGATAAGCACTGTGATCTCCGCGAGGGAAAGCAAGCGGCAGGCTACTCAACCTCTCGGCGTTCACGCCAGCGAAGGAACAGAATGCCTACCCTCCGGATTACGCGAGAAGCCAATGGCCGACTGAGGGCCTCTCCGGCGACTCCTCCTGACCTACGCAAATATCTAGTCCAGAAGCGTAAAGAGAGGGGACCTTCCAACATGTCTATTACGCCTCCTAGCGAGCATCATTGTAATAGCCACAGGGTTGTGATTAATTGCTGCTGTCCCAAAACAAAACGATCGGTCTTCGACCGATTGGGCTGCTCTCTGTCTTTCCAGGGAGAGGAGCCCGCGCATGCGCCTGTAAACATGGCCTCACACATGCGTAGAGGAGGATCGAGTTCAAGACGTCATCCCTCCAAGCCCCCGAGCCAAAGGAGGTTCAGTGACACTGAAGCCGGAGTATTCCAGAACACTCGCGCAAAGTCACGACAGCCAGCTCCATCCTCTTCCGATTCCGACGCTGGGGGTCGCCAAGAATCAGAAGCAGAAAGTGTAGAGTCGACTTCTACAACGACCTATACTAATCCTTCAATGACGCCCAGGGAGATGGGAGCCTACGCCGTTGAAGATGAATGTGAGGAAGCTTCGCCGTCAGGGAACGCGGAGCAACGCATCACCACACTGGAGACATCTCTAAAACAAATGCAATCCATGATGGAAAACATGCACCAGATGATGCTAACTCAGCACGCAGCTGCCATGGCTCAAGCATCGGTCCCGCCAACTCAGATACGTGTGGGGGTGGACTTACCACCATCCCACCCGAGCCAAGAGCCCGCGCTGGAT
The DNA here is from genome assembly GCA_036927795.1 of Iris macrosiphon. NCBI lineage: Eukaryota > Viridiplantae > Streptophyta > Magnoliopsida > Asparagales > Iridaceae > Iris > Iris macrosiphon. Next base: position 739,315 of record JAYESA010000033.1, on the reverse strand, counting down.
CAAGAGTCAGCAGTTCCTCCGCTTCCTCACTCAGAGAATGCCTTACCTCCCGCTGGGGTTACGATACAACCTACTCCGCACCACTCCATGGCCCCGCTTCCGACTGAAAATCCGATGCAGGCAGTCCGGGAGTTGAAAGCCCAGTTTGACGCCTTGAAACACAAGGATCAGCTCAAGAAACTGGGAATCAACCATCCCTACCCAGCTATCTGGGAGGAAGTCCCTTTCCTGCCGAGGTACAAACCTCAGACCATGGCCCTGTTCGAGGGAAAAACATCGCCAAGCCAGTACATGAATTATTTCAGCATGATGACGGTGTTTCTACAAGGGAACGACGCCCTCCTTACTCGGGTGTTCAAAGGTTGCCTCTCAGGAGTAGCCTATCAGTGGTACCGCAGCTTGGCGGATAACTGCATCACTTCCTTCGAAGACTTCAGAACTTTATTCTTCACGCGATTCTACGAGGGAGGAATGGACATGTCTATGTCCTCTCTCATCGAAGTCAAGCAAAAGGAAAAGGAAGACGTTCGCATCTTCATCGAACGTTTTCGTCAGGCCACCTTACAAATGCCCCCAGGAGTTCCCGACTCTGCATTGGTGGACATTTGCAGGAAGAACCTCCTTTCCGTGGTCTCGGTGTTCACAGGACCATATCAGTTCCGTGATTGGCCCTCGTTCATCATCTCGGCAGTAGCAGCCGAAGACAACAGTCGCAAGGCGCGCGACAATGGCATCATGATCTCCGCCTCCGACAAAGGCAAGAGGTCATCTCCTAGTAGCGACCACCCTCGTGGTCCCAAAGGGAAAGAAGCCCTGGCAATCAATACGGCCAGACCAAAGGTTGCGGCAACTGCGCAAGCGAAGCCCGGGACTTCCAGACCCGTTGAAGTCTACTCCTTCGACGACGACGACGTCCCGAGCGTATTCGAGTGTCTCGTCAAGAGTGGCAAGATCACCCTTCCAGAGCTGAGGCGGCCCCAGGAAGTTGGCAATACTAACGACCCCAAATACTGTGTCTTCCACCGATACGTACACCACCCAACAAAGGCGTGTTACGTACTGAAAAGGAAGATCCAGGGGTTAATCGATGCTAAGGCGATCACCCTGCACAACACCGAGAAGACGGTCACGGCCAACATGATCTCTCTCCAGTTTGGCAGTCTGCCTCCCCAAACGATCCTGGATGGTGTCGCACCTATTTCCCGAGCAACGATGAACATCGTCAATCTCCCTCCAGCTCGGGATCAAAATCGCAACCTGGTACCCCTGACTACCCGGCAAGGCGAGATTATGTGGGTTCATCCCGACCTGGTGTCAGAAATCGGGGAATAGACTGATGCTATCAAGGCAAAGTCTAGAAAGAACTCCAAATGCAAACCATGTCATATGGTTGCAACTTCAGACGAAGACGAGGTGTTGGCTACAGCAACCCGATCAGGGAAAGCCTACCTCAAGGACTACGGCACGAGCCCGGAAGACGCTCCAGCCACCAAGCCTTCAGGACCCGAGGCCGCCACACCAGAGACCGGTCCTTCAAGACCAACTCCAGCGGACAAGGGAAAACAAAAGGAAGTACGCTTCGATGTACCTGTGAAAAATATTCCAAACAAAGGTTTAGAGAAGCCGTACAACTTCGACATCCTGGCCCAACTGGCCAATACGCCAGCCAGGTTGTCCATCTTCGAGCTACTCAGGCTCTCCCAAGACACTCGTCTAGCCCTGAGCGAAGCGTTGATGCAAGCGGATGTGTGCCTGACCCAGCTCAGGTCCCCCAACGAGGAACCCGTGGCGTGCCCTCAATGCCACAGTGTGATGGAGGTGGTGCCAAACATCACTTTCACCCAAGACGACATGCTGCTGAAACACAACAGGCATGACAGGCCTCTCTATCACACCGGATATATCGGTTCCATGGAGGTCGACCGGATTCACATAGATCCGGGATCGTCAATCAGCATCATTCCTCACAGTCTACTCAGACCATTGAGGATCCCCACCAGCGAACTGGCCTATACCACTACTACAATTGTGGGTTTCAACGCTGGGAAGAGTAAACCATTGGGGAAGATTCGCTTGAGGATCCAGATTGGCAACCTTAGATCAGTGGCTACATGCTACGTCATTGATTCAGAGGTGTCCTACAACATCCTGCTGGGAAGACCGTGGATCCACGACCACAACATTGTCCCTTCAACTCTACATCAATGCTTCAAATATGTAGATGCCAAAGGAGCAGTGCAAACCGAGTTTGCGGACTTAAACCTATTCAGAGGGGTGGAATCCTACTACTCCGACGCCATGTTATACTCTCAGAACTACACGGAAGAGGTGACGGCCCAAACAGAGAAGGAATCCCGTCGGGAGCCAGAAAAACCCTCTGTCGAACAACCTCTGTCAATCAAGGTGAAAGGACGGACTGCTCGTCCAAAGGCCACAGAGCCTATGACCGCCCACCTGAACGATGCTAGGTCAGGAAGAGGGGGTGATCCTTTGGTAATTACCTTAAACAAAAAGCCTCCACCCTTGGTCATCAACCTTCGGCGCGACAAACAACCAAGGGATGTAAAAACTACTAACGCGGTTGCCAATGACAATAAAAGTCCCCTTTTCCAGTACATTGATGAGATAGAACCAATAGCACAAAAATTCTTGGGAGCTATAAAGGCCTATCATCCATATGTATGGGAAGTAGCGTCATCATCCAACGTCGTCGCAACGTATGGACCCCATGAGGATTCTATCTTCATCGTCCCACCTACCTACAGCAGTCAGCGTCCAATATTCTTCGGCCGTATGCGCAATCAGCCAGCTATCCAAGAAGATGCTTTCGACGACGATACTGGGGAAATACAGGTTCGTCGATACAGCCCGCAAGCGTTGAAGATCATGCAGAATATGGGCTACAATCTGAAGCGGAACCAAGGTCTCGACGATGGGAGGGGCAGGCGTACGCCGCTGCTCGGCAACTCTTGCTACCGACAAACCCGCTTCGGGTTAGGATATCCGACCTCCCTTGCGACTTCTGAAGACGCCATTGCCTCTCCTCAAGGCTGCTCAACGTCCTCCGACTCGTCCAACGATCTCGGACAAACATTCTCGGTGAATATGGCGTCGACAGATCCCTTAGAGGCAAGCGAACAAGAATCTGAGTTGTTCGAAAACGACGCTTGGGCTCAACACATGGATACGCAGTGGGAATTTCGCTTCAAGCAAAGGGAACCTCCCACCAAAGACGAAGTTATCCAAATCGACGTTGGGGGTGAACTCTCACCAAAGCCAATATTTATCAGTAACTATCTTTCCCCAGCTGAAAGGGAAGAAATCATCCAACTGATAAAAGAATACATCGACGTCTTCGCGTGGAATTATGAGGATATGCCAGGCCTCGATCCAAAGGTGGCTACTCACAAGCTCAACATATTGACCGACTCAAAGCCTGTCAAGCAACACCAACGCCGGTTCCTCCCGGATATGATGGACGCCATTGAGGCTGAAGTCAAGAAGTTGATAGCCTGCGGCTTCCTCCGTGAAGAGCAACATCCCGACTGGGTCGCCAATGTTGTCCCGGTCATGAAGAAGAATGGGAAGGTACGTATCTGCATCGATTACCGGGATCTGAATGCGGCCTGTCCCAAGGACGAATTCCCTCTTCCTATCACCGACATCATGATCGACAACACCTGCGGTTTCGAACGCATGTCTTTCATGGACGGATTCTCAGGATACAATCAGAACAAGATGCATCCTGAAGACGAGAAGCACACTGCCTTCCGGACACCGCTGGGGGTATATTGCTATACGGTCATGCCCTTCGGATTGAAGAATGCCGGGGCTACATACCAGCGGGCCATGAGTAACATATTCCATGAGTATTTACGTAAAATAGTGGAATATTACGTAGACGACATAGCCGTCAAGAGCCGCCTCAAAGGTGATCACCTCCAAGACTTAAGGACGGTGTTCGAGCTAATGCGTCGCCATCAACTCAAGATGAACCCTACGAAGTCATTTCTGGGTGTATCTAGTGGCAAGTTCCTGGGATTTGTCATCACCGCCAAAGGCATCCAGGTAGACCCCGACAAAGTCCAGGCAATCGTGGAAATACGACTACCCCGTAATCTGAGGGAACTCCGGGGATTTCAAGGCCGTCTGGCCTATATCCGGCGATTCATATCCAACCTCTCGGGGAGATGTCAGCCCTTTTCTCACCTCATGAAGAAAGGTGTATCCTTCGTGTGGGACGAAACCTGCCAGCAGGCGTTCGGAGATATCGAACGCTACCTCACCAGTCCGCCAGTTCTAGCGCCTCCCGTCATGGGAAAGCCGTTCTTGCTGTACGTTCGAGCAATGGACCATTCGCTGGGAGCTCTTCTCGCGCAAAAGAACGACCTGGGGCATGAACAGGCCATCTACTACCTCAGTAGGATGATAGTCGGAGCCGAACATCGGTACAACCCAGTGGAGAAAGAATGCTTGGCTCTGATGTTCGCTGTCCAGAAGACGCGACACTATGTCGCCGGACAAACCATTCACATCATCTCCAGGATTAATCCTCTTCGGGTACTGATGAGCAAGCCAAGTGTTCTTAATTCACGACTCGCGACTTGGGCGATGCTATTAACGCCATATGACATGTTATATGTACCGCAGAAGTCCATCAAAGGCCAAGCACTGGCCGACTTCCTAGCTGCTCATCCGATCCCGGAGTCCTCCATACTATACGAGGACATTCCCGACGAAGTTGCAGAATGTAACTCCGCAATGGAGACTGACGCATGGCAACTCTTCTTCGATGGGGCCTCCAGAACCGGTCCCAAGGGAAACATCGTCTCAGGAGTAGGAGTCGTCCTGGTCACTCCTGATCAGCTCGTCATCTACCGAGCATATTCTCTTAGCGAGCCCTGCTCCAACAATGTGGCAGAATACAACGGTCTGTTAATCGGGCTCCAAGCCGCCAAAGAGCTGGGGGTCGAATCCCTGGAAGCTTTCGATGACTCTCTGCTTATCGTCAATCAAGTCAGAGGGATATATGAAGTCCGGAATCCAGACCTCATCCCCTACCACCAAGCAACGGTCGAGATAGCCATGACCTTCAAAGGATTCTTCCTGGAGCATGTACCTCGATCTCAGAATCTGGAAGCCGATGCCCTAGCCAGTCTAGCTGCAGACTTGGCCACTCCCATAAGAAGGCAGGATTCGGTAATCCTCTTTAACAGAGACTTATTCTGTGTGAAGAACAACCTTCACATAGAATGCAGCCGTGCTGTGAACACAGATCTCCCCAGAAGAGACTGGAGAAGTCCCTTCATAGATTTCGTCGCATACGGAATCTTGCCGGAGGACCCCAAAGAAGCAGTGTCCGTCAAACGACGATCATTACGCTTCTACTACGATGCGTCTGCACAATGCCTGTATCGCCGGGCCTACGACGGACTACTGTTGAGATGTCTGTCTAACGACGAAGCACAGCAGATTATCCGGGAAGCTCACGACGGCGTATGCGGAGCGCACCAACCCGGTCCTAAGCTACAGGATCGCATCAGGAGAATGGGCTATTATTGGCCTACTATGATCACAGATGCGATACGGTATGCAAGACAATGCAGAGCCTGTCAGGTTCACGCAGACTTCATACACCAACCATGTGAGCATCTACATCCTACAGTTGCATCCTGGCCTTTCGAAGCATGGGGTATGGACGTCATTGGTCCCATTCACCCGTCTTCTTCCAGAGGTCACCAGTTCATACTGGCCATCACGGACTACTTCTCCAAATGGGCAGAGGCAATCCCTCTTGCTGAGGTAAAGGCGTCTAATGTGATCAGCTTCATCAAGCATCACGTCATTTATCGCTTCGGGGTTCCCCGAAGGATAATCCATGACAACGGGCCCCAGTTCATCAGCCAAGCGTTTCATCGATTTTGCGATAAAAATCGAATACACAATATCGCCTCTACGGCATACTATCCAGCTGCTAATGGTTTGGCGGAAGCTTTCAACAAAACCATTATCAAACTCTTGAAGAAGTTCGTCTCTTCAAACAAAAAAGATTGGAACGAAAAGCTGGGCGAGTGTCTCTGGGCATACCGCACAACGGTACGAACGCCGACAGGCTGTACCCCATTCTCACTGGTATACGGGAGCGAGGCAGTTCTCCCCATAGAAATCCAGATCCCGCACTCAGGATAGCCGTGGCTAACGAGCTGACTCAAGAAAAGAATGACCTGTTAAGGCTTCAGGAGCTAGAAGGATTAGACGAGAAACGCCTCCAAGCTCAACAGCGCATCGCGCTCTACCAAGCACGCATTTTCAGAGCTTTCAATCGTAAAGTAAAGGAAAGGGTGTTCAAAGTCGGCGAGCTAGTTTTAGCCGTAAGAAGGCCGATGATTCTTACTCACAGGAGTAAAGGCAAGTTCCAGCCCAAGTGGGAAGGCCCTTATGTGATCGAGACAACGTTCTCGAACGGAGCCTACAGACTAGCCCAGCCCAATGGAGACCTATTAATGGCTCCTATCAACGGCAAATTCCTAAAGAAGTACTACGCCTAATCTCCTCCACTCAGGTGGAATACGGCGAGATTCTCGTAATCCGACGAAACTACTTCAAAGAAGAAACTAGTTAAAGCCCACAAATCAGTCATGTCCATATCACCTCTGAACTGTATTTCCTTGGAAAATCTGCCATGTCCATATCACCTCTGAACAGGCTTTCCAAGATTCTGACCATCGATTATCACGTCCATATTACCTCTGATATCGATCGTCACTTCAACATAACACCCGTACTTAATCCAAGTACGCCAGTGGTGTTAGGTCCACAAAATCTGCTACGTTCATATTACCTCTAGCAGGGCTTGTCCTCGAACCTATTACTTGCACCTAGGTGCGCAAAAAGCAATAGGCCCACAAATCAGTCATGTCCATATCACCTCTGAACTGTATTTCCTTGGAAAATCTGCCATGTCCATATCACCTCTGAACAGGCTTTCCAAGATTCTGACCATCGATTATCACTGATATCGATCGTCACTTCAACTTAACACCCGTACTTAATCCAAGTACGCCAGTGGTGTTAGGTCCACAAAATCTGCTACGTTCATATTACCTCTAGCAGGGCTTGTCCTCAGACCTATTACTTGCACCTAGGTGCGCAAGAAGCAATAGGCCCACCAAACAGCTATGTCCATATTACCTCTGAGCTGTAATCTCTAGTAGAGCCTATCACGTCTATATCACCTCTGATAGTGCCTTACCTGCAAACCTTGGCCAAAGCATGTTCTATCATGTCCGTATGACCTATGAATAGAAATGCCCTGCTGAAGTTTACCGAGAGTTTATCACGTCCATACTACCTCTGATACCACTCTCGCCCTAACCTGTAATTTACATTCCGAAATGATGGGTCCACAAAAGTTAGGAAATAGTCTCCTTTTATTCCCAAGAAAGAGCAAAAGTACATCTGGGAAAGCAAAAGGGCAAAAAGAGTACATCATTGCGGCGGAGCAGTCATATCACGAATCTGCCGCGCTAGCACAGCCATCCTCTCGTCCCTGATAGCCAGAGCATCAGCACGGGCCCGCTCCAGTAGTGCCTCGTTGTCACTCGAATGGGACAGTTCGGCTATCGTCCGACGAACGCCCGCACAGGCACCTTCCGCGCGATCCAGATCCCGCCGCGCTGTGCTCAGTCGACCGGCCACCACGTCCAAGCCTGCCAACGACTGAGAAGCCCACTCTTCTGCCTGAGCGAGTTTCTCCCTCAACCTGTGAATCCTTGCTACATTTCCCTCGTGCTCGGATTGGCACGTTGTCTGGAGGGCGAGGATCTCATCCACGGCGGCTTTCCTCTGAATCGCCTCCAGTTGGCGAGTTCGAAGGAGTTCCTTCAGGTCTTCCATCCGTTTGGCAAGATGCGCAGTCATAAAGCCGTATCTGGTCTGGGCCTCATCATCAAGACTGCCCTGAGCCAACCGCAAGTACTCGTTAATGGGTTGCTCTAAACCATTAACCATCGCCTCCAGGGCATCGGCTCCCCCGGAATCACCGAACTCCCTGACAACCCCGATCGAGAATTGGGCAGTTCTCTTCAGGCGCTCGAAATCCAGGCTCTTCGCCAACACCATTGATATCATCGCTCTCAAACCGGTGTAAAAGAGGCTGGTATGTTGCTCAGTCAGCGCAACTAAACCCGACTGAACGCCAGGAGAGACCGCGATATCAGCGAGTCCCCCACTAGGAACGATCGCAGACGAGGTAGCCACAGCTGCCGCCTCGACAGTTGGTGCGACCGAAGGAGGCGTAACAACGACAGTCGAAGTTATCGGCATACTTGCAGAAGGCAAGGTCACGATGGCGGGCTCGTCCTCCTCTCGAGATGACGAAACCACTCCGGGCGAGCTAGCCCCCGAAGGTATTTCCTCCTCAAGATCAGGTGCCTCCGTATCACCGCCAGGGGCCGGAGCAGAGCCAGAAGGCGCTTCAACGCTATACTCCCCGTGGGCTCCATCCCCTGAGAAGAAAGGACCCGAAAGTCGGCATCAGTACAACAGTAACCTTTCTAAAAGGAGACATGAAAACGACATTTACCCGGGGCCAACGGTATATATGGCGCATCTGCAGCCGAGGCAGCTAAACCTCGCTTTAAAGACGCAATGCGAACTATCATACCTGGGGAAGGAGGTGGACCAACCGACATCGCCCGGAGTTCCTCCAGGCCTCCACCGAGACGCAGTCGAGGTTCGTCAACTGGAATATCACTAGGCATGCTCGCTGACACAACGGGAGCTTTATCCATCGCGGGTCCAAGAAAAGATCCTCCCATCTGCCATGGCCACACAGGCGATATCGTCCCACTGCCCGGAGCAGTAGCCACAGCAGCGACCCCTAGCGAAGATCCTCCGACGCCGCCAACCGGAACTGGGGAAGGTCCCTCTCTAAAAGGCTAGGAACCTCCAGCCAAAGACTCATCCTCGACATGGGGAGATGTAGGCCCACTTCCGGGAGCCTCAAAACCAAGAATGCGGAAAGGACGAGCAACTGTCTCCTTCCTCCTCTTACGAACAGAAGCCTCCTTAGGAGAAGACGCCCTTCGCTTCTGAGGAACTACCAAAGCCCCCGCAGGCAGAGGCACTTCACACCCCGGCATCGACTCCAGGGGTTCATCCGGAGTATCAAACTCCTCACCCTCATCAGGAGAAACCAAGGGAACTTCAACTCTCCCCCCAGCCTGAGAAGAGGGCACCCTGAGACTTCCACGTATGTCAAAGTCGCGATGGAAGGTGTTGATCGCCACGTAGAACTGAGCATAGGAATGAAGGATGCGCAGCTCCGTGGAAGTGGTGACGACCGGCACGACGAAGGCGGCTCCCGTACAACCCATGATAAAATACCGCCATCCTCTGGCTCCATCAATGAGCCCGCCTCTGGACCTGAAGCTGGTGATGGCATTGCCCACGTGCAGCTGATCATACCCGAATTGCCTAGCGAACCGACTAGGCAATTAGGGCTCAAAGAAGCAGTAATCTTCACTCCTATACAGGAGATGGGAGGGTCTAATGCAGACCAGCCAATTGAAGGCTTCTGGGGAAAGATCAGTCTTCTCCCTACCTGAATCCTCAAACCTCATCCCTGATTGATTTTGATGAACGGGAGGGGGTGTGCAGAGGAATTTCCAGCCATGGCTGAGGTTCAATGCTAGCCGACAGTCTAGAACGGTGTCCACGTTCCAGGGAGAATCCTTGTAGTTCAACAAGAAATTCACCCCCGAGCTGCTACCGGAGCCGGGAGACATCACCCGGGGATTGTGGAGAATTAACCAGCCCATCAGATACAGGTATGGTAATTCCACCCTGGGAAAACTCTCACGCCGAGCTTCATCGGCGAGCAACCCATCGGTCAGAGCTCTCAAGCCAGCCTGTATACGGCACACCATGGCAGGAAGCAAGCCCAGTCTCGCCCCGAACACCAGGCGCACTGCCGGCCACAAGATGTTCCGGTGAATGCGGTCCGCGGACGCAGTACCAGGCACTGCTACTCGACGTAGCCATAACGAGAGGAAACCAGCCAGCTGGGCTTCCTTAGATAGAGGCCTGCGACAGCGCCTCAAGTAACTACGGGCCATAGTACCTTCGGGGTACTTTCCTACCCCCTCAACAAGGATCTGGTCCGGGGCTTTGGCCTCCTCCATGAGGCCCTCCACGACCTGGGTACTAAGCACGCCCAAACAGTTCAAGGGCTCATTCTTGCCCCCTGAGACTTTCTCCGACTTGGCGGTCCTAGCTCGGTGGAAGAAGAGGTAGGACATCCACTTGGTGGTGTGGGCCAAACCAGAGGGCTCGTTATAAAAAGCGGTGCAGGCGAGATATTGGCACATCAGCTCCTGATACACATCCGCCACCCGAGGGTCCAGGTCCCCCAACTCCCGGTTGGTGGGAACATACTCTTCGTATGGGGTATCGCCCATCGGTAGCTTCGAGACAACTGCCATCTCATGAAGGGCCAATCCCAGCTCCCCTAGTGGAGTGGCGAAGGTCCCGGTGAGCGAAATGTACCGCTCCATCAGTGCCAAGAACAAGTTAGGATTGGGAGGCAACCCGACACTCGTCGCACTCACAGCGGCATACAGCCCAATGCCCTCCAGTTCTTGCCGAAAGCGCTTCAAAGCCCAGTTCACTAGGCTAGTCCATCAGAGGTTTGCTGGGGTGACCCACCCATTGCACCGAGGATTCTCCTTGGGATATACCCCACCTCGTCCCATGAAGCCGTTGCAGAAAGTGGATAATTGGACCGGCTGGATCACCGAGCTATCGTCACTTGGGACACTGCCCGGGTACAATCCCCGGAACAACGCCACAGGACCGGAAGGACGACTGACGAACGATCCCTGGTCAGCTCCTTTCTGATGAAAGATCTTCCCCGGCTTGCCGTGAAGATCAGGAGTCAACGTCCACGACATCTTCCTGGGATGAGTGGCATGGAAGAAAGCCGAGATGGGATAATCTCTCGGCATCGTCGGCAGGTACAGAACCGAACTCTCGGCAGCAAAGACCCAAGGTTCTCTTTTGGGCTTCGTCTGAGACCTTTTGTCGATCATGTCCCCGAAGAGGAAAGCCGGCTTTATGTACCGCTCTCCGTCTACATACGTCAGGGGCTCCCCGTTGATCATGCTCAGCAGTGCCCGCTCGCCCTGAACCGATAACAGGAACCCCCTTCCCTCAGGATACTGGGGTCCGGAGAGGGGAAATGCCACGTGGGACAAGTCCTCCAAGTAATTCGAGTGCAGCATCCCGGCGGAGGAACCCATCACCTCGGTCAGCGGAGACTCACCCAAGTTAACTACAAAGGTGCAAAGAAAGTATGTCATTACAAAAATCTTGCACAAACGTACAGAACCAAAGAAACGACAATCTGTGCTCTACGCCAGGATTGTACGAATATGGTTATTATACGCCGGGAGTCCCCTCCACAAACGTAAAATGCTTATTTTACGATATACGCCAGTTTTTCGGTAGCCAGAGCTTTTACGCTCGGAACTACGGAAATATGGAGCTTCTACGCTGGTACATGAGAAATGTGGGCGTAAAAGATAAAAATGCCTCCGTGCATCATCTTCCTCAGAAGAGGCTATCAGCACAGAAGACGACCTAGCGCGGTCACGTTCAACGTGTGCGAAGGATTTTTCGTTATTCTTGTCACCCCAAAAGCTCTACCTCTCAGAGCGGGTGCGCTGCCCGTCGGCGGGATACTCTCAGAGGGAAGTCCACCTTGCCCGACCGAAGACTCCCTCGCTGGAACAACGGAAGAAGAAGAACCTATGCTCTTTCCCTTAGCGGAGGAGGTTTGTTTCGTCGCCATTTCTGAAAACTCGAAGTGCTCAGAGAAGGAATGAAGGAGAAAGCTTGAACAGTCAAGAACTCTCGAAGACGGATAAAAAGTTTCTCTCCCCAAAGCTTGGGATATATATAGAGTCCGAATCGACTCCTCGAATCCTCGGAGCGACTCCTCGAATCCTCGGACGGACTCCTCGAGACCCTAACCAAGTCTCGCATTAATAGTCGGATATGATTGGGTGCTACGTCAGCCCACTACCCTCGAAAGACGGACAGTCAGCGACTTCGAAAAACTCTTCGCGCAAGACAGTTCAGCAGTTCTACGCTAAAAGAGCTTTCTACGCTCGACAGCAACAGATCTACGATTTTACGCTCGCAAGCTACAAGTCTATGGTTTTTTCTCGCCCGGATGCCTTTGTGCTCGGTAGCTTTTACGCTCGAGAGGCGACAAACCTACGGCTTTACGCTCAACAGATACCAAATCGATGATCTCACGCTCGGTGGCGCTGAGTTTACGCTCAGAAGCAACAGATCCGCAGAACTTCACGCTCGAAGAAATTCTCTTTTCAGGAGCCACAGATCCATAAGTCCTACGCTAAAGGAGCTTTCTACACTCAACAGCAACGATTCTACGGCTTTACGTTCAAACAGCTATAAGTCTATGGTTTTTCTCGCCAGATGCAACGCCATACAAAGTTGCTGATTATCCCGAGCAAGGGAGGCTAAGATATCCTTCCATGATCCATCGCTGCAGATGACACTTGCTCGAAGACGCCGTCTTTTTCGGCTCCCAACATGCTGGAAGAACATGATCTCCTTCTTCCTCAGATCGACCCGACGAACTCCGGCGATCATCTTAGCATGGTGATGGGAATATGGGGAAACAGGTTAATCCCCCCGCCTTTTTATAGGCAAAAAGAGATCACAGCGGTCCCCAATGAATCCGCCATAAAGGCCGCACCGACCGTTTCAACGCTCCATTCAGAAATGTTTCGAGTCACGAGGGGCCATTCATGCTTCATTCAAAGCGTTTCAAATTCCAAGGAATTTAAAAGCTTTGAAGGGGGTCTTGTAGAAGCATGAAAAATACGCTGGCAAGAGCTACGCAGCATATTGATGCAGAGCAACGCAAACAAAGGCCTTCAGAGCCATCAGGCGTAAAAGCTCAGAAGGGACCATCCGCGTAGGGTACAGCACGTCCAAAGCCGTTTCGGCGTAGACGGGACCCCCCATCGCCTCCAGGACGTAAAACTCAGCCGCTCTCAAAGCAGCGTTAAAAGCGTACGAGGAACGCTTCGTCTTCCCCGAAATGAACCTGTCAAGTCACGCAGTGAACCTAGCCTCTGACTCCTGACAAAAAGTGCTGCACGGTTACCCAGACGACGGCTTGAAAACGAGCACAGACCCCTCGGGACGCACACCACAGTATGATGGCGGATCTCTGCATTTAATGCAGAGGATTGGGTTAAGATACTACCAAACTGTCGTTTACTAACGTCCCCTCAGCATAAACCGCTCTTTTGCGTACAGAGGAATACGCTGCCTTGTTTAGCACAGGTAAACATGAGCCGGTTTACGCTCTGCAGCAGACAAACCGCCTGCCACATCAAAAGCTGCACATCGCACGGGGCTCGAGGCACGTCTCTACGTCTAATTGCACAGGGCGGTGACAGGTTCAGTCAAGGCACGTCTCTGCAACGGATGCACAGAAGGGCTGCAGACCTTCGAAACACGTCTCCGCATTTAATGCACAAGATGATGGCAAATCTCTGTAGAAGATTTGATTACATCTTCGAAAGCCGTGATTCCGGCTAAGACGTCCACATCAGCACTCGGGCACGGTACGCAGCGGCTTCTATGCCCATTCAAGACCGGTGCCCCTTCGGCTCTCTACGCCCACTCAGTCTCTACGACTCTCCGGCTTCAACGCCTCTCCGGCTTCAACGCCTATCCGGCTTCTACGCCTATCCGGCTTCTACGCCTACTCGGCTTCTATGCCTATCTGGCCTCTGTGCCAGGGTGACAGTCATTTGGCTTCTACGCCAACCTTTTCTACACACGGGATACCTACCTGCGTGGCTTTTATGCCGTGATCTTCGTAGCAATAGTACGCGTTGTGTCCCCTTAGTTGGACCCGCGTCATACGCTCATTCAAAAGATCATCCATACGCAGGCATTGGTTACTTTAACCGTTGTGTAAAAGGGTGTTGTACTTCCCACTCCTCGGTTTTTACACCGACGGAGTGGTCACTATCACCAAAACTCTATAAATAGAGACCCCTATCAATGGGGAACAGGGAGACGAAGGAGGCAAATTGAGAACCGAGGAGAATCATCGTCCAGAAGAGAATTATCATCCAAGGAGAGGGAGAGAGAGAGAGAGAGAGAGAGAGAGAGAGAGAGCCCGGAGGGCAGGCAAAGAGCAGGGATCGATGACTTTGGCCTCGTGCGTCCAACCTCTTCTGCAACCTTCGAAGCTGCTACCTGTCTTCCACGGCACTTCTTCAACATCGTGTGGTCCAAGGGCTAAAGTGATCGACCGCAGATCAGACACCTATAGCAATTTATACCCAGATTAAATAAATTGTACTCCCACATCCTCGTATAGGATTACATTGTACAAGTTTGTTTGTAAACAGAAGGGCGCGGGTTTCGCATAAACCCCGTCATTGAAATACAATTTTATTCTTTCGTTTAATACCACAAACAACAGTAAAGAATAAATATCCATTGCCACACATTGATGACCTATTTGATCAGCTTAGTGGAGCCAAGATGTTCTCAAAGATAGATTTGAGATCGGGATATCACCAGGTGAAGATAAGGAAGGAGGACATCCCGAAGACCGTATTCTGGACAAGATATGGGCACTACGAGTTTTTGGTTATGCCATTTGGATTGACCAATGCTCCAGCTATCTTTCTGGACTTAATGAATCGAGTCTTCCATCAGTATTTGGACCAGTTCGTGGTCGTCTTCATAGATGATATACTTGTCTATTCAAAGAACCACGAGGAGCACGAGAAGCACCTGCGGATTGTTTTAGAGACCTTGAGGAGAGAGCAGTTATATGCAAAACTCAATAAATATGAGTTCTTCTTGGACAAAGTCTCATTTCTTGGATATATTGTTACAAAAGATGGTATTTCTGTTGATCCAGAAAAGATCTCGGCAGTCGAGACGTGGCCTGTTCCTAAATCAGCAGCAGAGGTGAGAAATTTTCTTAGACTTGCGGGATATTTCCGACGGTTCGTGGAGAGCTTATCAAGGATAGCAATACCTATGACTCGGTTAACTTGCAAAGATCAAGAGTTCATATGGACCAACGAGTGTCAAGCCGCTTTCGAGGAGTTGAAGAAGCGACTGACTACATCACCAGTATTGACTATTCCATCAGAATCAGGAGGCTATGTGATCTACAGTGACGTATCAGGGAAAGGCTTGGGATGCGTATTAATGTAGCATGGAAAGGTAATTGCATATGCATCTAGACAGTTACGAGTACATGAGAAGAATTATCCAACTCATGACTTGGAACTTGCAGCCGTTGAATTTGCTCTAAAGCTATGGAGACATTACTTATATGGGAAATGAGTAGAAATATATACAGACCACAAAAGCCTCAAGTATGTCTTCACGCAGAAGGAGTTAAATATGAGGCAACGTCGATAGCTCGAATTGATGAAAGATTTCGAGATAGAGCTACACTATCACCCAGGCAAGACTAACGTTGTAGCAGACACGTTAAGCCGGAAACCAGTAACTTACTTCTTGACAACACAGAAGGAATTATTAGAGAACTTGCAAAATCTTAGCATTGAAGTGATATTACCCGGAGCAGACGGGATACTAGCCAACTTGCAAGTACAATCATCACTAGTAGAAAGAATCAAGGCAGCATTGCCTACATACGCTAGATTTAGCAGATTAAAGGAAAGGACAGAGGCTGAAGAGCAGACAGGACTGCACATTCATGATGATGGGACATTACGAAATGGTGATCATTTATATGTTCCCAATGGAGAGATTCGATAGGAGCTGATGACAGAAGCTCATAGTTCGATATATTCTATTCATCCTGGAGGCACCAAGATGTATCGTGATTTACGACAGCACTTTTGGTGGCATGGAATAAAAAGAGAGATAGCTCGCTTTGTAGCTAAATATTTGGTATGTCAGCAAGTAAAGGCAGCGCACCAGAGAACAGCAGGGTTATTGCAACCACTCCAGATTCCAGAGTAGAAGTGGGATCATATCACTATGGACTTCGTCACAGGTTTTCCCAAGGGTCCCAATGGAAGAGATGCAGTTTGGGTAATAGTGGACCGACTTACCAAGTCAGCTCATTTCTTACCTTTTAGAGTTGGCCAATCTACGGAAGCTTTGGCTGACTTATATATGAGGCAGATCGTAAGATTTTACGGCATACCAGTCAGCATTGTATCAGACAGGGATTCGCGCTTTACATCGCACTTTTGGAGGAGCATGCAAGAGAGTCTTGGAACTCGTCTGAAGTTCAGTACATCTTACCACCCGCTGACAGATGGGTAGTCAGAGTATACTATTCAGACATTGGAGGATATGTTGAGGGCTTGTATGTTAGACTTTGGAGGATCATGAGAGGACCACCTACACCTTGTGGAGTTTTCTTACAATAATAGCTAGCAAGCAAGCATCCAGATGGCTCCGTTTGAAGCATTGTATAGAAGAAAGTGTAGGTCTCCTGTGTGTTGGAGTGACATAGAAGAACGTCAGATTCTGGGACCAGAGTTAGTGGTCAACACCGTTGAGACAGTTAAGAAGATACAAGGACACTTGCGAGCAGCACAAGACAGGCAGAAACAATGGGCAGACCTTCATCGTCGTCCCTTGGAGTTTAAAGAAGGCGATCATGTCTTCTTGAGGATATCACCCACCAGAGGCACCATTCGATTGAGGGCGCGGCAAGTTGAGTCCAAGGTATATTGGACTATTTGACGTGTTAGAGAGAGTGGGAGAAGTGACATATCGACTTGCGCTACCACCTTCACTTGAGGGAGTACATGACGTATTTTATGTGTCGCAGCTCAGGCAATATATGGCAGACAACAGTCATGTTCTCGACCATTCAGAGATCACCATTGGGCCGAGCTTGTCATATCAAGAGCAACCCGTGGGAATCCTTGATCGTCGAGAGAAAATATTGAGAAACCAGTCTATTCCCTTGGTCCGCGTGGCATGGAAGCATGGCGCGCAAGGAGAATCTACTTGGGAGCGCGAGGACGACATGCGCAAACATTTTTCGAACCTATTAATTTATATCTTGTACCATCCTTGAGTTTCTACCGTGACTTAGTTTTAATTTCGAGGACAAAATTTTTATAAGTTGGGTAGAATATAAAACCCCTAATTCTGAAAACCGTATTATTTTTATTATTTAACTATTTAATTTATTTAATAGTTATGAGCCAAATAGAGGAAATAGATTTTATTTAATTTCTTATTTAAGATGTTTGTACATTAAAAATTTATGGAGCCATTATAAATTTTTTCTAATTTATTTCATGTAGGAGACCCTTTGGACTGTTGCTAGCCTAATGGTATGCACAAATATAATTTTTTAGAATTTTATATGTATATATATATATAAGTAATCAATTAGAAAAGAAAAAGAAAATATAATTCCTATTGGATCTAACCCAAACCCCTTAGCCTACCCTACCCGTTTAGCCCCTACCCGGACCCATTAGGAGAAGAAAAATATCCACAACAGCAGAAGCAAAAACCAACTTTCCTTTCCCTTCTCCGCACATGTGAGCCGACTCATTCCACCGCCTCTTTATCTATTATATTACTAAACTCTCCTAAAACCGAAAACCAAAACTAAAGAAAGAAAGAAAGAAACAACAGCAGCAGTGGTTTTTGAAACCACTAAACTACCCCACCACCTCTTTATCTCTATATATATTATAAACTCTCCCAAACCCTAACTCCAATTCTTCCACCAAACTTAACACCGTTTTGGATGCTTGCACTATACAGATTTCCTGCCAGGCAAGTATACCTTGCCATTGTACTATTATCTATATTCCATATGATGCATGCATATTTTATTTCTGCTTAATTAGTTCATCTATTTTAACTGCTATATAAATTGTGCGTCCAAGAAAACTTGGGTGCGACGACGGTGTCGTCGTGTTCTGTTTTATTTATGTATATGCATTGGACCTACTTTATGAGACCACCCCATTATTATGAGGCATCTTATGTTTCATTGCCATGACACTATTCTTACAAGAGTATGAGTCACATGTAGGACACAGACTTGCGTATTCGGCTAGCCACTGGTACGTATAGGTCGTACGACGATAGGGATAACTGCTGATAGAAAATTTGTATGCTAGTAGACCTGGCAGTTATTTAGAGGTTTTATCGTGTCATGGATGTGGCATGCTTAGAACATGGGTTGGGGAGAACAATAAGTAAAGCGTTTAGGCTCCTTTGCACTTTTTTCCTGTGCGCCCGGTTTCTCCGCCGGAGAGACGGGTGGTGATGACCACTATATATTATATTATCAGGCGGCCTCTGCCGTTCAAAAGATGACATGCTTTGTAGGCCCCTGGATATCCAAGAGAACCATGCCAATCCCATTTTTGGCCAGATAGCCCACGTGTTGGAAAGTTGTTCTCAAACAGCATTCACTTAGACGGTTAGGCGACCCATTGGATGTTTACTTTTCAGTACTTTATCGGCATGTTATTATGTATCTTGTTACGTCCCTCTGAGGACCCGGTCCCTTTCCAGATACAGAGGAGTAGTAGTATCCGCAGGAGTACGGACCTGGACCTGACGTTACTTACCAGATGGAGGAGGTCTTACCCTCGGAGTATCTGTGATTTATTGCCGCTGTTTAGAGATCCTTGTTGCTACTTCAGTATAGTCGTTTTATAGTAGATTTATTTCCATCCGACTATCAGACTTGATACTCATCTTTGATATTCAGTTATTATTCAGCTCTTTATTTCTACTTATTATTTGTGCTGTGGATGAGATATAGATTGTGTGTGACTTGTTGTGACAGTATATTACCACTGGTGGATTGGATATTCATGAACAACGTACGTGTGTATATGGTTTCCATATATTGGAGTTCGTATATATACGGCTGGGCGTATTACGTATTCCTAGTCCTACATATTTTGGGACTGGGGCATGACAGTGTCTCTTCCTACCCATGTCCACAACGTCTCATATCCATAACACGCAAGATCATAACCTCTAGCTAGTACAGCGAGTCATAATGATATCTATATATATGCAAGTCTTATGTCACAAATCCTGTAAGCCTATACAAAATCACCATGAATAACTAAGGAAAGATTTTGTCACATGAATAGTGTCAAGTGTCCTATGGTATAACATACTTGGTAAAGCAAGCATGCAAAAATAGGATCATGGAATCAATTCTCTAAAGAAGTTACACGACTCCGCATACGACATCGATACCCAAATTTTGTTCGGACGCTAAGCAATATCTCACGGTCCTAGGTTGAACAAGTACATCACAAAATATATATATAGAAAGAACACAAGCAAATAATATCACAGGATCTACTACAAATTGGCAAGGTACACTTGCCTGTGTTCTGAGCTCCGTCAGTTACCCCGTTATAAGTGGATTCTCTAGGTAAACCTCCTGATGCTAAAACAAACATCACTATTGCTCTCAGAATACTTGAAATAGCTCGAATTGACTATCCATAAGTCCAATTTGGACACATGGGTAGAATTGACAATTTTTGGTCAAAGCGGGATCCAAATATGACCCACTTCAGGCCGAAAAATATGCTAGAGATAAATTTCTCCAAATTTATCAAAGTTAGTGTCTATAAGTTCATAGCAATGATGCGAACCCAACAGAATATCCAGAACTGGATTCCGATGAGCCGGTCATAAAATCGTCCGTCAAATGGAACCGGGTATTGATGAGCCTCTTGATGAACTTGCTGTTGTGCTTGCATCATTGTGTAAAATATTTAAAATATTTATTGTCCGTCCATAGGTTGTCCTGGTGGAAAATGGGCATCGATGGATTAAACTGCGATGGTGTTGGAATGTCATCTCGTCGGAACCTCGAGGCGTACTGATCTGCTTGATTGCTTTGTTGAGTTCTGATATGCTTGATTGCTTTGTTGAGTGGAGGGATCTTCACTTAGTGGCATCACCCAATCATCGTAAGTGACCACAACACCTTGTGGTGATACTGCAAAATTCTTGTCACTGGCTCGTGGATCCATTACTCTGCATACAAATTAAACTATGAGAGGCGCACAAAGGAATCAAGGCAGGATGCAAGTCAAAAAATTATTTATAAAGTCGATATAGAGGTCAAGAACAGATCAATAAGTGGATGAGATCCTAAAGTTTATCCTATCCTAATTGCAGGATTGCTTGGTCCCTTAGTTGATGTCACGCCCCGGTCCTGCAGGGTCGTTCGTCCTCGCTTTGGTCCCTACGGAACCGATCGTCCTCGCACGGGCGTGATGCCGTGCAAGCCTAAGATGCGCTTGCACAAGGCCAAAGCTTTGATACAAGGCAAGTAAGCTATTCAATACTGAAGCAGCGGTACATAACATTGCAGAAAAGCATAGAACACAATGGCATAAGAAAACAGGCTCTTTTATTGATAATCACAAGTGTTACAAGCGGCTCATGACCGAGGTTATAGTTCACTCAAGCACTCTAACTCTCGATTACAATAACACCATTTCATACATCATGTCCCTCTATATAACGGCAGCACAACTCGATGCGGCTCAAGGCATCGACTCCAGATTTCCGGTTTCTTGGGATGAGGCACGACTATCGCTTCCTCGGACGATCAAGCACCTGAGAATAAGCAAACTGTTGGTGGGTCAGCACTTTATACAGGTACTGGTGAGGCTAAACAATTGAACAGAAGCTACACCCCATGAAACCCATACTAAGTAATTATGTGGCAAAACATTTGCATTACTAGTGATTTTGCTACTTTTACCTAAGTTTATTTTATGCAGCTCAGGACTAGTCAGATTACATCTTTTGAAAACATAACTTTGAAACAGTTTTCCACATTCAAACAATAAGCATACTAATCGGGATAGTGCGGTATCGTGCAGTGCGCAGCATGTATTGTGCAACATAATCTAACTCTTGGGGCAAAGCTTATCTAGCAGACTGATCATATCGAATCAAGGCAAACATATCAAGTGGACTATCATTCATTCAAGAATTTAAGGCAACACATCTATATGATTTTGGTCCCCAAGAAACTCAGGATCGGTAGCGGTAAACCAGCTAACCAATGACTCACATTCTGATACTATTAGCAGCTGTAATCGAGGTTCAGCTCTGCACTAATAGTCATTGTTTGACCGATGTAATGCATAAAGCACTAACAGATAATCTCTACGATGTAGACAAAATAAACAAGCAGGCTTATTCATAAACCCATATCTCTTGCCCCATAGTCGAACGGTTATCCCTGCAGCAGACACACAAGTTAGCCATAATATGCATATTATGAATAAACTTATGAATCAATCATTTGGTGTCATCAATCGATAGGTATGCAAGAAGATAAACCTAGCATGCGCCCTATCTATATGACGGTCCATGAGAAACTCATTAATGGACAACAACACCCCCCTAGATCCTTTCAGAACGGAACATCAGGGTGCTCTCACAATCCCTTCCGGACTGACCGATTTCCAGTACCCCAGGAATCGATCGATAGATTATTACCTTGTGCACAAGTTGTCCGAGACCAATGCATGACAAGCAATATTCACATTCATATTCCCATTCACATTTAACAATCTAATAGCCGCACCCCCTGGAACCCGAAGGAACGGAACATCAGGGTGGACTACTAGACTCTCACTTTCATTCATTCAAGCAAACACATCTTTTCACATATCTAATAGCACACCCCCCTGGAACCCGAAGGAACGGAACATCAGGACGCACTATTAGTCTATGCATATACTAATCAAAGACTTTAGCAGTTCGATATAGCAAAACAGACAAGCAGAACACATAAGGCAAGCACAGTTGATTTCATATCTAACATGAAATAACTATCTCTTTCTTAGCATATTCATAGGGACATATTCGAGCGATTCAATTACTTATCTTTCTTAGCATAGCAAAGGTTCGTTCGATAGCTGTGTCGGTGTTTCTAATCATGCAACATTTCTATCTTTCACTTAGCATAGCAATGGTTCTATTTCATTTCTGACAAGCATTTATATTCTCTTAGTTAGGCAGCAGACTCATTTCAATGACAAGCTATGTGAGTTCTTTTATTAGCATGCTGAGTCAGTTCTATCATTCTTCTTATGAAATAATCTTCTTAAGCAAACAAGCATTCAAAAACTCAGATTCATTATTAAGTCGTGCAAGAATCAGAGAATACAGTTCTGCCCACTCACATTGATCAATCAGTCGGGAACTCTCCGAGAAGACTTCCGTTCGAACAAGCAAGGCGATATCACTTGTACATAGCGCCTACGCGGAGCGGGGCGCTACAGTTGAGACCAAAGAAATATAGTCGAAGACCTGCATGGGCCACCAAAAAAACTATGTCATGCCCCAGTCCCAAAATATCGAGGGACTAGCCATGTAGTAATGGCCAACAGCACAACTCTAATGGGCAAACCCAATTTAATGGACCCGTTAGAGTGTACTTAAGCTGGAATAAATATAAATGCAGCCTGCACCATCTATCATAGAATAATTCTAATCTCATCCACAGAAAAAAATATAACTAAATATGATAGACTAATTAAGATAATAGATAAAAAAATTATCCATCATTAAGTCAACATATGTAGTATCTCGGAGAACAACCCGATAAAATAAGAAAAGAGAATAAGTCAATACATAAGTTCAAGAGTCAATATATGAAATAACTGTAAGCATAAATAACTTAGTATATAACATAATACTCATGAGAAATCCTCTGGCACAACCTCGTCCTCTGGTGCCAGTACTGTTCCAGCGTCAACTCCTATCACGTATATTTCGGGGTATTCCTCCTCTGTTGTACCTGGGGACATAATCTGGATCCAGATCCCCAGAGAACATAGCAAGGTACCAGAATAACTCAAGCCGAATAAAATACAGTAAATAAAATACATCCTTAGGGCAAGCTATATAACCAGCTAAGTAAAATACAAATGAGAGCATCACTAATACTCAGGCTGAGACCACTATAAGCTCAGTGTCGGGGAGCCCGTAGCAGCAAGAATATCACGTAATGGGCTAAGCTCTGGAACAGAGACTAAAGTACTGCAATAATAAAGTATATATGTATATAATCAGCCTGTAGCCTGTATGTCTCTCCGCACCTAATATAATCTTACGTCTCATGTCTACAATGTATCATTTCCATAACACGTAAGATCATGACCTCTAGCTAGTACAACGAGTCATAATGATATCTATGTATATGCAAGTCTTATGTCATGAATTCTGTAAGCCTATACAGAATCACCATGAATAACTCAGGAAAGATTCTGTCACATGAATAGTATCAAGTGTCCTATGGTATGACGTACTTGGTAAAGCAAGCACGCAAAAATAGGATCGTGGAATCAATTCTCTAAATGACGTTATACGACTCCGCGTACGGCATCGACACCCAAATCTTGTTCGGTCACTAAGCAACGTCTCATGGTCCTAGGTTGAACAGGTACATCATAGAATATATATATAGAAAGAACAAAAGAAAATAATATCATAGGATCTACTGTAAATTGACAAGGTACACTTGTCTGTATTCTGAGCTCCGACAGTTGCTTCGTTATAAGTAGATTCTCCAGGTATGCCTCCGGATGCTGAAACAAACATCACTATTGATCTCAAAATACTTAAAATCGCTAGGATTGACTACCCATAAGTCCAATTTAGACACATGGACAGAATTGACAATTTTTGGTCAAAGTGGGGTCTACATGTGGCCCACTTCGCACCAAAAAATATGCCAGAGATAAAGTTCTCCAAATTCATCAAACTTAAATTCTACGAGTCCATAATGATGATACAAACCCAACAAAATGTCCAGAAATAGATTTTGATGAGCCGATCACAATATTGCCCGTTAATTAGAACCGTAGGGCCCACAAAATGGTGTTTCGTCAATATTTTTAGAATAAAACCAAACTTCGGTCACAGAACCAGCGTAACACTGCGAATCTGATGGAGCAAGTTTTGTTGTGACACGACAAGCACACAAAAAATTATAACGAGTGTCAGAACAGGCCGATACTGTATTTTCGATGGATACGCATTAATTCCGGTATGCACGCACATCCAAATCAACTTTCATAAAATTTTACACGTCCGCGTTGACAATTCGCGCCTTTTGGTGCAATTCGCATACAACAAAGTTACCTCATTCAGCGGGACGTACCCCATTTTAAAAAAATTTGGGTTTAGAAAACCAAGTTTTTGGTCAAATTCAACAACAAATAAATCACAGCATACAATGGATTAAAATAAACTAATTGAAGAGATTAAATTTTGATTATGCTATCTAAATTACTGTTCAAGTAAAATTCAAAAATATTAACTAGGTTGGAAGAAAATCAGACAAGAACATGGGTGGTTGGAAGAGTTTCTGAACTACAAACAGGGTCATTTTTTCCTGTTTTGCGTCACGAATTACGACCGACATACACTACTAGAAAAAGCGGGATTAGCGACGTATTTTAGCGACGTCAAAAGAAACGTCGCTAATAATATATAAATTAGCGACTCATTATAAACACGTCGCTAGACGTCGCTAAATGGCGACATTTAGCGACGTTTAGCGACTTTTAATACGATTTTAAAAGATAAGTCGCTATAAGTTCAATTAAGGTCGCTAAACGTCGCTAATATGTCTAATTTAGCGACGTTTAGCGACGTATATAGCGACATTTAAACTCAAAATATTTAGCAACGTGTTTAGCGACGTCCGTTACGTCGCAAATATTTAATTTAGTGAGATTTTTTATTGGACGTCGCTAAACGTCGCTAAAATTTGGTTAATTAGGGGTCGGTTTCATTTTTCCCCGTCAGTTGAAATTTCGATTCGAAAACAAATTTCCCCCCCCCCCCAGCTCCGTCGACCGCGACTACTCCGGCAAGGTATACTCTCTCTCTCTCTCTCTCTCTCTCTCTCTCTCTCTCACAGGACACATGTGACATTGACACAAACACGACACACACACTGACACTGACACTGACACAGACACAGATACGGCACACACACACACTGACACAGACACTGATCTGGACCTAGGGTTAGGGTTAGGGTTAGGTTTTTTGACATGGGGTTAGGGTTAGGGTTAGGGTTAGGGTTAGGGTTAGGTTTTTTGACATGGGGTTAGGGTTAGGGTTAGGGTTAGGGTTAGGGTTAGGTTTTTTGACAATGTTCATGCATGTGCGATCATGTAGAGATCAGATTTTAATTTCTTCTTTCAAGTATAAAATAAATAAATAATATGGATCGATGAATAAGAAAGAAAGAACATAAGTATATTTATTTGCACTTTTGCAATATATATATATATATATATATATATATATATATATATATATATATATATATATATATATATATATATATACATACATACTAATTGTTTGATTTTGTGGTTACTATTCATTGGTCCAATGGAGGAGGGGAAGAAATGATGGCTATTATTGAATCCATGTTCATATGTCATGACTACGTACATTGGGTGAACAAATTAGAACTAATTCCTGAATATTCGTACAACAACTGATCATGTGATCAAATTAATTAGAACGCCAATTATTCGACCAGGAAGTGTATGATCTAAGCAACCGTCCTTAATTGTGCCCCAAGAATTTTGAGCTCTAGCTACTTCCTCGTTCCACTCCCAATATATATAGGGGTTAATTGCCGAAAGCAAAGTACTGCGGAGTTATGTATCTCAGTTCCTCACCCTACTGCCAGTTTCAAGAAGTGCCTAATGGTCTAAATAATATGACTATAACAGTTGAATTAGCTAAACGAAACTTACAAATCAGCTTAAATAAATAAAGGATTAATTTCAACACTTACTGAAATCACTAGCTAGCAGTATAAAGAGCCTCTAATGGAGCAAAGATATCATCGCAGCATGCATCATTAAGGACATGCATCTCAAGAAACTTATTGGCTTCGGCTGGAGCCTACTACACTAAAATCCGGACACTGACACAGAAGTGGGTTAAGGTATAGTAGTAAAGTGGTATTAAGATATTATTTGGGTAATGTTATATATATATATATATATATATATATATATATATATATACTGCTTTTCCAATAATGGACACTGACACAGACACAGAAGTTAATTTTGCATGTAATGATTTATATGATACATACTGTCAATTTTGCAGAAGTATCTAGAAATGGATATGAATTACTATCTGCGTCATCGTTCGTGGATGTACAACCGTCATCCTGATGACATGTGCGGTGTGCGGGATGAATTCATTGAGGGTGTACAGCAGTTCCTGCAGTTCGCCAAGGCGTTCCCTCAGTACATGGACGGTACCAAAATTAAGTGTCCATGTGTGAGATGTCGCAACAGGAAATATCATCCAGAAGTGGAAGTTACATATCATTTATACTCGAAGGGCTTTACGCCGAATTACTATCAGTGGACCGCGCACGGAGAACTTGTATCTCTAGCATCAGAGTCGGAGCCCTATGTGGAGCCGTATATGGATGTCCAAGACCACGATGCTTACGACGACGGGTTGGTGAACATGGTTTATGATGCGGCGGGGCCTAGTTTCAATCCTGACAATTATGATGCGGCAGGACCTAGTTTCAATCCAGACAATTATGATGCAGCTGAGGAGGCACCGAATGCCGATGCTGCAAAGTTTATGGAGTTGCTTGAGAATGCAAGGACTCCACTATATCCTGGTTGTGAGGACCATTCACCGTTGGAGGTGGTTACAAGATTATTGAGCATCAAGTCCGATTTTAACATGTCGCAAGAATGCTATAATCGACTGCTCGATTTGATTATAGAGATCTTGCCCGAGGGTGCAAAGTTGCCTAAAGACTTCTATCGATCTAAGAGGATGGTGAGATCGCTTTGGATGGGATACGAGAAAATCGATGCATGTCGCAACGGGTGCATGTTGTACTACAAAGACGACAAGGATGAAGATGCGTGTAGATTCTGTGGTGCTGATCGCTACAAGGCCACTGTTAGAGGAAAGTCTGTCGGTGCAAGGAAGCCTACCGATTCGATGCACTACTTGCCTTTGACGCCGCGGTTGCAGCGGTTGTTTATGGTTAAGGAGACTGCAGAAAACATGAGTTGGCACAGGCGAAAACAGATCGAAGGAGTATTGGATCATCCATCCGATGGAGAAGCATGGAAGCACTTTGATCGAGAGTATCCACATTTTGCCGAGGAAGCGCGTAATGTCAGATTGGGGCTCTGCTCTGACGGTTTTACCCCATTCGGACTTTCGGGCTCCCAGTATTCGTGTTGGCCTGTGATCGTCACTCCGTACAATCTACCGTCTTGGATGTGCATGAAGACTCCGTATATGTTCCTAACCGTTATTATCCCGGGTCCGAACAATCCGAAGAGGAACATCGATGTGTACTTACAGCCTTTGATAGATGAGTTGAATCAGCTGTGGGAAGTAGGTGCCAACACGTACGATGTTTCTAGAAAGCAGAATTTTCAGATGAGGGCAGCACTTATGTGGACCATCAACGACTTTCCGGCCTATGGAATGTTATCGGGATGGAGCACCCATGGTCGTCTCTCATGTCCGTATTGCATGGACCGTTCTCAGGCTTTCCGTTTGAAACACGGAGGCAAACCGTGCTTCTTCGATTGTCATCGACAATTTTTGCCGAAGGATCATCCGTACCGGAGGAATCGGAATGCTTTTCGTGCGGGAGTTGTGGAGAAGGCCAATCCACCTCCAAGGTGGCCCGGATGCACGATATGGGAAGAGGTAAAAGATTTACCAAGTGCTATCGAAGAGCCTGCTAAGGGGTACAAGTATGACGGATTTGGTCGCACCCATAACTGGACGAAGAGGAGTATATTCTGGGATCTGCCATATTGGAGCACCAATCTGATCAGACATAACCTTGATGTCATGCATATCGAGAAAAATGTGTTTGATAACATAATTAATACTGTAATGGATGTAAAGGGGAAGACGAAAGATAATCCGAAGGCCAGGTTGGACTTACAAGACATATGTAGACGTCCTGCATTGCATCTGATAGAGGAGGGGAATGGAAAGTTAAAGCAACCTAAGTCAGTTTTCTCACTGGATAAAGAGGATAAAGGTAGACTTTGTAGGTGGATTCAGGGTCTAAAGTTTCCAGACGGGTACGTGTCGAACTTGAGAAGATGCGTCGACCTCAAGGAGAACAAACTAGTAGGTATGAAGAGCCACGATTGTCATGTATTCATGGAGAGGTTAATTCCGATTGCATTTCGAGAATTCTTACCGCAGGTCGTTTGGGACCCATTGACAGAGCTGAGCATATTCTTCAGAGATCTTTGTTGTACTAAGTTGCTCGTCGATCGTCTAGAAAAGCAAGAGAGGGACATTGCGGTAACACTATGTAAGCTTGAGAAGGTGTTTCCTCCAGGATTCTTCGACTCTATGGAGCATTTGCCAATTCATCTTTCCTATGAGGCACGTGTTGGTGGTCCTGTCGGTTATCGGTGGATGTACCCCTTCGAGCGTCATCTGAATCACCTAAAGAGAAAGGTGAAAAATAAGGCACGGGTTGAAGGATCTATTTGTGAAGCTTATGTTCTCGAGGAGATTACAAACTTTTGCTCGACGTATTTCAAACCGCATGTTGCTACTAATAGGACGAAAGCTCCCAGAAACGACGACGCATATAAGGAATCTAATGATGCAATACTCAAAGTATTCAATGCATCCGGAAAGCCTTCGGGAAAAATGAAGAAGAGATATTTGAATGACGATGAGCTAAGGGCTGCTCAATTGTATATATTACTCAATTGCGACGAGGATGAAGTGGAGAAGCTAGAGGGGTAAGTAATTAATACGTCCACGTTTACATCATCTCAATGTAATAGTATAAGATACTATTATGCTACTAATCAGCAGTTGCATCATTGTTTTTCAGCACATATAATGATGAGTTGAGGTCGGTTAGACCCTACATAACAGACGAAGAAGTAGAACAAGAAATGAGATGCCATTTTCCTTCTTGGTTGAGCGCATATGTAAGATACTTGGTAATTACTTTTTATTTCTGCACTTGTAAAACAAATAACTTACCATCGCTACTTTGGTATTTAGGTCGATCGTCTAATATCATCCGAGACTGAATCTATTAGGACTCTAGCCAAGGGACCAATTACTGCCGTAAAAATATTGCCAAGTTTCTGTGTGAATGGGTTCAGGTTCAAGTCAACAAATGCTCCTATCAGAGACAGCTTTCTGGATCTTGATTCCACGAAAAACAGTGGTTTGTGTATCAAATCTACAAACTACAAAGACGTCAATCCGGGAAATGATTTTTTTGGCATCTTACGAGAGATTGTGGAGTTGACATATAATTATGGCCCAGAACCTGCTAATATCGTGCTATTCAGGTGTGAATGGTTCGATCCGATTCAAGATCAAGGTTGGAAAATTGACAAGCATGGCCTTGTGGATATAAACTACAAGCGTAGATATCAAGGCTACGAACCATTTGTCC
This sequence comes from Iris macrosiphon, assembly GCA_036927795.1. NCBI lineage: Eukaryota > Viridiplantae > Streptophyta > Magnoliopsida > Asparagales > Iridaceae > Iris > Iris macrosiphon. Next base: position 709,737 of record JAYESA010000033.1, on the reverse strand, counting down.
TATCAAGTCAGGCTCAGCTCGTGTACTTCACAACTTATCCTAGACGGGGGACAGCAAGGTCGGATTGGTGGGCAGTATGCAAGACTAAAGCTAGAAATACCTTTGACATTGACGAAATAGCTTATCAGGAGGACGATCTACCTCTTGTAACAAATATTGTAGATGTGGACTCAACGGAAGTTACTCATTACACGAGTAATAATGTAGAAGATGTAGAATTATCCGAAGAGGATGACGAAGTAGATGAAAGTGAAGACGAGGAAGAGGAAGAGCAGGACGAGGAAGGCGAACAAGATGAATTTTCTGAAGATGATTGAAAATATAAAATATTCCATGTAGAATGTAACTATATTTGGACTGTAAAATGCTTTGAGATATGTATCACATTTTGACATTAACGAATATATGTATTATATTTTGACTGTATAATGCTTTGAGATATGTATCACATTTTGACTGTAGAATGTAGTATATATTTGTGTTTCTCTATATTCATCATATGTTGTTATCAGATATGACAGGACGACGCGGAGGATTCGGCAGGTCCCGAGGTAGACAGAGTGCCACTCCGGTACTGCCTACTGTTGGTTCCGGATCATCGTCGCCCAGTACTCCAGTATATCGACCAGCCACATCTCCAACTGCGACGACATTGCGTGGCATCACTCCTGGGACGAGTAGTTCCAGGCGTGATAGTACTCGTGATAGTACTCCCTCGTCTAGCGTTCCTCCTGCTGACGGAACCATGGAGACTGATGAGCATGTAGAGGAGGTCGTGCCGACGTTGTCCCAGCATCAGCAAGATCCTCCATGCGCACCACCGGAGGAGACGAGGACAGAGATTTGGGCCGACGGTACAAAGTAAGTCAATTAGATGGTTTAGTATATATTTGTGTTTCTCTTTATTCATCGTATATTGACTTTTTCAGTAATCTAAATTATTATTTCTGTATAGATATCGTCCATCGTCGGTTTAGAGACGCCTGGGCCAATTTCTGAGGAACAACTACGGTGGCCCTTGGATCAACTACTCTGAGGCTCCGGAGGAGAGGAAGGCGTTCTGGTTTGCGCACTTCCAGGTAAAAGTATATTAAATAAATCCTCTAATTTATGCATATTCGTGATGCTAACTTAATGAATTATTTATTGTAGCAAACGTATTTTTATCCTCCGCACCGGGCCGAGTTGATCGAGCGGCTCTTTCCTACCGTTGCCGCCAAGCTTATCCGAGATGCTCTGGATGACCAGAAGGCTCGTGATCGTGATGGAAAACCGATCCAAGGTTGGATCACGCCTGAGCAGTGGACTGCGATGAGGGCTAGATTCGACGATCCGAGCTACAAGGAAAGGTCTAAGAAGGCCAAGGCGGCTAGGCAGAATGCTGCCAAGTGGTGTGGTGGCTCGATTCCGATGACGGAACATTTCCGTCGTTTGGTATGTTTTTTCTTTTAAAATATATTATTTTAATATAAGTACCATAAAATGGTACTTGGAAATACAATATTTAAGTTTAGTTTGTGTTTATTTTAATACTTGGAAATACAACAGGTACAGAGGGGTGAGGATGCAAACATGGTGACCGTCTTCTTGGCCACCCATCGCAAGGACGGAAATCTCATTGATGAGAGGGCCTCACAGACCTATGTAAGTATTACTTTACTTTGTGTTTATTTTAATATAACTTAGGCAATTATTGAGTTTCCAAACCTTTTCTAGGCCGAGTATCTTAGGCTTCGTGAGCGGGCGACTGCTAGTGCACCTACACCTGGAGAGGCTGGTGCTTCGTCGCAGCCCGATCAATCTCCGTCGGTGGACGACCTGTGGGTGACCGCAGCTGGTGGTCTCCAGAGGGGTACGTACTATGGTACGGGCTCCTATGGCGCCCTAGTTGCGACGCAGTCATCTAGGGCCTCCCCGACAGCTGTGCATTCCACACACCCCTCGCAGTCGCAGCCCTCGCAGTCGTCGGCCAGAGTCCAGGAGGCCGTCCAGGAGGCCGTTGACCGTCAGATTGTGTCTCTCCGTGACGACTTGCTGCGAAGTATGGAGGACCAGTCCCGGTCCCAGCCGCAGGCGGACGATCCGATGCTTATCGCACGATTGGATATGCTCGACCGCAGCATGACGGAGCTACGAGAATTGACAAATGATATTAGAGCCTCCAATGATCGCAACATCATGGAGCTGCAGGCGTCACAGCTATCGATGGGCGAGAAGCTGACGAGGATGCATGCGTCACAGCTATCGATGGGCGAGAACCTGACGAGGATGCAGGATTCAATGGGTGATAGCAGTACGAGGCTGTTATCTACCCTGGATTCTTACAACCAGCGACTCGCAGACTTGGAGCGGGCACGGCCGCCACCGACGTCACTGCCTTCTCCATCGACATCGGTGTCGATTCCACGGGACGAGTATGAGGAGTTGTTATCCTTGAAGCGCGCCGCTGGTCAGCCTCCTGCAGATCCGTAGTAGTCTAGTTATTTTTATTATTATTTATGAATTATTGGTACTTCAACAATAGACATGATGTATGATGCTTCTTGTGGTCTTGAATTTTTTAGTTAATTTAATTGGATTATATAGTTATCCACATTTAATTGGATTGATACTTCTTGTGGTTTTTAATTTAATTGGATTATATAGTTAACTAGATTGAATCATGTTGGTGTGTATGATGAAGATGCTGTAAAACTGCAGGGAATCACCAATGTTTGATTCTGGAAATTTTTTTTTTATTTTTTTTTTAAAATTAGCGACGTTATTAGCGACGTGTAGCGACGTTAATTTACGTCGCTAATTACGTCGCTAATCAGCGACGCTGTAAAACGTCGCTAAGTTCGTCGCTAATGACGTCGCTAAAGTCGTCGCTAAGCGTCGCCAATTGCTGACATGGCAAGTATAGCCAGGTCATTAAAGACGTCGGTGTAACGTCGCGATTGACGTCGCTAATCAGCGACGTTTAGCGACTTTAATAAATGTCGCTTTTTAGTGACTTGGCGTCGCAAAACGTCGCTAAATTTAGCGACACATTAAAGTCGCTAAAAAACGTCGGCATAGCGACGTTTTTGGTTTTAGCGACTTGGAGTTTTCCGACTGATTTAAAACGTCGCTAACTACGTCGCTAAACCTAATTAGCGACGATTTATTGTTATTTAGCGACGTTTTTTGACGTCGCTAATTTGACTTTTTCTGGTAGTGATAGGATACGATAGGTTAAACTAATTACACAGGATTCAAGGGGGTCATGTATTTTTCGGATAGGATTCAATAGGTCATTAATTGGTCTACTGTACAGGGAGATACAGGGGCGAGAAGATGGGTACCTCATGATTGTTGTTGCTCGAGATTTGGGAGGGTTGTGCGGCGGCATCTTCCGGCATGCGGCGGCGACTGTCCAATGGTCGTCGGTGGCCGGGGATGGTCAGGGTAGTAGAGGAGATGATGGTGGTGGTGGCCGACTAGGCTAGGGTTTAAATATGATGACAGGAAGGAAGTTACTGGAATGGGAAGGGTGGGTCATCGTCGGTTTCGGTGAGGTGAAACGGAGGGGTACGGGGGTTTCTGGAGAGTTACTTTAGGTTTTTGGTGGGTTATTGGATACAAGTTAGCGGGTCTGAAGGTACGGGTTTAAGGATCCGGGTTCAGGTGGTTTGGTTTGGGTTGATTTTGTTTGGTTTAGGATGGTTTGGGTTGGTTTAATTAGACCAATATATATATATATATATATATATATATATATATATATATATATATATATATATATATATATATATATATATATATATATATATATATATGATCATTAAAAATAGGTTTGGACCTCAATAAATTACAAAAAAATTATAAATACTCTATTAATAATTTTATACCCAATAATATATTTTTTACACTTTATTAATAATTAATTAAATAAATATAATTATAAATCCATGAACAAAAATTTATTATAATTAGCTAAAAATTACAGAAAATCTTCCTTAATCTCAAAAATTCGTAATTCTAATAATTAAAATTATAAAATTAAATTCTATAAAAATTAGGATGTTTACACCAAGTGCGATCTCGTTCTAGAAGTCTTCTGAGTTGTAAAGAGTTTTGTTTGATCTGTTACTCTTTCTCTCTCTAAGTTGTGAAGTTGCGAGACGTCGGATCAAAAATTGTGGTATAAAGAAGTGGCAAGCCTTCGTATCAAATCTTGTGATTCACTATTGGTGATTATAGTGGAGAAACTCCGAGCGTGAGTTCTCAGGACTGGACTAGCCCTCTTAGAGGAAAACTAGTATACATCTTGGTGTTTGCGTTTGCTTTCTCTCTACTTTACTGCTTTACTTTACTGTCTTTATATTCACTGTTAGTTAGCAACTTCCTTCATTTTGATAATCTTAAATTAGGTAGATTATTCTGCTCTATACTATTCACCCCCCATCTAGAGTTGCCTCATGGTCCTACAATTGGTATCAGAGTAGGTGTTCTTTATATAGGAACTATTGCTCATACCAATTGCTCCGATATTATTGGCATATAAATTGGTTAATGAGAGATATATTAGTGATTGATGAGGAACATTGATGTGCATACATCAAGGTAGGGGCCTACCTGCTTGTGTAGTGTAGCATATTGCCAAGGCTGTGCTTGTGTGTGACTATGGTGGAGCAAATATGTGCTTTGCACAGAGGGAGTATCAGTGTGGGTTGGTATCACCTATATAAGTGTGCATGTGAGTGAAATATATGTGAGTGTCATGTATAAGTGCTTAGTGCCCAGTGAGTGAGAGAGATTATGAGGTAAAGTAATTTGAGATGTGGATATAGTGATGTAGGTATCTTTGAGGCCCCGGTAGGCATGTACACTGATGCCAGTATTTTATGAGTAAAGAGTGTGAGTGAATTATGTTGTATGAGTATTAGAGAGTAGGATATGGGTGTGTAGGTCATATGAAGGTAAGTATCTTAGAGATTAGCATATACCTTAGTGTCTAGTATGGTGTCAAAAGTGATACAAGGATATTTAGGTGTGGGTATAACAGGGAATACTTAGATATCTAGACATTGGTGCTAAGATAAGATTAAGGTATAGGTTATAGTTAAAATATATGTTTATAAGATAGTGGTTTATATGAGTTTAATTTGGATACTATATATGACACTAGTATATAGCTATGATATTAATATAATATGAGTTAGATAGTTAGAATATACTTAATATTGATATCATAGAAAAATGATACAACCTAGAAACCTGGTGTGGACCTAGTATTAGCTAGTGTGACTTCATAAACCAATATAGTGGATAATTATGAAACTAAATTAGGGTGGTGATCTAGTTTGACCTAATTTAACTTAATATTGACTAGTTTGACCTAGTTAGACTAGTGTGACCTAGTATTGGCCTAGAAGAGCATATTTTAGTGCATTTAGCTTATTTATCACCTCATACACCCAATTGACATGCCATTCATATCTAGGTGTGTGTGACACCAGCTCGGACATCGAGTAGCACCACTTGCTCAGGATCAGATGCGAGTATATTCTCTGATAGTTTCGTTATTTGACAGCCTCTATGTTTTATAAATTTAGTATTGAGATATTTGATTCCTGACACGATGGTCACACGGATTGGTATACGTGGATCTTGGTCATGAGATATTATTTTTGTGATTATTCAGTGATCACCATGTCGTGCTTCATGATTACTCAATGATTACCGTGATACCTTCGTAATTATATAGACCGTGATCATAGTGCATGATATTATAGACTATGCATTATGATATACGTGTTATAGCGTATCATGATTTGGATCTGTGTACTAGTCAGAGGATGGGAGAATATTAGTAAATATGTGATCATACCTTATAGCTCGTGATATAGTATAGTCCGTGATATCTAGCAGATCATGCAACTCACGTGTGGTTACGCTAGCCCACCTTTTATATATAGCCGTGTTAGGCCCCAAGCCGATCACATATTTTGCTAATATTTTAAGGCATATTTATTATTATTATTTTTTTATTCCAGTTCATTATATCAGTGTTCTTTACCCTATTGTGCTCATCTCTTGCCATTATTTACCATGCTGCTCTTTCTCGTGATATATGCTAGTTCAGTTATTTTTATCATTTATTTTTATTGCTATTGTTGTTTCATAGTTTCTGTCAATTATTGGAATTTCTATTGGATTGTATTTCACTCCAATCCTAAATAGATATATTTTTTAGATAATTTATTAGAGGACTGGTGTCCTACATGTTATGGGCCACAGGATGGCGAAACAGTTGAGCCAGTACCCATAGAGCCTTTTGAGATAGTACCACCATCTGGAGAGACTTAGACTTTTCTTTATGAGTTATATTTAATTTTTAGTAGACTTGTGGCATGTATTATTCTTTTAGGTTTTATATGGAGATTGGACTTGTTTTGAGACTCTTGCATTTCTTTTACTTCTATTCCATATCGTGCCATTCTTTCTCTAGTTGTTTTTGTGATTGGGTATTATTTACCATTACCAAATTATAATTTTGTCCTCCATTTGGAGTTGAGGTAGCATGACAGGTACCTTATGTATATATTGTGTGAGATATGTAGATAGTTATGTTGACCCAGATAATGTTCTATCGCCGATACTGCAGCATTGGCTGGACGTATGGACGTACCCACGTACTCGTGCCCCTACACCGAATGCGGGTCGTGACAAATAACAAATTGTATTATAGCTTGTTTTATCTTCTTCTTTTTTTGTTGGTTTGATTTTATTGGTTATTTATATACACTCTTCCATTACAACACAATTCAAGAAAGAGAAGAAGAAGAAGAAGAAGAAGAAAAAAGAATATCGATAGAGGCGGGTGCAAGGTCAAAGTTCTTTATGCTGATGTTGTAAGCGCTGATCCTCCTGGCATCAAAGTTCATACAAGAAGAAGTAGCAGAGGAGGAGGAGGAGTAAAAAACATAGAAGGAGAAGGAGAAGGAGAAGGAGAAGGAGAAACACCTACTTAGATAAGAGCACTGGCACCCATATTAAGCTTAGTACCGGACGACCTATGGTGCGCTCCTAAGTGCATCATCGACCGTCTCTACTTCGTGAGGAAGTTTCGGGCCTGCCGCACCGTGATGCGACATTCGACCTACTTTGTCTGCGTCCTCGCCACCCTCGACATCTGCGACCTCATGCACGCAGACATGGCGACCAGCAGATCCCCGGAACCCGCAGATCCCAGCTACAAAGAAGCCCACCTATGATCGATCGATCAAGTGAAGTGAAGTAAACTTCTCCATCATTGTCACCAACTTCTTCTTCTTCTTCTCCTTCGTTTAAATTTTATGTTAATATAAATATGCATGTGTTGTAGAAATTAAGATAGAATAGAATCTCATGATTCTCCTTAAATTAATCTTACTGCTGGTTAACGTTCTCCTAATGATCTAGCAGCTTCTATGAGATTGATATCTTTTAAAATCATGCAACGTATAAATCTATCAAATATTTTTTTATTTGGGCAATTTGGATTGACCTTTTTTTCTTAGAACAAATTCAGAGTTTGACTCGTTCAAAACAAAAAGAGAATATGGCATAGGTTATTTTTTGGGTTATTTACATTGATGTCAAAAAAATAATTATCACATCCATTTAACAATTCAAAGTATGTATTTGTATATAATAGCCTTCTTTTATTGATATGTGCACGTGAGAAGTGATAGTAGATGTAGTTGGTATGCATGGTAGTATATTTTTGTAGAGGACCTCCAAGAAATATTTATGTTTTGTCTCTCATTTTATGATAATTTTCATTGAGAGCTAGGCGACTCAGACGTGGTCAAACGGTACAAAGTGATACTTTGATGGCACACTTTGTACTTCGAACATATACATCAGGCACTCGCGTCATGCAGGGAGCTAGCATCACGGACGCAGCCGGGCGAGCATAGCGTGTAGTGCCTGATTTTTGTGCTGAGTTAGCTCATGCGGAGATTATAATTTTCCCTACGGATCTACTCGCGCAAAAGTTACCGTTTTCGCGCGGAGGGAGCTCACACAAAAATTAAATTTTTTTTCTCAGGAGCTACTCGATGACTGTTGGCACAAAAATGCTTGTTCGTTGTTTCATGAGCACAACTGTCAATTTAGTGGGGTTACTGTTGTAACCACCCACTTAATAGGGAGTTACTCTCCAATTTTATTGTTACCAAAAGCATCGTTAGTAAGGCTCATCCCCGGTCCCAATTTTCAGATTCAGAATTTTGAAGCTTATTTGGTTGAATAGTAAGCTCCATCAAGAGTTACAATTTATAGATTTTCGGTCTTATCCCACCCATAGGATCTAAGGCTTGGGCCTCCTAATTTCGAGATTCTAGATTGCCTAAAAAATTCAAAATTTAAGAATTTATTATTATTATTATTATTATTATATTTATTTTTTCAAATTTAGCTGTGTGGAATCTAATAATTAATTATGTATATATGAAAATGTTTAAATATATCCTAATCAAATAACCCACCTGCATCTTTGTCTATAGAAACCAATTTATTTTCCTAGCCATCTGTCATGTCTCCATATATATTAAAATGCCAATCCAACTCTAGCCCTATCCATTTTCTTTATACCTATCCTTATCACTCCCTTGGTTATTTAAATGATATTTGATCTCCTAATATCTCTTAGCAGTTTCCCTATATATAGTTCAATCAACCGGAGATATTATCCTTGATATACATTAAATTCACATAAAACACACCACCATAACTGGATAGCCACTCTTCGGGATTACCTTCGTGACCCTGGAGCTTCCTCCTCCTAATACCCTTTACCATGATTAATGACAATAATCCCGGCCTCGACCTCGACGGACGAAGATTTCTATATTTTACATCTGACTCGGAATGACTATTTGATAGTCTTTCCCTCTCAATTGAGTGACCTATATACCGTAAAGTATTTCCAGCAGTGGTGTATTCTATGTGACATGCATTGTAACGGTATTGAAGTTAAGTACTATAAAAGATCATGTAACATAGTTTACTTGAAATATAAGAAGTTCTACTTACAAGTCTAACGTAGTAGTGCGAGGAACCAACTCTAGCTTCAGGTTTATATTCCATATTCTATGCAACTGATAAAGAGTGAGATTATTCCCTTAGCTATGTGTGTTCATCTTATTTTATTAACTTGTATCAAATTATCGCCTAGCGAATAGCATGTATCATCCATGTTATTAGGTGTGAAGACCAACAAAAGACAGGTTCACTAAAACCATCCACCTTAGTGAGAACTTGGCTCGGTCGAACGAGACTCCGATCGAACCACTGCATATGCAAAGTCCAAACGCCGTTACACTAACACTTTCTCTTGCTGAGCTGAGCGGAGTGGGTCATTACGTCATTCCTTTTCTTTAGTCCTCTCTTTGCCCTTTATCCTTTCAGGGAGATTTGTTCTTCATCTTGCGAACGGATAGAAGTTGTATTTTGCATATGCTGTACATGTTCCCTGGAGAAATGCACATAAAATCATATGAACTAATTATTATATTTTGCATAGACTGTTTGTTGCTATTGTAGTAATGAAGATATTTTGACATAGTTCAAGCTTAAAACACAATAGAATCTTGATTTTAACAAAAAAAATCTAAATTTTTTGTTATTATTATTATTATTATTATTATTATTATTATTATTTTTTTTTTAATAAGGTTCAAGGGCAACCAAAATTAGTTTTGGCTTGGACAACCCAACCCCCCCGGCCCGGTTCTGTGTATAATGACCGGACGATCCAGAATCCGGCTCGGACCCCTGGCACGGTCAAACCCCGGCCTTATCTATTCGGGCTCGCAGGTCCGGCACAGCCTGGCCCAGCTCTAGGTCCGATTAAAAACCGATAATATTTAAATAAATATATACTTAAAAATTAAGTTTGTAATAGAGATGGGAGTGTTTAAAGCCATGATCTCCAAATATGCTATAACTTCCTCCACAAACGACAAGACCCACTTTTCTTATATATATATATATATATATATATATATATATATATATATATATATATATATATATATATATATATATATATATATATATATATGTGTGTGTGTGTGTGTGTGTGTGTGTGTGTATATGTTTTATTTTAAAAAAATTGATGGGACGTGTGCTGACCCGGGCCCAGTCTGGATTAGCCCGACCCCTCTCTCTACCGATCTAAGTCCGGCCCAACCCAGGTGTGATCAAAACTGATCAACACCAGGCCCGACATGATACACATCTTGAATGAGCAAAAAAGTTATAAAAAGTACTTGGTTCAATTTTGGATGATAACAACTTTTTTTTTTATATTTACTTTTATTTGTCCTACTTTGGAAGTCCGACTTTAATCCCATGAACTCAGGGCCTGCCCTGACCAGATGTATGAATTTTAAATATAAAGCAAGCAAAGCATACATGTTTCACTTCAGAGAAAGAAGAGATGTAACTGAACCCACCTCTTTTTTATATATATATTATTGCTATAGATGAAATATCTAATTCTCAACCCATTTATAAAAATTTGTAGTTTTTGTAGCAATCCAAGTTAGAATCTTGTTTATCAATGTACAATCATGTAACGTTAGAATTTTTGGTGCACTGTCAGGGACCTAAATTAAATTGAGCAATCTAAATTCAAGTCTTCATTTTAAGAAAAATTAAATTTCCTAAATATAACTTTTATTTGATGTATTAGAAGTTTTGGTGCAATGGTCTAGATGTGAAAGGGCGTTGATTGGTCGACAAGTCCCTACCAAAATTTTGAAATAATACTCTTTGAGTCATTGTAATCATGTCCATGACAACGTTGGGCCTCTTTGTTCCATAAGGCCATAAGCTAATCTTAGACCAATGCACTAAAATTTAAGGGACACCATTTATTTGTTGTTGTTGTAAATGGTGTTGAGAAGATATATAATAGTATTTGAATGTAGATTTCGTTGGTTTAATAGTTGTTAAACCTTAGACCAATGCACTAAAATTTATAGGACACCATTTATTTAAGAAATAAAAAATTAGCATGCAATAATAAGATAGGCATGTGTATAATTATTCTCTTTTTATTTCGTTATACATTATTCATGTATGTTTATTGTTTGCATATTTCATTAAGTTACAAAAATAATTAAATTGCCAAATTCAATACTATCAGAATTTTTTTTTGATAACAAAACCATATATTAAACCTCAACCAACAGAATAATAGTCATTATGTACATGGTCATTTGGAATCGAAGATTCCACAGCTAATTGCTAAATGATGCACAATGGTGGTTAGAGAAAGAAGTGGTTTAAATTACATGAACTAAAATACGCAGCAAGGTTATGTGCTACTATATTTGCCTTCCTTCTGGCAAAGAGAATGTCTATTGGCTTGGTTGAGGAGAGCATAGATAACACTGGCGGAAATAGATCCTTTAGTCTCCAAGGAAATAGGTTCTCCTCGCCTTGAAGAGTCCTAACCATAGTTAGAGAGTCACCCTCAAGGATAAATTCTTTAGCATTAATATAGGAAGCAAGGAGGGGACCCTGGTGAAAAGCCTGAAGCTCATCTTGCAGACTATCTTCAAAATAATGGTTTTTTGCGCACTCCATGCTATCGCTGCAATGAACTCCCCAGTATCTTCTCTTGCAACCGCAGAATCTGCCACATGGGTTGACGAGGTTGCTCCATCCACATTAATCTTGATGCACCCCTCAACTGGTAGTGTCCAGTGAGTAGAACCAGTCACTGCCAACCTCATATTGTCAAATGGGGTAATATTACTTCCATTCTCCATACTGTAAGAGTGGTGAATTGCCAGTGCTTGCTTCATGATGATCTCAACATTGGGAGTCTCTCTACGAAAGAGACAACCATATCTCGCCTTCCAAATTGACCATAGCAGAGTCAACCCAAGGGTGACAACATCAATAAAAGTATTGTCTAGCACCCAAGACTCTATCAAGGATTCAATTCTATTTATTTCGTCGGATCGAATCCCCAATGGGCTACAAAACCAGACTCCCCGAGCAGTATTATAATGCAGGAAGAGATGGTTGGCATCTTCCTTTTAGAGTAGACAAAGAGGACACAGGGGATCTTCTGTTGGAATCCTCTTTTAAATTGAGCCACTTAGGGGAAGTGCACCCTTCACTAACCTCCATGAAAATAGGTGCACTCGAGGTGAGATTGCGATTAGCGCCCAGAACCGCTTCCATAAGGCACGTTTTCCAGCTGATGTCAACGAGGATGGTATTTGCCACCTTATGGATTCATAGTAAGATTTGGAAGAGAATACTCCATTTTTGGTACCCATCCATAGCAGTTAATCCTGCCCGTCCATATCCTTGAGCGGAATATTGATGATGACTTGAGCCTATGTAATAGAAAATATGGAATGGATTAGTGTTGTATTCCATTGTCTCTAGCATGTGAGCATCAATTCTCAAACAAGCTTTGGCCCACTGGAGAAAAGACTGGTAACATTGATTCTGCACCCTGGGAGGGATGGCACCCATGGTTCACTTGCGATGTTAAGCCAACCGCCATTAATCTTCCAACAACAATTTGAGTTTAGCATGTTCCTGATGTAAAGCATGCTACACCATATACCGGGGATGCCCTCCTTGACTCCTGTATAGACCAAAAACCTTTGTTATGTAAATAAATACCTCGTAGCAGCTTAGCCCAAAGTTGGCTTGGATCGGACAGAAATCTCCACACAAGTTTAGCGACAAGAGAATCGTTCACCTAGTCCATCTTCCTGAAACCCAAACCTCCTTCTAGTTTAGGGGTAGTAAAATGGTCCCATGCTAACATATGGACTTTCCTTCTTTCTTCGAGATCACCCTACCAAAACCTTCTTTGTAGTTGTTCTAATTTAGCCGTAATAGACTTCAAAACTTTGTAGGCAGACATAAAGTAGATCGGAAGGGACACAAGTTAACTATCAGAAGTTAATAGGTACATTTTTATCAATGGACAATACTGGACCATGTTTCTTACTGGTATATAGATTTAAAAATAGCAAAATCAATTTTGCACATGCGATAAAATTCTTTTTTTTCTTCTTTCTATACACTTTAATTACAAAACTAATTCAAAATCATAAATATAATTAAAAAATGTTTTCATTATCCAAATAGTATAATATGCATGGTATACAAATTTTAATGGGTTATTTTATTTTAAGGTCTCGTATAAAATTCAAATTTTGAATTTAGGGCTTCATATTGTCCATAAGAGGGTTTGGATCTCGTCTTGAGAGTTGACTTGGGCTGACCATTAGATCATGTTTGAAACTTGCATTTAGTTTTAATGTCTCGTATGATATTCAAAATTTGTATTTATGTCTCAATTTTGGACGGTCAGTCCAGCTTAACGGTCAGGACGAGACCCAAATCTATTATTATACAATATGAAGACCTAAACGTAAATTTTAATATTATTCGAGACCCTAAAACTAAAAAAAACACATATTTAATTTGCACCTTGATGAAAAGAGTGTGCCCCTAAAAGAATTATACTCAAATTGTGTCAAACTTGTTATTGTCTGAAGACTCTCAACGACTAAACTACAGTTAGTTTAAATTTTTTGGCACACTGCAGTTCCAACTAAAAAAAGAAAAAAAAGCAATCTGTCAACTGCTAAACTATATATAGTTTGTCCAATCCAAAATATCCACATCCACCCTTAAAATAGCAAATTATTGTATTGCTTATTTTATCTTCTTCTTTTTCAGTTGGTCTGATTCCATTGGTTATTTATATAAACTCTTCCATTATTACACAATTCAAGAAAAAGAAGAAGAGGAAGAGGAAGAGGAAGAGGCAAGAATATCGATGGAGGCAGGTGCAAGGACAAAGCTCTTCGCGCTGATGTTGTTGGCATTGATCCTCCTAGCATCAAAGTTCCTGCAGGGAGAAGTAGCGGAGGGGAAGGAGGAGTAGCAAGTGTCACGACCCGCACCCGAAAAATCAGGCATGAGTCGTGGGTACGTCCAGCCTACGCCGCAGCATCGACGGTAGAACGCTGTCTAGGTCTACTATCTATCTAACAACCTCACACAATCAATAAGTACCTGTCAAGATCTCAACTCCAAATGGAGGAGCAATATGATAAAGATAATCACAAGTACTCAATCACGAATCTAAGCACGATTAGATAAAAAAGAAGACTAACAGCTACAAAGTTCACAAAACAACTACTAAAATAACAACAACAACAATAATAATAATAATAATAATAATAATACTACAATATCCAGAATCAAATATAATATAAGGTCTCAATCCAAAACTGGGGACAAATCCGGTACCAAAAGCTAATAAATACACTGAGGTCCTAGTGATCCCGGCTACCAACCCGAAAATCACTCCTGAACTAGGGGGTCCCTGTCTTCCCCATCGACAGGCTGAGGTCCATAAAATGTCGGACACCAATCCTCCGGATCCTCTAAAAAATATATCCAGTCAGGATTGGAGCAAGTACACCTCTAACATCAGTTCCAGTTAAATGATAAAAACTATAAAACAGTTGTAGCAAGTAGCAAGGTGAAGGAAATAAAGTATGAACAAGGAAATATATATGTCTAATTGTCAACTGGTGCATAAAGGTAAAGATATATAAAAATCAGAAGCAAGATAGTAATGACTGTAAGATACAAAAAATATAAACTAAGAGCAAGTAGGTTGTCACGCCCCAGTCCCAAAATATCGAGGGACTAGACACGTGTCAATGGCCAGCAGTACGCACCGATGGACAAACCCAATTTAATGGATCCATCAGGGCATACTTAAGCTGTAAAATCAAGTCTACGACAACATGACACAACTAATCTCATCCACACAAGATATAAAATATGATCCACAGAAATAAGAAATGTAAATCATCAACCAGTCTCAACAAAGTGCTTCGGGGAACAACCCGATAAATATCTGATACAATGGTTCAACAGACCAGAAATATAAATGACTGAAATAAATAAATAAATACTGAGCATGGAACATGGATGCTCAGGAAAAGTCTTCGGCTAACACCTCGTCCTCGGATGGCGGTACAGCTCCTGTATCAGCTCCTGCTCCGGTCCCGTATACCTCGGGATAGATCTCGTCTGCAAATCCTGGGGACATAATCCGGATCCAGGTCCTCAGGGGACATAGCAAGGTACAGATAATAATACAAGCCAAAATATAAGCAGTGCAGCAAATAATAAGATAAAATAGGGTAAGTGTGTAATCATCTGTGTGAAATGCAAGAGAGGACATCAATAGTACTCAGGTTGAAACAACTACAAGCTCTGTGTAGGGGAGCCGGCAGCAGTGATATCATGAGGTGGTCTAGCTCAGCGGGAGACTGAGTAGCCGACATAACATAGTCAACTTGTAGCCTGTGGGTCTCTCCAGCAATAGATGGAACAATAAGGGAGTACTAAATAACCAGCTAAGTGATATGCAAGATGAGAGCAGCACTAGAACTCAGGCTGAAGCCACTACAAGCTCTGTGTAGGGGAGCCGGTAGCAGCAGTAATAATGAGTAATGGGCCAATCTCGGGCTTAGAGTCTTGTGCCTCACAATAATAGGGGTTATATATATATGATCAGCCTGTAGCCAGTGTGTCTCTCCCCACCCAATGTAACCACACGTCTCATGTCCATAACGTCTCATGTACATGCCACGCACGATCATAGCTAAATGCAACAAGTCATAAAGTATCTAAGAATATAGTATCTCTGTCAAGTCCTGTATCCTATACAGAATCACCACGAATATCTCGGGAAGATCCTGTCTCATGAATGGTGTCAAGTGTCCTGGGTCATATGGTACTTGATAAGACAAGTACGAGAATATAAAGTGTCACGAATATCCATCTCTAGATGACAATACACAACACCGCGTACGGTGTTGGCACCCGACTGATAATCGGACGCTAAGTACGTCACACGGTCCTAGGTTAAGCATGCACAGTAATATAATAAAGCAAGGAAAATATGTAACAATACAGCAGAGTTTGGCAAGGTACACTTGCCAGATGTTTGAATATCAACAGTCGTCCCGGTATCAGTGGATCCTGTGGGTACTCCTCCAAAAGCTGTAATAAACATCACCAACCGTCTCAGAAGATGTCAAATAGCTAGAAACGCCTGTCCTTAAGTCCAATTTGGACACAGGGGCAAAAATGACTTTTCTGGGCCAAAACGGGGTCCACATGTGGGCCACTTTGCACCGAAAAGCGTGTCAGGGTCAAAGGTCTCCAAATTCCTCAAACTTAATGTCTACAAGTCAGGAACGATGATACGAACCCAACAGAACTTCCAGAATTGGATTCCGATGAGCCGATCACAAAATCGCCCGTCAAGTGGAGCCCGTGGGGCCCGTGGGGCCCACGATACGCGATTTTGTCAACGTTCTCAGAATCAGACCAAACTTGGATCACAGGACCAGCGTATTTCTACGAGTACGATGTCGCAAGTTTCATCTCGATCCGACGTGTGTACACAAAGTTACTGCGTCTTCCAGAATGGACGAATACATGGCGTTGTCGACGGATACGCGTTGATTCCGGTTTGCACGCACATCCGAATCGACTTCTGCGAAATCCCACACGTCCGTATCAACGACGCGCACGTTTCGGTAAAGACTGCGTGCGACCAAGTCGTCCCGTTTGGCGGGGCGCACTCAGTTCCGGGGTGAAACATGGCATTGGTTTTCCGGTTTTTGGATCGCGGTTTGCGATCACTACAGGACGTGATGCACCGAGCGGGTTGCACGGGCACCGAGAGGGTTATACAGTCTACGCGTTGCAACAGACGGAATTGAAAACGGAGTTACGAGGTGAGAGAAAATGGTACCTGAACAGGGCTCCGAGAAGTCTGAATTCCATGTGTCCGAGGGTACTGTTCGTGTCCTGGACGTGTCCGCTGTCTCCTGTGCGTCCAGGCTATGATTCTGATCGAGACAGCAGCGGGGGCTTCGCCGGAAGGAATCAGGCTCGGGGTCGGCGAGGTCGGCTAGGCGGCGACTCTGCGCAGTCGGCCGGAGCCGTTCACGCGGGCCGGAGACTCGGTGTCGGGGCGAGCGGTTGGGTGGACTCGGCTGGAACGGGGGCTGGGTCGACTCGGGGTTGTCGAGGCCTGGAGGCAGCGACGTAGATGGGGGAAGCCGGTGGTGGAGTCGTCGAGAGGGCTGGGTTCGGTCGGCGGAGTCGGGGGATGCGCAGCGGGCGGCGTCGAACAGGGTACGTCGGCGGAGGTGTTGAGGGGGAAGTCGGGGTCGGGTGCTGGACTCGGCGGCTGTGCGTGTGGAAGAGGGAGGAGTCGTCGAGGGGTTGTCTAGGGTTCCGGCAGCGTCGAGTTGGGGTCTGGTGACGGCGCGGTGAGGTCGGCGGCTGGGCACGCTTCACGAGGCTTTATAGCCGCTACAGTAACCGCGGTGGTTAGGGTTCAGTTGGTTCTTGGATCCGGGTCGAGTTTGGCTCGGATCCGACCCGACCCGACCCAATATGCGGTTGGCTTGGTTCAGGTTTGGGTTTGGGTTCGGTTTAATTTGGGTTTATATAACCAATAGTTTTTAGGGCTTAAAACGCTACTCCGGAGTCCAATAAATTCACCGAAAAATACCCCATGTCCAGTTTTCCATTTTACACCATAAAATATTATTTCCATAATATTTTAACATCAATAAACTGCATTTAAAAATCCTTTGATCACAATTACCTTGGTTCTTCATCCAGAAAAATACCGAAAAATTAGGGAAAATTATATTAAAATTATTCTGAAAAATTAGGGTGTTTACAATCTACCCCCCTTAAGAGGATTGCGTCCTCGCAATCAAGGAATAAGCTACTAAGGGAAGAACTATGAAAATTACAAGATTGCTTAGGTGATAACTGCCTCCGTGAATAAGTGGGGATAACGCTGGCGCATACTATCCTCTCGTTCCCAAGTCGATTCGCCAGGAGAATGATGTTTCCAAGCTACACGAACCAGTCTGATTGTCTGTCCTCGCAATGTCTTCTCACCGAGGTCGAGGATGCCAACTGGTTGTTCTTCATATCTCAAGCTCGGGCCCACTGCGATCTCTGAATGATCGACTACGTGACTTGGGTCGGTCATGTACCTTCGCAGCTGTGAGACGTGGAATACGTCATGCACTCCCTCTAAGGATGGAGGTAATGCAAGACGATAAGCCACCTCACCAACGCGCTCTAGAATATCAAATAGCCCAATATACCTTGGGCTCAACTTGCCTCTACTCCCAAATCGAATAGTACCTCGAGTGGGTGAAATCCTGAAGAATACGTGCTCTCCTTCTTTGAACTCTAGGGGACGTCTGTGTGTATCAGCCCAATGCTTCTGTCTGTCCTGAGCTGCTCGAAGATGATTCTGGATCTGTTTCACCTTCTCCACTGTCTGCGTTACCAATTCTGGACCCAGTATTTGACGTTCACCAACGTCACTCCAACATATAGGCGATCTGCACTTCCTTCCGTATAATGCCTCGAATGGTGCCATCTGAATGCTGGCCTGATAACTGTTATTGTAGGAGAACTCCACTAAGTGTAAATGATCTTCCCAAGATCCTCCAAAGTCTAACATACATGATCGCAACAAATCCTCCAAGATCTGAATGGTGCGCTCCGATTGGCCATCTGTCTGTGGATGGTAAGCCGTGCTGAATTTGAGTCTGGTGCCCAGACTCTCTTGCATGCTTCTCCAGAAATGAGATGTAAATCTCGAATCTCGATCTGATATAATACTAACCGGCACTCTATGTAATTTGACGATTTGTCGCATATACATGTCGGCTAGTACCTCTGTGGACTGTCCGACTCTAAATGGCAAGAAGTGTGCCGATTTAGTGAGTCTATCCGCGATAACCCATACTGCATCTCTTCCGCTGGGGCTCCTTGGAAATCCTGTGACAAAATCCATCGTGATATGTTCCCACTTCCATTCTGGTATAGGAAGCAGCTGTAACATACCTGCAGTCCTCTGATGCTCGGCCTTTACTTGCTGGCAGACTAAGCATTTGGCCACAAATCTTGCAATCTCCCTTTTCATTCTATGCCACCAATAATACTGTCTCAAGTCTCGGTACATCTTGGTTCCTTCTGGGTGAACAGAGTACATTGAGCTATGTGCTTCAGTCATTAACTCCTGTCTCATTTCTCCATTTGGAACATACAAGTGATTTCCAAACCTCAATGTCCCGTCTTCGTGTATGCGAAGTCCTGTCTGCATGCCTGCTTCCGTCCTCTCTTTGAGTCTTCGAAATCTAGCATCGGTGGGCAATGCCTCTTTAATCTTCTCCACGAGTGATGACTTAACATCAAGATTAGCCAGCAATCCACTCTGTCCTGGTAAAACAACCTCTATCTGAAGCTCCTGTAAATCTCTCAATAACTCGGGCTGCATCGTCAAGAAATAAGCCGTAGGCTTCCTGCTGAGTGCGTCTGCTACGACATTCGCCTTTTCCGGATGATACTGCAGATCTATGTCAAAATCTACCATCAGTTCAAGCCAACGTCTCTGCCTCATGTTAAGCTCCTTCTGAGTATATACATACTTCAGACTCTTATGATCTGTAAAGATGTCTACCTTCTCCCCATAAAGGTAGTGCCTCCAAATCTTCAATGCAAATATAACTGCTGCTAACTCCAGATCGTCTGTTGGGTACTTCTTCTCGTGGACCTTCAACTGTCTCGACGCATAAGCAATGACTTTGCCATGTTGCATCAAAACACATCCTAGTCCACTCCCCGATGCATCGCTGTAAACAACAAAACCTCCTGACCCCGAAGGAAGAGTCAAAACAGGTGCTGTTGTTAATCTTTTCTTCAATTCTTCGAAGGCCTTCTGGCAGTCTTCTGTCCATATAAACTCCTGGTCTTTACGTGTCAGCTTCGTCATCGGTTCTGCAATCCTTGAGAAATTTTCTACAAACCTTCGGTAATATCCCGCAAGCCCGAGAAAACTTCTCACTTCTGCCACTGATGTGGGTGTAGGCCAAGTCTCTATTGCCGCAACTTTCTCCGGATCCACTGAAAGTCCTTCTCCTGAGATGATATGTCCCAAGAAAGGCACTTTGTCCATACAAAACTCACACTTACTGAGTTTGGCATATAACTTCTCCTGCCTCAAGGTCTCTAGCACAATTCTGAGATGCTCCTCGTGCTCTTCGTGGCTCTTGGAATATACTAGAATGTCATCAATAAATACAACCACAAATTTGTCCAAGTACTGATGGAAAACTCTGTTCATCAAGCTCATGAACACAGCTGGCGCGTTGGTTAAACCAAACGGCATTACCAAGAACTCATAATGTCCATACTTGGTCCTGAAAGCTGTCTTCGGTATATCCTCCTTCCTTACTTTAATCTGATGATAGCCGGATCTAAGGTCAATTTTCGAGAATACCCTTGCACCACTCAATTGATCGAATAGATCATCAATGCGTGGTAAGGGATACCTGTTCTTGATGGTCACAGCATTTAGTGCCCTGTAGTCAACGCATAACCGTATTATTCCATCCTTCTTCGGCACAAATAATATGGGTGCTCCCCAAGGTGAAACACTGGGCCGAATGAAACCTTTCTCCAGAAGATCATCAACCTGTTCTTTCAACTCCACTAACTCCTTAGGTGCTAGCCGATATACTGATGAAGTGATAGGCTCTGCTCCTGGAGTTAAGTCTATCGTGAATTCTATTTCCCGATCAGGCGGTAAACCTGGAAGATCATCAGGAAATACATCCACAAACTCTGATATGACTCTTGTGTAACCTGTCTCCCCTTCTACAGACAGTACCCTAAGAGTAGGCTGAACTCCTTGCTCTACTGCTCCTCGAAGAAACTCAAATTTTGGATGTCCGGGCGGTCTAAATATAACCCGCCCAAGTCGGCAATCAAGAGTCGCATGGTACTGACTTAACCAGTCCATACCAAGTACGACATCATAATCCGGCATGGAAAAGATCAGAAATTGAGCTCGTATCTCTCTTCCACAAACTACTACAGAACATGATCTACAGACGTCACTAACCGAAATAATTCCACCTCCCGTAAGAATTCTCTTCATCTTCGGAAGGGGTGCGGTAGCTACTCTATGGGTGGCTACAAAGCTAGATGCTATAAATGAATGTGATGCTCCAGAATCAAATAAAGCTACAGCTGGTAATGAAGCTACTAAAATGGTACCTGCGATAACTTCGCCTGCAGTAGCCTCCTCCTCAACAGCTAATGTGAATGCCTGTCCTCGTCCCTGAGCTGGACCTCTCTGCTGCTGCTGAGCCTGCTGAAATAGAGCTGCCTGCGGTGCCAGGGGTGGTCTCTGCTGATTTCTTCCTGGGGCTGGTGGTCTGACTCCTCCAACTCCTGTCTGCGGTGCTCCTACTGCTGGATAAGCTGGTCGTGGTGCAGGTAAATCTAGTCTCGGTGCTCCCTCTCTGCGCTCAGTGCAGTCTCTGGTTTGATGCTGGTTGGATCCGCAAGCCAGGCAGAGTCCCAACTTGCGTCTGCATTCTCTCTCAATGTGACCTACCTTGCCGCAGTGGTGACAAGTAGGGAGAGATATGGCCCTGTGTGCTGTCCTCTCTGGCATACTCCTCTGGGATCGTTTTGCAGAATCCCCATGTGCTGTCCTGGATGGTGCTGAGGTGATAGGCCTCTTCAGATTTGACTCCCTTCTAGTGACGCGCTCCATGCGTCGTGCTGCTGCAAGAACGTCGGTATATGATGTAGGGGCGACCGATCCAATCAATCTCTGGAGCTCGAACTTCAGTCCGTCAAAGAACTTCTCAGCTTTCTCTTCCTCTGTCGAGATCAAGGTTGGGGCAAAGCGACTTAGGCGAATAAATTCTGCGTTGTACTCTTCCACTGTCATATTGCCTTGGATAAGGCGGTTGAACCTGTCTCTGAGCTCTGACCGTGCTACTGCTGGAATGTACATCTCTCGGAAGAGTCTGGAGAACTCTTCCCAAGTGACTCGGTCCTGCCCGAGCCTCCTCTCTTCTGCTAACCACCAGTGATGTGCATTTTCAGTTAACTGCATTCTGACTGCAGTCATCCACTTCTCTCTCGGAAGTTCAGCGGCTTCCAACTGATGTTGTATGTTTGTGAGCCATTCATGAACTTCTGTTGTCCCCTCTTTACCAGAAAATGTATGAGGCTTGAGCTGACGGAAATCGGTGATAGATCCCTTCGTTGATCGCCTTACTGGTGGATTTGCCTGCTCCAATGCGGTTACCAGGCTGGTTCTCAGATACTCGGCCTCCTGCCAATAGGCCTCTTGCTGAATCTGTTGCTGGGCTTGCATCATGGCATACATCATCTGGAACATCTGTTGCCCGTCCATGGCTTGCCATGGCGGGAAAACTGGCATCTGTGGAGTGAACTGTGGTGGAGGTGGGATGTCATCTCTCCGGAACCTTGGATTAGGCTGACCAGTTTGATCGCTCTGCGATGTTTGTCCTCCATTCCCTGGGGTCACTCCATCTACATAAGTAACCACAGCGTCGTGTGGTGTATCCAAAGGAATCTCGTCTCCATTCCTGGGATCCATTACTCTGCAACCAAAAGATAAACTGTAAGAACGCTCAGAGGAGTCAAACAGGATGCAAATCAAGTAACAATTTCGAGTTCGATATAGAGTTCAATAATGGTTTAAATAATGGATGAGATCCTATAACTTATCCTATCCTTAGGGCAGGCTGGTTCGGTCCCTAAGTTGAAACCGAACAATTTTGTCGTAGACCTGCATGGGCCACCACAAAAACCATGTCACGCCCCAGTCTCAAAATACCGAGGGACTAGACACGTGTCAATGGCCAGCAGTACGCACCGATGGACAAACCCAATTTAATGGATCCATCAGGGCATACTTAAGTTGTAAAATCAAGTCTACGACAACATGGCACAACTAATCTCATCCACACAAGATATAAAATATGATCCACAGAAATAAGAAATGTAAATCATCAACGAGTCTCAACAAATTGCTTAGGGGAACAACCCGATAAATATCTGATACAATGGTTCAATAGACCAGAAATATAAATGACTGAAATAAATAAATAAATACTGAGCATGGAAGATGGATGCTCAGGAAAAGTCTTCGGCTAACACCTCGTCCTCGGATGGCGGTACAGCTCCTGTATCAGCTCCTGCTCCGGTCCCGTATACCTCGGGATAGATCTCGTCTGCAAATCCTGGGGACATAATCCGGATCCAGGTCCTCAGGGGACATAGCAAGGTACAGATAATAATACAAGCCAAAATATAAGCAGTGCAGCAAATAATAAGATAAAATAGGGTAAGTGTGTAATCATCTGTGTGAAATGCAAGAGAGAACATCAATAGTACTCAGGTTGAAACAACTACAAGCTCTGTGTAGGGGATCCGGCAGCAGTGATATCATGAGGTGGTCTAGCTCAGCGGGAGACTGAGTAGCCGACATAACATAGTCAACCTGTAGCCTGTGGGTCTCTCCAGCAATAGATGGAACAATAAGGGAGTACTAAATAACCAGCTAAGTGATATGCAAGATGAGAGCAGCACTAGAACTCAGGCTGAAGCCACTACAAGCTCTGTGTAGGGGAGCCGGTAAGAGCAGTAATAATGAGTAATGGGCCAATCTCGGGCTTAGAGTCTTGTGCCTCACAATAATAGGGGTTATATATATATGATCAGCCTGTAGCCAGTGTGTCTCTCCCCACCCAATGTAACCACACGTCTCATGTCCATAACGTCTCATGTACATACCACGCACGATCATAGCTAAATGCAACAAGTCATAAAGTATCTAAGAATATAGTATCTCTGTCAAGTCCTGTATCCTATACAGAATCACCACGAATATCTCGGGAAGATCCTGTCTCATGAATGGTGTCAAGTGTCCTGGGTCATATGGTACTTGATAAGACAAGTACGAGAATATAAAGTGTCACGAATATCCATCTCTAGATGACAATACACAACACCGCGTACGGTGTTGGCACCCGACTGATAATCGGACGCTAAGTACGTCACACGGTCCTAGGTTAAGCATGCACAGTAATATAATAAAGCAAGGAAAATATGTAATAATACTGCAGAGTTTGGCAAGGTACACTTGCCAGATGTTTGAATATCAACAGTCGTCCCGGTATCAGTGGATCCTGTGGGTACTCCTCCAAAAGCTGTAATAAACATCACCAACCGTCTCAGAAGATGTCAAATAGCTAGAAACGCCTGTCCTTAAGTCCAATTTGGACACAGGGGCAAAAATGACTTTTCCGGGCCAAAGTGGGGTCCACATGTGGGCCACTTTGCACCGAAAAGCGTGTCAGGGTCAAAGGTCTCCAAATTCCTCAAACTTAATGTCTACAAGTCAGGAACGATGATACGAACCCAACAGAACTTCCATAATTGGATTCCGATGAGCCGATCAAAAAATCGCCCGTCAAGTGGAGCCCGTGGGGGCCACAATACGCGATTTTGTCAACGTTCTCAGAATTAGGCCAAACTTGGATCACAGGACCATCGTATTGCTACGAGTCCGATGTCGCAAGTTTCGTCTCGATCCGACGTGTCTACACAAAGTTACTGCATCTTCCAGAATGGACGGATACGGGGCGTTGTCGACGGATACGCGTTGATTCTGGTTTGCACGCACATCCGAATCGACTTCTGCAAAATCTCACACGTCCGTATCAACGACGCGCACGTTTCGGTAAAGACCGCGGGCGACCAAGTCGTCCTGTTTGGCGGGGCGCACTCAGTTCCGGGGTGAAACAGGGCGTTGGTTTTCCTGTTTTTGGATCGCAGTTTGCGATCACTACAGGACGCGATGCACCGAGCGGGTTGCACGGGCACCGAGAGGGTTATACAGTCTACGCGTTGCAACAGACGGAATTGAAAACGGAGTTACGAGGTGAGAGAAAACGGTACCTGAACAGGGCTCCGAGAAGTCTGAATTCCACGTGTCCGAGGGTACTGTTCGTGTCCAGGACGTGTCCGCTGTTTCCTGTGCGTCCAGGCTACGATTCCGATCGAGACAGCTGCGGGGGCTTCGCCGGAAGGAGTCAGGCTCGGGGTCGGCGAGGTCGTCTAGGCGGCGGCTCTGCGCAGTCGGCCGGAGCGGTTCACGTGGGCCGGAGACTCGGTGTCGGGGCGAGCGGCTGGGTGGACTCGGCTGGAACGGGGGCTGGGTCGACTCGGGGTCGTCGACGGCCTGGCGGCAGCGGCGTAAATGGGGGAAGCCGGTGGTGGAGTCGTCGAGAGGGCTGGGTTCGGTCGGCGGAGTCGGGGGATGCGCAGCGGGCGGCGTCGAACAGGGTACGACGGCGGAGGTGTTGAGGGGGAAGTCGGGGTCGGGTGCTGGACTCGGCGGCTGTGCGTGTGGAAGAGGGAGGAGTCGTCGAGGGGTTGTCTAGGGTTCCGGCAGTGTCGAGTTGGGGTCTGGTGACGGCGCGGTGAGGTCGGCAGTTGGGCACGCTTCACGAGGCTTTATAGCCGCTACAGTAACCGCGGTGGTTAGGGTTCAGTTGGTTCGCGGATCCGGGTCGGGTTTGGCTCGGATCCGACCCGACCCGACCCGACCCAATATGCGGTTGGCTTGGTTCAGCAGCGGTTTGGTTCAGGTTTGGGTTTGGGTTCGGTTTAATTTGGGTTTATATAACCAATAGTTTTTAGGGCTTAAAACGCTACTCCGGAGTCCAATAAATTCACCGAAAAATACCCCATGTCCGGTTTTCCATTTTACACCATAAAATATTATTTCCATAATATTTTAACATCAATAAACTATATTTAAAAATCCTTTGATCACAATTACCTTGGTTCTTCATGCAGAAAAATACCGAAAAATTGGGGAAAATTGTATTAAAATTATTCTGAAAAATCAGGGTGTTTACATAGGTGCACAAAAATGTGTAGTGAGCCCAGCAAGAATAAATGTAATGAGTCAAGTCCAGAAAGTATAAGTGAGACCAGTCAAGAAATACAAGAGAGTCCACACTAGAAAGAATGAACTCGTGTCTCTGAAATACCTGTTTCGACATGTAAACGGCTAGGGGTAAATACGGCTCACCGCACACGGGGTGTGCGGCTGCTATCATTCTAGATTAGACACGAGAGGATGATTCCAGTGATTACAGTTGGAAATTTTTACATGTCTACTCGAGTATTTCCCCGCCCCGACTAGTACAAGTGAATCCAAGACCCGACTAGTACAAGTGAATCCAAGACCAGCCAGAATCATTAGTGATGCCTGTAGTGAGTCACGATGTGATGCCAGTAGGTGATTCCAGAATAGAGGCTAGAAACATGAAATATACGTGTCGCAAGTAAATAAATCCAGAAATACTAGTCCGTGTCATGCCAAAAAAATCAGAGAATACTATACTAGAAGCTGAATCATAATAATCATCAGATAATGAAAACTATCAGAGAATGTACTCGCCTGACGTCCTGAGCAACTGGCGATCCGAACTGGCGTCGCAAGGACCTATTACGAAAAGCAAGGTTAAACGGGGTTTTAATGAGTTAAACAGATATAAAATAGCTAAAAACAAGCTTCTAGGGTCGTTCTAGGTCAAACGGGTCAAACCGGTAAAATTTTGGTCAAAAAGTCAACACAGGGTCCAAAAGTCAACTCTAGGTCAAAACTAGGTCAAAAGTTGACTTTGGCGGTCAACCGGGTCAACTACGGTCAACTCTAGGTCAAACTAGGGGCCCCTAAAATTCTAGGTCAAAACTAGGTCATTAAGCTAATTGTCACTACCACATTCCTAGATTAGGACATTATTGTAAATTATCATATTAATTTATTGTGTTAATATAATGTATGATAAGTTTATTATATAAATTGTTGGGTGTTCTTTAATGCATAAGTTAATGGGCTTGACCTAAGAATCCATTAGATTAAACCCTTGTGACAAATCCCTATTTATTAAATTAACTTTTAGTTAAACCCTCAATGCATTACTAAACTTTTTTTTATTTTAAGTTCTTCATGACAAATCATGAAGGGCAAATTAGACTCTTGGCATTAGAAGCCCTAACCCTAACCCTAGTCCTATATAATGAGAGGGAGCCTCCCTCAAGCTTCTTCATTCATGAAGAAAAATCCTAAACATAGCCTCCACTTAGAAATCCATTTCCCTTCCTCAAATTTTAGGATTTATAGCCCTAGAAACCCTCTTTCCTTCTCCATCAAGAGAGATCTAGGAGCTTGGACCAAGGAGGCTTGAAGAAAGAGGAGCTACATTGGGAATCCATCTCCCAATAGGTGAGGATCCGAATTAAAACCCTATTTAATTCTGTTTTTAATTGTTGTTTGGCCATTAGGAGCCCACCATTTAAATTAGGAATGACTCTTTTGGTTTTTCCATGGAGTCATAGGTGATTTTAGGGTTTTGTGATTCCAATGATGTTTTCTCAAATTTTTGTGAGCCCTAATTATGGGGATATGTATTTACATATGGTTGTATCATATACATATAGGTTTGGTTTTGATTTTAGGGTTTTAAGTTGGGTATTCATGAGTAATTATGTGGAATCCGATTTCAGCATAATAGGTGTTTGTTGATATGCCAAGGAGGATGAATACCTATTGCTACGACCTAGTTCTTATGCATATTGATGTATAACCTATATGTTAATATGCATTCATTTATATTGATGTTTTGCATCGATTCTTGGAGACTCGGATGCACCATGGGGAGGTTTACTGTGCAGCGGTGCATCTGTGCATCAGTGAGGGAAGAGCCCAGGTTTGGATATAGAGTGGGACTCGAGTGCTAGGGTTCAGTGTCAGGGTGGGGTTTTTTATTTCAGTGAGTTCCCAGTGTTAATAATCTTGTATTCAGTACCAGTTGCTACACATGATCCAGACAAACTTGGGGAACTTCTTGACAACAGAGAGTTGTTATGCATCAGTAGAGTGTAGGTGGTTTTCTGTGTACCTGTGGGTGTCAGCATATAGTGTGGTTCAGTATATCCGTGTCAGGGGGGGTTTGAGTCGGGTCTGTTAGTATACCATGCTGTGGGTTAATGTATCAGTAGGACTATGTACTGTGCAAGTGTATCAGTATGAGTTCACTGTGTAGTGATTTCTTCATGTATGCCTGTGTTAAGTATTAGTCAATTACAGTGTATGTGAGGGCACTGTGTGGTGAGCAGTGGGTTGATGAGTGTATCAGTGTAGAGTGTTTAAGGTTTGTATGTGCATTGTGAATTGGGGCTGGCACTGTGCAGTTGAAAACTGAACTTTGGCTACCTCATTAACATCTGCATTGTGTATCAGCAAGGTGTGTGCCTGTGTCTGATGTATCAGTGTGTTCTACTGAGCATTAGTCTCAGTGAGGGGTGTGAGTATATGTCTGTGAGTATCTCAGTATTTAGTGAAAAGAGTATCAGGATTTGCTGTGAGTGTTAGAGTATCAATAGCCAGTGTATCAATACACTTATTTATGCATATGGTTGTAGTAGCTAGTAGGGATTTAGGGAGTATCAAATGGGTGTCCAGGCACCTATGTTTTAGTGAGGTGTGAGAGTTCCTGATACTGTGTATCAGTGAACAGTTGAGGGATATTATCCTGGTTGATCCTGCTTGTATCCATATGCTTGTCTCAAAGATTAGGCCATGCATGTATAAGTTTGAACAAGTTCAAACTTACCTGGTTGATCCTGCCAGTAGTCATATACTTGTCTTAGTTTAGGTCAGGCATTGGGTGAAGTCTGAACAATTTCAGACTGTGAACTGTGAATGGTTCATTAAATCAGTATCTTGGATCGATGCATTTGTTAAGAGATTAGTGTATTCTTTATGAACTGTGCCTCAGTATGGGAGAGGTGTAGAGAGTGTCAGTTTGTTCAAAACTGAACCTTGGCTACTTGGAAAGGGTTTCACAGTGAAAAGGTTTCACAGTGTCAGTTTTATTCAAAACTGTGAAAGAGAAGGAAACTATGTATCAGTGTTTTTTTGTGTACTAAGTGTACAAGGGTTGACATAGGAGTTGGTATCAGTCTATACTCTAATGAGTATATTGGTGTTAGTGGTAGAGAGGAAGAGAGACTGTTACCTGAGGCAGGGGAATACAAGGGCAGTGCCTGCATCCATGGGGCTCCCAGGTTCAGTAGTGAGTAGGAAGATACAAGTGTGTATCAGTCCAGGTTTTGTGTCTATGTAACCTGTGTGGGCATCATATTTTTCCCTTATGATAGTTTTTATATGTATACATGTTCCAGTTAGCTAAGCCTAGTGTACCTATGAATGAACAATTAGCAAGTAGTTAGATTCTTAGGTATATAGTTACTTGTTTCCTTAATAGTTAGATACTTATATACCCTAAGTTAGATTATTAGCTAAGAGTAGTATCATATGTATACATTATATGGGTATGTATAATGATGCAGTGGTATACAAAATGTTAGTTAGCATGAAAAATCTCTATACGTAATTATATACATCTTAGCAGTAGTTAATATAGTTGTCAATGACTAGTGTAGTTAAGTATGGCATAGTCAGCTCACCAAAGACCTAGAAATGACCCTGTACCTAACATAGAATTAGGTATACATGTATACCTTTTCAAAACACTTTTTGATATGGATATTTGATATTTAGGTGACTTTGATTTTATCTTGGACATCGATCCTCACACCTTCCTCAGGACCATAGGCGAGTACATTCTCTGACAGTTTTTATTTTTGTTGATTAATTCTATAATTTTAGTTGTATAGTATACTTGATTCTGACACTATGGATACACGGGTTAGCATCCTAGATACTTGTCATGAGGAGTCGTGATTGGAATCCATCGTGGTAGCTGGGGATGGGGAAATATTAGCAGATTATGTGATCATACCCCACCTTACATGCATCATAGCTCACCCCACACATCACGTCAGGTGTAGCCTGACCATTTACATACCTCATAGCCTGTTATATATGATTAGCCTGACTATTGCTCGTATCATAGCTAACAAGATGGTTAGCCTGACCTCACATGTATCATAGCCAATCATATATAACAAGCCTGATCTCGTCCCAAGCCGATCACATAATAAACTGATATTTCAAACACATAGCCAGATATTTATTCTTTATTTCAGTTCACTTGTTCTAGCATTCACTTATATTTCTATTCATTGCTAGATGTTCTATTGTTTATTACATATTCTCTAGTATTCCATATTTCCAGTATTTCTTTCATCTTGTATTTCCTTACATTATTTTTATAGTTTTGTCAATATAAATAAAACTGTTATTTAGTGCTTGTGCTTCGCTCCAATCCTGACTGGATAATATTTTTTAGAGGACTTGGAGGACTTCTGTCCTACCCACTATGGCCCTGGAGCAGAGGGAGATTTTGTACCATAAATCCTAGAGGAATTTCCCATCTTAGAGGAGACACCATCTACAGGCATTTAGACTGTCTTATTTATGTATCTTGTTCTAAAAACTGAGATTTGGGTTGTATATTTTTATTGAGACTTTATGTGGACATCTAGACTCTAGACTTGTGTTATATTTATATTTGTGCTTGACTTATGTCAGTACTCTTTATCCTTATATCTCATCGTGCCATTTACTTTCCAATTGTCTTGTGATTGAGTATATATTAAATTGTTGATCAATGTTTTATCATTGTCCTCCCTATGGATTTGAGACCATTGAAAGGTTGAGTTATGTTTGATAGTCTTGAGACCTAGACAGCGTTCTACCGTCGATGCTGCGGCATAGGCTGGACGTACCCACGGCTCATGGCCAAATTCTGGGTGCGGGTCGTGACACGTTTTTATTGGTGGCCCATGCAGGTCTAGATTCACATTTAGAGCGATATCGTAGTGGTGCTCGCTTAGAGAATTGCTACGAGCCTGTTTTAGGAAATATGATTTAGCCGAGAATATGCTCAATCACAATTAAGAAATTTTTGATCCTTATAATGCTATTCTGAATGATTAATTCCTTTAGAATTTTACTGTCCTTTCTTGATAATATCGTGTCTATTACCTTAATTGATTCTTTTCAATATGTCTTCATGATGCCGCCGAAGACCAGGTCCTTGAGACTGGAAGCAGCAGCTTCAGAGAGGTCTGCCACCTCTCGACCTGTTGGACAGACATTCACAGTACCTCCTACATCTTTTGTGCATGTGGGAGTATCTGCACTTTTCGGGGGTCCTCTTCCCCCACCTGTTCTGAGGTTTGCCGCAGCTATGACGGAGCCTCTTCCACCACCACCGACTCCGTTTCCCGGAGGTGTGCCCGTTGATGGGGCACAGATGTTCGCGCTGATCCAGGGCATGGTTGATGCTCAGAGAAAGTCAGCGGAGGCTCAGAGGGTGCATGCGAAGGGCGCACGAGGCCCAGACGAAGCTGTTGAGGGAGAGCATGGAAAATGCTCATCAGGTGGCTCTCCAGGCTGTGGAGAGAGTTGCACAGCAGCAACAGCATCCTGGCCAGCACCACCAGAGGCCAGGCACTATCGTGGACTTCAAGAGGATGATGCCTCGGGATTTCAAAGGTACTGAGGGGATACTTTACGCCGACTATTGGTTAGAGGACATAGAGAGGAACTTGCGCTTGGCGAAGCTTCCGGAGATTCTTCAGATATAGGCCGCCGGTAGTCAGATGTTTGACATCACGCTGACGTGGTTTCGCACGGAGCCGAGACTCATTGTCAGAGGACTTACTTGGGAGGCCTTCAAGGAGCTCTTCAAGGAGAAGTTCTTTCCTGATGTTGCCCTGGGAGCCTTGGAGAGTCAGTTCCATGACTTGGTCCAAATAAACATGTTAGTCGATGAGTACGCCGCAGAGTTTTGTCGCCTGAGTCATTTTGCACCATCGATGATTCGAGATCCAGGATATAGGGCTCGGAAGTTCAGAAAGGGGCTGACAAGGGAGATCAAGTCTCGTACTTCGGGATATCGTACTGCTACCTTCGAGGGCATATTGATGGGTGCCCAGATTGTTAAGGATGACTTGGACCTCAGGCCCAAGAGAGGATACGACACTTCAGGAGGAGCGAACAGTAGTGCAAGACCGGGCAAGCATCCACACTTTCAGCAGCAACAGAGGCCATACCAGCAGCAGCATCAGCAGCACCAGACACCATCCCAGGACAAGCCCAGCAGCAGCAGCAGAGACAGACTCAGCCCGCTGTCCAGTGTGCGTACTGCGGGAAGGCAGGACACACTAGAGAGATCTGCAGGAAGAGGTTGGGTACATGCTTGTCCTGTGGATCGTCAGCACATCAGCTGAGCGATTGTCCTTCTATTCAGACTCGTCTAGGTCAGGGTGGAGCAGCCGCTCAGAGGGGACCAGCCAGGGTACCTACCGTACCAGGAGGCCAGCAGAGGGGACCTCCACTTCCACCGCAGCAGCAGAGGTTTGCTCAGCACCAGCAGCAGAGAGGTGCACCCTAGGGACGAGCATACGCCATAACAGTCGAGGAGGCCGAGCCAGCAGGAGACATGATTACAGGTTCAGTTCTTCTCGATTCCATTCCAGCATTTGCATTATTAGAGTCTGGCGCTTCCCATAGTTTCATGTCTGTATCTTATTCTCTTAAGCATCATTTAGAGGTGGAACAATTAGATAGGACTTGCAAAATCATGACTGGCGGAGGTATTATCCTAGTCCGTGATTATTGCAAGGACCGTAGAGTATCATTGGGAGGCCGAGAGTTGAGCGTGTGCTTACTCGTCATGCCACTTCCGAGATACGATATTGTACTCGAAATGGACTGGTTGAGTAGGCACCATGCTACTATAGATTGTTATGGAGGCAGAGTAATATTTTGACCATCAGGAGAGCCAGAGTTTGAGGTCGCCAGAGGAGCAGCGGAGCAGAGCAGAAGCACTTTTTGCGGAGCCAGGATGGAAGAAGAGGAGTTGCCACATCCTCTGATAGTGGAGTTCCTGGATGTATTTCCAGAGGAGTTTCCAGGCTTGCTGCCAGACAGAGATGTTGAATTCTCTATAGACTTGGTGCCAGGAGCGGAGTCCATTTTATAACATGTCTATAGAGTCAACAACAGCGAGCTGGCAGAAATGAAGAAGCAAGTTGAGGAGCTGCAAGACAAAGGCTTCATCAAATCCAGTTCATCACCATGGGGAGCTTCGGTATTATTCGTACCAAAGAAGGATGGTACGGTGCACATGTGCATCGATTATAGAGCTCTGAACAACCTCACTATCAAGAACAAATACCCGCTGCCGAGGATAGATGATCTTTTCGATCAGTTGAGCGGGGCGAAGGTATTTTCAAAGATAGACTTGAGGTCAGGCTATCACCAGGTGAAGGTGAAGAGAGAAGACACGCCGAAGACAGCCTTTCGAACCAGATATGGCCAGTTTGAGTTCATGGTAATGTCGTTTGGTTTAACCAATGCACCGACAGTATTCATGAACTTGATGAACAAGGTGTTCCACCAGTACCTTAACAAGTTTGTGGTTGTGTTCATCGACGATATTCTTGTGTATTCCAAGACCCCAGAGGAGCACAAAGAGCACCTAAGGATGATATTAGAGACTCTCAAGAAGGAGGAGTTGTACGGGAAACTTTTAAAGTGCGAGTTCTTCCTTGACAAGGTTGAATTTCTTGGGCATGTGGTGACGGGTGACGGAATCTCAGTTAATCCAAAGAAGATTGAGGCAGTGGAGTCGTGGGCTACCCCCAGTTTGGTAGCTGAGATCAGGAGTTTTCTCAGGCTAGCAGGATACTACAGAAGGTTTGTACAAGACTTCTCCAGGATTGTAGCGCCAATTACTAGGGTGACCAGAAAAGATGTGGATTTTGTCTGGACGGAGGATTGCCAGGCCGTATTTGATAAGCTGAAGAAGAGATTGACGACAACTCCAGTTTTGACGTTGCCATCGGGGACAGGTGGATTCATTATCTACAGTGATGCTTCAGGGAAGTGTTTGGGTTGCGTTCTTCAGCAGCACGGGAAGATAATTGCCTATGCTTCCAGGGAATTACACCCTCATGAAAAGAACTACCCCACCCACGATTTGGAGTTGGCAGCGGTTATCTTCGCTCTAAAGCTGTGGAAATATTACCTGTACGGAGAGCTTGTAGAGATCTTCACGGACCATAAGAGCTTGAAGTACGTGTTCACACAGAAGGAGCTGAACATGAGGCAGAGGAGGTAGTTGGAGTTGATGAAGGACTTCGACATCTCATTACAGTACCACCCAGGAAAGGCCAACGTAGTCGTCGATGCCTTGAGCAGGTATTCGATGGCTATGTACTTGACGACGGATAGACATTTGTTGGCTGATCTGGAAAGCTTTGGAATTGAGGTACTAGTTTCCGGTATCGAGATTCAGATGTGGGATTGCAGAAATAGTCCGAGCTGATGGACAGAATCAGAGCTGCACAATATGATGATGAGGCTCTTAGGAGTATCAGGGCACAGGTTCAGACATGATTGTCAGACGACTTTACTATTGCGGATGATGGGTCTTTACGGCATGGCACGAGGATGCGTGTGCCGAGCGGGGAGCTGCGCGAAGAGGTTTTGTAGGAGGCACACTGCTCTCAGTACTCTATGCATCCCGGTGCCAACAAGATGTATCGAGATTTGAGGGAGCACGTATGGTGGTTGGTATGAAGCGCGAGGTAGCACGCTTCGTATCCCGGTGTCTAGTGTGCCAGCAGGTAAAGGCGGATCGGCAGAGGCCAGGTGGATTGCTTCAGCCTTTACCTATCCCAGAGTGGAAGTGGGAGCACGTGACCATGGATTTTGTTTCCGGGCTTCCGCGTTCTCCAGGGAGAAATGACGCAATTTGGGTCATCGTGGATAGGTTGACCAAATTAGCCCACTTCTTACCCTTCAAGGTGGGTACATCGACAGAGAGGCTAGCAGAGATGTACGTGCGGCAGATTATCAGATTATATGGGGTTCCTGTAAGCATCATCTTAGATCGGGATAGTCATTTCACTTCCTACTTATGGAGGAGTCTGCAGGCTATCTTGGGCACTCAGCTCAAGTTCAGTACCGCATACCACCCCCAGACAGATGGGCGGTCTGAAAGGACTATTCAGACTCTCGAGGATATGCTACACACTTGCGTTCTAGATCTCGGAGGGTCTTGGGAGGATCATCTACACCTGGAAGAGTTTGCTTACAACAACAGCTACCAGGCCAGCATTCAGATATCGCCATTCGAGGCTATATATGGACGAAGGTGTCGTACACCGTTATCTTGGGATGACATCGGAGAGAGAGCCTTGCTAGGACCAGAAATGGTCGTGGACGCAGCCAAAAAGGTGAAACTCATCAGAGAAAGACTGCGAGTGGCACAGGACAGACAGCGGCATTGGGCCGACAGCCACCGTAGACCCCTTGAGTTTCAGGTATAGGTTTATTATTTTTCTAGCTTGTGATTATTTTGTTTTAGACTGTGTGATAAGACTATTTTGTTCTAGGTTGGCGATCTAGTGTTCCTACGGATTTCTCCGACACAGGGCACGATTCCTTTTGGTGGAGGCGGGAAGATTAGTCCACACTACATCGGACCTTTCGGTATTCTTGCGAGGGTCGGTGCAGTGGCCTATAGGCTAGACTTGCCACCTGCACTAGAGGGAGTGCATGATGTGTTCCACGTGTCGCAGCTGAGATGGTACGTGGCAGATCCTAGTCACGTACTAGATCACTCGGAGATCGAGGTTGGTCCGACTCTCAGCTATCCTGAGCAGTCCGTAGAGATCTTGGATCACAGAAAGAAGGTGTTACGGAACCAGACTATTCCTTTGGTTCGTATTGCATGGAGACATCACTCTCCAAGCGAGTCAACCTAGGAGAGAGAGGACGAAATGCACGAGCAATACCCGTATCTCTTCGAGACTTGAGGTATAATTCTTTGTCTAATTTTGTTCTTGTTCTAGTTCAATTCTATTTCGAGGACGAATTTTTTTTAGGAGGGTAGACTTGTCACTACCACATTCCTAGATTAGGGCATTATTGTAAATTGCCATATTAATTTATTGTGTTAATATAATGTATGATAAGTTTATTATATAAATTGTTGGGTGTTCTTTAATGCATAGGTTAATGGGCTTGACCTAAGAATCCATTAGATTAAACCCTCATGACCAATCCCTATTTATTAAATTAACTTTTAGTTAAACACTCAATGCATGACTCATGACTAATTTTTTTTTATTTTAATTTCTTCATGACAAATCATGAAGGGCAAATTAGACTCTTGGTATTAGAAGCCCTAACCCTAACCCGTCCTATATAATGAGAGGGAGCCTCCCTCAAGCTTCTTCATTCATGAAGATAAACCCTAAACATAGCCTCCACTTAGAAATCCATTTCCCTTCCTCAAATTTCAGGATTTATAGCCCTAGAAACCCTCTTTCCTTCTCCATCAAGAGAGATATAGGAGCTTGGACCAAGGAGGCTTGAAGAAAGAGGAGCTACATTGGGAATCCATCTCCCAATAGGTGAGGATCGGAATTAAAACCCCATTTAATTCTGTTTTTAATTTTTGTTTGGCCATTAGGAGCCCACCATTTGAATTAGGAATGACTCTTTTGGTTTTTCCATGGAGTCATAGGTGATTTTATGGTTTTGTGATTCCAATAATGTTTTCCCCAATTTTTGTGAGCCCTAATTATGGGGATATGTATTTACACATGGTTGCATCATATACATATAGGTTTTGTTTTGATTTTAGGGTTTTAAGTTGGGTATTCATGAGTAATTATGTGGAATCCGATTTCAGCACAATAGGTGTTTGTTGATATGCCAAGGAGGATGAATACCTATTGCTACGACCTAGTTCTTATGCATATTGATGTATAACCTATATGTTTATATGCATGCATTTATATTGATATTTTGCATCGATTCTTGGAGAGGGGGATGCACCATGGGGAGGTTTACTATGCAGTCGGGTTTCCCCCTGAACTGTGCATCTGTGCATCAGTGAGGGAAGAGCCCAGGTTTGGATATGAAGTGGGACTCGAGTGCTAGGGTTCAGTGTCAGGGTGGGGTTTTTTATTTCAGTGAGTTCCCAGTGTATGAATCTTGTATTCAGTACCAGTTGCTACACATGATCCAGACAGACTTGGGGAACTTCTTGACAACAGAGAGTTGTTATGCATCAGTAGAGTATAGGTGGTTTTCTGTGTACCTGTGGGTGTCATCATCAAGTGTGGTTCAGTGTATCCGTGTCAGGGGGGTTTAAGTCGGGTCTGTTAGTATACCATGCTGTGGGTTAATGTATCAGTAGGACTATGTACTGTGAAAGTGTATCAGTGTGAGTTAACTGTGTAGTAATTTCTTCATGTATGCTTGTGTTAAGTATTAGTCAATCCCAGTGTATGTGAGGGCACTGTGTGGTGAGCAGTGGGTTGATGAGTGTATCAGTGTAGAGTATTTAAGGTTTGTATGTGCATTATGAATTAGGGCTGGCACTGTGCAGTTCAAAACTGAACTGTGGCTACCTCATTAACATCTGCATTGTGTATCAGCAAGGTGTGTGCCTGTGTGTGATGTATTAGTGTGTTCTACTGTGCATCAGTCTCAGTGAGGGGTGTGAGTATATGTCTGTGAGTATCTCAGTATTTGGGGGAAAAGAGTATCAGGATTTGTTGTGAGTGTTAGAGTATCAGTAGCCAGTGTATCAATACACTTATTTATGCATGTGGTTGTAGTAGCTAGTAGGGATTTAGGGAGTATCAAATGGGGGTCCAGGCACCTATGTTTTAGTGAGGTGTGAGAGTTCCTGATACTGTGTAACAGTGAATAGTTGAGGGTTATTAGCCTGGTTGATCCTGGCAGTAGCCATATGCTTGTCTCAAAGATTAGGCCATACATGTATAAGTTTGAACAAGTTCAGACTTACCTGGTTGATCCTGCCAGTAGTCATATACTTGTATTAGTTTAAGCCAGGCATTGGGTAAAGTCTGAACAATTTTAGACTGTGAACTGTGAATGATTCATTAAATCAGTATCTTGGATCGATGCATTTGTTAAGAGATTAGTGTATTCTTTATGAACTGTGCCTCAGTGTGGGAGAGGTGTAGAGAGTGTCAGTTTGTTCAAAACTGAACCTTGGCTACTTGGAAAGGGTTTTACAGTGAAAAGGTTTCACAGTGTCAGTTTTATTCAAAACTGTGAAAGAGAAGGAAACTATGTATCAGTATTTTTGGGTGTACTAAGTGTACAAGGGTTGACATAGGAGTTGGTATCATTCTATACTTAATGAGTATATTGGTGTTAGTGGTAGAGAGGAGGAGAGACTGTTACCTGAGGCAGGGGAATACAAGGGCAGTGCCTGCATCCATGGGGCTCCCAGGTTCAGCAGTGAGTAGGAAGATACGAGTGTGTATCAGTCCAGATTTTGTGTCTATGTAACCTGTGTGGGCATCATATTTTTCTCTTATGATAGTTTCTATATGTATACATGTTCCAGTTAGCTAAGCCTAGTGTACCTATGAATGAACAATTAGCAAGTAGTTAGATTCTTAGGTATATAGTTACTTGTTTCCTTAATCGTTACATACTTATATACCCTAAGTTAGACTATTAGCTAAAAGTAGTATCATATGTATATATTATATGGGTATGTATAATGATGCAGTGGTATACAAAATGTTAGTTAGCATGGAAAATCTCTATAAGTAATTATATACATCTTAGCAGTAGTTAATATAGTTGGCAATGACTAGTGTAGTTAAGTATGGCATAGTCAGCTCACCAAAGACCTAGAAATGACCTTGTACCTAACATAGAATTAGGTATGCATGTATACCTTTTCAAAACACTTTTTGATATGGATATTTGATATTTAGGTGATTGTGATTTTATCTTGGACATCGATCCTCGCACCTTCCTCAGGACCACAGGCGAATACATTCTCTGATAGTTTTCATTTTTGTTGATTAATTCTATAATTCTAGTTGTATAGTATACTTGATTCTGACA
Source organism: Iris macrosiphon (assembly GCA_036927795.1). Lineage (NCBI taxonomy): Eukaryota > Viridiplantae > Streptophyta > Magnoliopsida > Asparagales > Iridaceae > Iris > Iris macrosiphon. The sequence goes on along the minus strand of JAYESA010000033.1, from coordinate 670,811 downwards.
CTGTGGATACACGGGTTAGCATCCTAGATACTTGTCATGAGGGGTCATGATTGGAATTCATCGTGCTAGCTGGCGATGGGGAAATATTAGCAGATTATGTGATCATACCCCACCTTACATGCATCATAGCTCACCCCACACATCACGTCGGGTGTAGCCTGACCATTTACATGCCTCATAGCCTGTTATATATGATTAGCCTGACTATTACTCGCATCATAGCTAACCAGATGGTTGGCCTAACCTCATATGTATCATAGCCAATCATATATAACAAGCCTGATCTCGTCCCAAGCCGATCACATAATAAACTGATATTTCAAACACATAGCCAGATATTTATTCTTTATTTCAGTTCACTTGTTCTAGCATTCACTTATATTTCTTTTCATTGCTAGATGTTCTATTGCTTATTACATATTCTCTAGTATTCTATATTTCTAGTATTTTTTTTATTTTATATTTCCTTATACTATTTTTATAGTTTTGTCAATATAAATAAAACTGTTGTTTAGTGCTTGTGCTTCGCTCCAATCCTGACTGGATAACATTTTTTAGAGGACTTGGAGGACTTCTGTCCTACCCACTATGGCCCGGGAGCAGAGGGAGATTTTGTACCAGAAATCCTAAAGGAATTTCCCATCTTAGAGGAGACACCATCTACAGGCATTTAGACTGTCTTATTTATGTATCTTGTTCTAAAAACTGAGATTTGGGTTGTATATTTTTATTGAGACTTTATGTGGACATCTAGACTCTAGACTTGTGTTGTATTTATATTTGTGCTTGACTTATGTCAGTACTCTTTATCCTTATAGTCATCATGCCATTTACTTTCCAATAGTCTTGTGATTGAGTATATATTAAATTGTTGATCAATGTTTTATCATTGTCCTCCCTATGGAGTTGAGACCATTGACAGGTTGAGTTATGTTTGATAGTCTTGAGACCTAGACAACGTTCTACCGCCGATGATGCAGCGTAGGCTGGACGTACCCACGGCTCATGCCCAAATTTCGGGTGCGGGTCGTGACACTAATAAACCCTCAAACTCGCCTCCTTGAGATACCGGGATACCCTCGATATCCGATATCTCAACCTACGTGATATGCCCCGCCTATACCCTCTATAATATATACTAGCACGTATATATATAACTATATATATAAAATTATCTCTAACCTCATTCCTAGGCTAAAATCCAATACCTTGCCCCGACGCTCAATACCTTGAGTATCTCAAGGTATTGAGATACTCGCATAACCCTCTCACTAACACTAGCTAACTTACTAACTATCTATATATATACTTATATATATACTACGATATATATAACATCAATATATATATATATCTATATATATATAACCTAGTATATAGGCTACCTTAAAACCTTACCTCCGATACCCAACTTACCTCAATACCTTGGTATCTTAAGGTATTGAGATACCTAACTTACCCCCCCCCCCCTCTAACACTAACTAACTAGCTAACTATCTATGTGTGTATATATATATATATACGTAGCTATATATATCTAGGCAAAATATATATATATATAAACACATATGTATATATACCTACATATCTATATATATATCACACATACACATATACATATATCCATCTACACGTATATATATATATATATATATATATATATATATATATATATATATATATATATATATAGCTCTCCCTCACTCACTGCGGCTGCTACTGCTAGTGCCTACTGCAAATGCTGCTGCACTTGAAGCTGCTGCTGCTACTGCCACGCCAAGCTGTTGTTGCTGCCGCGGCGCTGCTACTCTACTACAGACACTGCTGCCGCTTCCCTCTGCTACTGCGCTTCTCTTCTATAGTTGCAACTGCTGCAGCTCTTCCTCTTCTCTACTCACTGCCTCCCTCTCTACACACAGACACCTCGACACACATAGATATATAGATACACACTTAGATACATATATATATATATATACACACAAACACACATATATATATATATACACAAAAACATATATACACACACACACACACACACACACACACACACACACACATATACATATATATATATATATATATATATATATATATATATATATATATATATATATATATATATATATATATATAGGTACACACACACATATATATATACATAAACATACACACACACTCATACATATATAAAGATACATATATATATATATATATATATATATATATATATATATATATATATATATATATATATATATATATATATATATATATATGTATCTATAACCACACACTCACACAAACACACACTCACAAACACTCTAAAAAACACACTCACACAAACTCACATACACACACCTACACACACACACACACACACACACACACACACACACATATATATATATATATATATATATATATATATATACATATACATATACACCTACACCTACACCTATACACAAACACACACAACCACATTCATCCACACTCACCCACACTCATATAAACACACACATATATATAAATATAGACTCATAAACTCTAATACACACTCTCTGAAGCTAAACCAACCCGTACACAAGCCCAAAACCTAGAAACCAAGTCAAAATGGCCATTCGGTCATTTCGACGAACACGTGGAGTACGGTTCGCGATACCTCATGAAACGCACACCAAACATACTCGGAATTGACCCAAAATTTACTCACGAGTTCTAATAGATGTCTAGAACCTAGAAAAAAATGCTAACTCTCCGATTCTAGGTCCGTGGCAAAAATGCGCATGCATGTGGACCTATGGTTACAAAAAATCCCCAAATCGCCCGAAATGCCCAAATCTCTGCGACACGATCTCACGTGTCCAAAAGAAGACACGTACTTACCCTCAAGACACCCAAGCATGTCTACCTAGATCCTTCTAACCTAGGACAATACCAAAAATTGGGCCAATTTCGGATTTCATCCAAAATTGACACAAAATCTAATGTCAAAGTCTCCAAACACATCCAAACAAGCTCCAACTTTCTCCCATGGGTATCCCTAAGGTCTAGAAAGGTTCTAAACTACTAATTACACTATATAAGATCAATCACTAAGAGGAAAGTTAGGGTTTACCTCTTGGGAGTTGGAATCCCAAGGCCAAAGTCTCTAAAAAGCTCTAAATTACCACACTCAAGCCTCCAAGCCTCCAAGCCAAGATTCTACACCTAATCTAAGCTCTACACATCTAGGTTAGAAGAAAATAGAAGGTTAGGATTTGTACTAATGGAAGAAATAGATGAAGGAAGAGAAAGAATGGAGAAAACTTACTTGGAATGGTAAAAATTGGAAGAAGGAAGAAGAAAAGAGTGGAAAGAAGAGTGAAGAAGAATAAGAAGAAGAAAGGAAATGAATGGGAGGGGGAGGTGCTGGTTCGGCTATGAAATTGGTTAGGGTTAGGGTTTCATTTAGGTACAAAGACCAAATGCCCTCCAATTAGTCATGCTAAAATAGGATTTGGGTTTGGGGTTCCAAATGCACTCTAATTAATCCCTAATCACTCAAACTAACTAATAAAAATATAAATAAATAATCTACACCAATAAATAAGTCTGACAAGGGTATTGGTTGGGTCTGACATGGGTTCACTAGGGTCTGACATGGGTCCAGGCTAGCCAAAACCCTAAAATAACTAATAAAAATAAATACACCCAACTAATTAAATATTAATATAAATATTTATGATAAATACATAATTAACCAAATTAAAATAAAAAAATACCCTGCCCTGAAAATGGGGTAGTGACAGCAAGCAGCAAAGGAAGGAGAAGAAAGAGATGGAGAAGGAGAAGTAGGATAAGAAGAAGAAACACCTACTTGGATGAGAGCACTGGCACCCGTATTGAGCGTAGTGCCAGATGACCTGAGGTGCGCTCCCAAGTGCATCATCGACCACCTCTCCTTCATGAGGAAGTTCTGGTCCTGCCACACCGTAATACGATAGTTGAGCTACTTCGTCCGCGTCCTCGCCGCCTTCGACGTCCTCTATCCCCCGAGAGAATTTTCTCGAACGCCTATTGGTCGAAGCACACCACTAGCGTCTACTGGGTCGATCCCAGTTTGGCCGTGTCAGACTGCGTCACTGTCTTCTTATCAGAGGAGAAAGATGTCCCTAGCAGAGTTGCCATCTTGTTCGCCATTACAAGTTATGAATAAACTTTTTTCTAAACAACGAACAAACAAGTACGAAGAAATCATAGACATAATATCTAAGTACAAATTTTTTTATTTGGGTCATGACGATGGAGATCGACCGCTGCAGCGGCTCCTTTACTCCATTGATGGTCTGACGAGGGAATGGGGATGCTTTCTTCTATTTTCTCTCTCTTGAGCTTGCGTACTCGTACGTACTTTCTCCCTTTCTTATGGGCATGCTACCCTACTATTTATAGTCGTCGTGCTGACAAACTATTGATGCCGCATATGAATACGGTTGTAACTTTAGTCGTATGCCACGAGAAGGCTGCCGCATAGAATTGGTTAAGATATGTCGTTGATAATATCTTAGAGTTGTTTTTAACATTGTATGCATGACTTGGTCAGCTGGACACCTAGTCAGCACTGATCGTACGAGAAATCTTTTTCGATTGTAACAGAAAGATCCTATAAATTAAGAGTCGTATAACATCATGGCCGTATATCATTATAGCCGCAGATGTGACCTCACTTGGCCTTGGTTGGATGGAAACTTTGGCCGCATAAAATTTTGTCTGTATTCATGATCTCGTTTGGCCTTGGTCGGATGGACACTCTGGCTGCATGGTATTGTGGCCGCATACATGCTTTTGTTTGGCCTTGGTCGGATGTACACTCTGGCCGCATAATGACGATGTCGTATGGATAAGTAGTCCTATATGAGTGAGTATGTAGAGTAGCACATCTGAGAAGGCCATCAATGAGTTAATGTGACTCTTTGTCTTTTTCTGAGCCACCATCTTCACGAGTCTCGAAGCATCTCAGTGTGATGACTGATGTGTCAGAGAGTCTGACAGGCATCGAATACTGTGTCAGGGGGTCTTATGCGACTCCATGCTCTGTGGTTGTTCAGGCCGTATGTAGCTTCTCTTTGTTCAGGCCACATGTGGATCCTCTGTGGATAGGTTGTCCGACCTCATGTGGCTCCTCTGTGAACATGTTATTCAGGCCGCATGTGGCTCCTCTGTGGCTAGGTTGTTCAGGCGGCATGTAGCTCCTTTGCGGCCTATTTTTGTTCTTTTGAGGGGGTATGACCTTTATGCTACCTGTATAATTTTTTTATGCTTCTATAAGATCCCCTTCAAAGTTCTCAAAAATGACAAGTTTGGAATACTTTGAATAAGAAGCATGGCCGAACTCTATTGGTCGTGTATGAAGGGCATGCCGTATAGTCTCATAGTCGAATGGTTGTCTCTGACAGGTTGTCAGATCATTTAATGTCTTGATTTGCTTTGATCATCGAATGGATCTCTTGGGATTCTGCGCTGTCAGGGGATAAAGGGGCCCAATGAATGAGGTATTGCCGTCATTATCTCTAGCTGCATGTCGTCGGCCTATATATAGGGGGTTAGAGGAGAGAGAAACAAGTTTTCTTTTTACCAAACTTTCTTCTCTTCTTCCCCTTTGCTGCTGCCATGGCTCCCAAGGTTTCCTCCTTCACCACCGCTGCTGCCAAGAAAGCCCCTAAGGGTAAGGGCAAGGAAAAGGCCAAGGCCAAGAGCAAGGGGAAAGGTCGTGTTGCTGTGGCAGATCCTTTGCCGCTCCCCGCCAAAGTTTAACTGCCGATCCAGGGTAGGTTATATGGAGACAAAATTGGGTTCTGGAACACATGTGCTCATTTGAACGCATGGATACGTCTATGCGCCAACTTTTTACTGCCACATGGACAACCATGTCGCATGGGTGAGCTCTGCTGCATGGGTGCCTAAGCCGCATGGGTGCCTCGGTTGCATGGGTGCCTAGGCCACATGGTTTGTGTGGCCGCATGAGTGCCTAGGCCGCATATGTATATCCTCATCGATACTTCTTAATGGTTCTGATCTAACTCCTTTTTGGTTTTTTGAAGTAACTTTTTCCACCACACCTTCTGGCGAACTGTACTTGGGCATAACCCGCTACCCTTGAACATGAATCTTGGGGACCTGGTTGCGGCTCTTTAGAGATAGGTTCACAAGGATCTCCCACCTGAGCGATAATAGAAGATCGTCGAGCACTCCTTCCTTCTTATTGAGTCAGATCAACTCGGGAGAGATCCCTGCTAAAGACGGGAAGCACTTATTCAAGAAGCCGTATTTCTTGTTTAGTGATGCACTAGAATATTCTCAGCTCGAGATAGGAACGACTAGGGAAAATTGGTCTTTCATATTCTGCGAGACAGAAATGATATTTTCTGCCTTTGAACATCACCCGCCTTTGTCAGACATGACGGTAATGATGGGTTAATGGAAGATGGGCTAGAATTTGACCCCTAAGCCACATGGAGGACTCTTGGGCAATATTCGGTGTGGTACCGGTAAGAACAAGGGGTAGTTTATAGTATGAAGGAGTCACCCTCGTAATCCTTGCTGGGACTAAAGTCGGGTCTCGTCAAAAGTGACCTGGGACCGAACCTTAGTATATAGGCTACAGAAAACTTTATTCATCAGGTTGAAAAGAAGGGGAACTATCCCACAGGACAGCTGTGGGCTCTTAGATGGACACATTATAACTTCTCCTGGTGTCGCCTGACCCTGTAGATTCTGAAGAAGTATGAGCGGGATATCAGGACTGCATATTTATTTTTTACCTTGAGGGGCACTTGTTATGGTTTGGAGATTGAGTTGTACAACCTCCGTATACTGACCTTTTTTATACCTTGTGGTGAGATAGGACTGGCCTTACATGAGATACATGTTGTCTCAAAACTTCCTTAGGGCGACGAAGCCTACGAGGCGTATACCCCAAACAATAAAAAATTCAGAGAATTAGAAGCAGAGAACTCGGAGATCCTTGCGGTGTACCAGGAACTTCTATGCCATCATGGCATTTGCCAAAGGTCATCGAAGAAGATGAAGAAATCTACTGAGGGGTCTTCTCCTCATATCACGACTTGGACTCGCTACCTCTTCCCAGAGTCGAAGGAGTCCGCTAGAGTTCATGTTCGGGTACGACGATCAAAATAGGAAGTGGCTAATTCTTTTCGGGCACAAAAGGAAATGGCTTTCGAGGGTGAGTAAGTTGAGGGCTCCTCGGGGGAAGGGGATGAACCCCTTGACAAGCTGAGTGAACTCGTAGAGGAGCTCAGCTACTTCTACATGGATACGCACAAGTTGTCCCCGAAGGCCATGCTGGCGGGATATTAGATGCTCTGGTTGCGCAAGTGCGTAGTCCCGGGCGGGTCTGGCACGATAGAGAGGGTCAGCCGTTCCCTCATTCTACCTGCTGTGATGGCTTTTGGCCACAAGTTGGCCCTTTTACCAGCCATGGTGTGCTGTATCTATCATAGCCTACGCAACTTTGCCGAGAAGGTGAAGGACCACCCAGGTAAAGGATACTTCAACTGGGTCGAGCTTCCTTACCACTACTTGGTGGGGTGGCTTCTTCTACATCATGGGTCCTTGATGATCCCTAGGGACGACGAGGATATGGTGGCTGTTGACGCCCTGATCCACATGTATCGGGAGATAAAGTGGAAGTATGATACTATCCCCGCTGGTAGGAGAGAGCTTTCCTTTATGACTAGCTGGATTTTTTCACGTCTGAGCCAGAGTTTACTGGTGACAAAAAAATGTTGTTTACTACGATGACAGGGGGCTCTCCGCAGCTTGTCTGATAGGTTCTTTCGCTGGCTCCAAGCCATCCGTCCCTATTATCAAGTGTACTAGAATAAAGCAGCCATTTTTGTGGAGCCCTACTTGCCCATCCGCTTTCCTCGTCAGTTCAGATACACTCAACTTTTACTGGGTCACCCAAGTTCATCTCTTGGGTATAATAGACGTTTGCTCGACGGAGCCTGTCACTACCATATTTTTTAGGAAAGGATATTTTAGTAATTTCATATTTAATTAAATATTGTGCATGATAAATAATTATTTGTTGTATTATTTAATTATTGTTAGATGTTAGTTATTTAATTTGGACTTGTATTAGTAGACCTAACTAGTTAGTTTAGACCCATGGACCAACATGAATTAATTGATAGAACTTAGCCCATTTAGAAAGTCCATTGTTAAGGAGATGGATTAAATTAATTAAACCATTAGACCAGAAGCTTCATTCCTTAATTATTTTTTCATAAGAGGCCCCAAGGAGTATAATGGATATTTCATAGTAGCTTGAGGGAGGGGAAATAGGGGCTGACCTATTTAAAAGAAGAGGGAAAATTCTCTCTCCTCTTTTCATTCCAAAACTAGATCTAGAATTTTCTCAACCAAATTCATTCATTCCTACTTCATTTTCCTACCAAATTTTATTCCAATTCTTTCCCAAATCACCATTGGAGTCTTGAGAAGCAAGGATCTAGAAGGATGAAGCAAGGATCTACAAAGAGGAGCTAGGATCTACAAGTTGGAGCCAATTTCATCTTAATTGGGGGTTTAATTGGGAATCCATCTCCTAATAGGTATAATTTAGTTTCCCCCCCTTAATTTAGGTTATAAATCAGAGATTTAACCATAAAAAATTAACTCATATGCATAGGCTACCCATAGGATTCGGTTTTGTGTTCATAGGAGGCCTATTGAGAAAGTTATGGTACTTTTTGTGTCAATTTTGGGAGAATTTTGAGATTGACAATTGTTGAGTGTGTCAATTGATCCTATAGATCAATTTGGCATGTGCTTGTGTGTTTGGGGCTAGTTTCATGTCCATAATTGGGTACGTGTAGGTCGTATCCCAACAATTTTGTGATACGTGTTGATTTGGGGATTTTTCCTCCGACACGGGACTTTACACATGTCATATTTTGACACGAACACGTAGATCTATATTTGACTCTTCGTATTATTTATAAATAATATATGTGACTTGTTCGTGTCCTTCGGGGTACGTTTGGATGTGTGGTGGACTCGTGTCACATGCGTATCCTAGATCTAGTGGGATACGGTGTGATACTCTCCATGTGTTTGTACATGTTATATGTAGATCTATTTCTTGTGTTCTTAAATCATGGAGTATGTATTTGTACATATACATATAGATAATTATATATAGATATGATATATATAATTATGCTTCTTGTGTCTTAGATCTATGTATTATGTATGTACTATATGTATATATGTTGTACTACATATATGTATGTTATTATTATATATGTTAGTATATATATTCTATATAGTTGTAACTATGTGATACTATATTATAACTATGTATTAATTGTGTTAGAATATATATATTGTAGTATGTATATATATATGTATTTTTAAATGGATATTTATATTTATATAGGGATATTATATGATTATATATATATATATATATATACATGTATGTATAAGTATTTAGTAGTAATTATGTATATAAGTATATACATATGATATGAGGGTAATATATATATATATATATATGTATTATATATATATTATATATATATATATTTATAGCGACAGCAGGAGCAGCAAATAGCGACAGCAGCAACCAAATAGCGACGACAGCAGCAAAACATCATAACAGCAGCAGCAGCCAAATAGCAACAGCAGCAGCAGCATCGTCGCTGAAGGGCAGCAGCATCAGGAAACAGTGACAACATCCAGCGACAGTTCTTGTCGCTGAAACAACAACGTATCAGCAGCGTATCAGGGCTTTAGTGACAGTTTTTAGCGACAGTGCAGGAAACTGTCACTAAAATAGCAGTATATCTATATAATCAGCAGTTTTCAGTGATAGCAGAATTATTTTTGGTGACAGTTGGGCAGTTTTATATATATATGAGTAGATATTTATATATATATATATTAGTATTAATATATATATATACGGATGTATCTCCTAAATTACTAATTTTATTATAGTATATGTATAACAATAGAGTAGTATTTATGTATATATCTGTTACGGGTAGTTAATATAACAAGGTATTGTGAATTACCTTGAGGAAACCAAGGTAATTGGGGATACCAAGATATTGGATTTAGGTATCAAGTTTGTGAATTATTGTTGAGATACCAAGTTGGTTCAAAGCCAATATACCTATTTAATGTTGTAATTATGATTCTATATATTTAATAATTAATTATTTGATATATTTTTATATTGATATTTACCTTGGATTCACGTATCCGGAGATACGGTATACTAACATTTAAGATATGGTTTTTATGGCTTAGACTTTAGTATCTTGACCAAATATTTTTGTGTTAGGCTTATGCAATCTAGAAATAGATAGTTGACCATAATTTGACTATAGTTGACCATAGTTGACTTTTGACTTAGGATTGACTTGTTGACCTAGAAATTGACTAGTTTAACTTATTCTCTTTTCGAACCTTGTATTGATGTTGTATTCCATATCTAGGTCCTCGAGGCACCGTATCAGACATCTGTGAGACTATTCTTTGGACTTCAGGCGAGTACATTCTCTAATAGTTTCTCATTTATGATATCCTCTATGTTTATTGTATCTAGTGTAGATATTCATGTTCTCTTGACACTATGGTTACACGGATTGGTATATCCGGATCTCGTTATGAGATGTTATTCCTTGGTATATGGTGTATATGGTGTAAGTATTGTTCATTGGTTATCTTGTACATGTACAGACACTGATTCTCGAAAAGACTAGCTATCTTCTTGGGGAATCTCGTGCCATAGCGTATCATGGTTGGATCTATTATACCAGTCGAGAGTGGGGAGTACTTTAGTGTAGATTTATGATCAATAACCCTATTGTATCAAGTACTATTATTAAATAGTGTTGATCATACACCTCACGTATGATTAGCCAGGCCATATATTGTATCATGTTCCCAAGCCGATCACATGTTAAAGCTAGTACTTACACACTTAGATATTAGTATTCTTGTTCATTGGCATATTGTTCATTATTGTATTTATTCAAGTATTTCCTTATTGTATTTATCTCTCGTATCTATTATGCATCTTGTATATTCATATCTATTTACTGTTATATAGTTTTTAATCATTGATTAGAACTGCTGTTAGAGATGTACTCTACTCCTTTCCTGACTGGATATATTTTTCCCAGATGACACTGAGGAGTGGTACCCTACCTATTATGGACCTCAGGATGTTGTTGGTCTAGAGTCTGAGACCCTAGCTCAGGAGGGACTTATCCCAACTAAGACAGTTGACCCGGATGCTTCTTAGTATTCTTTGTACTGGATTTGTCTCCAGCTTATTTTGTTATTTCTTTCACACTCATTGATGTATTATTTTAGACTCATGAGTTGTATTGTGACTATTCTGTTCTTTATCTAATTCGTGCTCATTTCCATCTTAGTCCTGTGATTGAGTATATTATCATTGTTGGTGGTTCATTATATTATTAGATAGATTACAGCATTCTACCGTCGATTCTGTGGCGTAGCCTGGGCGTTATTTCCGACTTATACCCTTACACCGGGTGTAGGTCGTGACAGAGCCCGAGCATGTAGTCACTATAATGCTACTGGTACCCAGGTTCGGTTTTAATTGCCAACAGTCAGGGTCATACTAAGAATACTATATATAACGATAAAGTATTATTGTACGGAAAATTCCCCACCGGCTAACTTTGACCCAGAGAGGAGTTATATTGAAGGCACCATGATGATGCCTCTTAATACAAGAGCGCGTAGGATACCCAAGAAGGGCAAGAGAGTAGGTAGGGCTCTGATCGTTAAGCTGGATCCATTGACCGGGAAGGAAGCCACGTCACCTTCTGATGATCCCCCTCCTTCTAAGTACAAGTCAAAGGTCAATACACATCATGCTCGCTACTATAAGAAAACGAAGACGGATGTGGTTCCAGAGACGAAACCTACGGCAAAAGTTGAAGTCCCTTATGAAGGGGACTGTGAGAAAAGAGGTAGGGCCCCTTGCACTATTGGTTTTCGAAGGAGAGCCCACTTTAGATGCTATGGTGGTATCCATAAACCCTCTTAGTTTGATTCTGCCTGGTCCTCTATATAAATATTTCTGTTCTGGTCTGTTTGAAAATTTACAGACACAAGAGAGAAGGGATCGTCCCCTATGAACAACCGCTTTGGTCGTTTCTTACACGAAATCAAAAGAGGGGACCTCCCCGGAGTCCGATATGGGTGCCTCGGAACCAGTTCCTGAGGCCTTGGGAGCTCAGGGCTCGAATGCAGTTTTAGTGGAGCAGCCTTATACCCCCTTGGAGAACATCTCTTTAGATGACATAGATGCCATGAGGAAGGCTATGACAATGCTGGTTGAGCTGTAATATGTGTCATCTCCCTCGGGTATGTTATTTCGTAACTTCTCGAGGTAAAAATTTTTGGCTTCAGCTTTTAATTCTCCAAGTGAAGTTAATTTTCGGTTATTCTGGTTTTGCAGACCCCGCCTCTCCTTTTAGTACCGTAGATGTGGCTGTCAAGGAGGATGTCTTGGAAGGGGCAGTAAGCTTGTTAGGAAGATACTTAAGTCTCTCCCTAGCCCTGATAAAGGACCCCTTGTAGTCCCCCCTACGGAGGCTGTGGTGGAGGAGGTTCCTACCATTGCAGATTTTTTTGGTACAGCGGTATCTCCCCCAACCGTTGTTGTTGGGGTCTCTGCGGATGAAGCCTCTCTGGATAGTGTGGTGTTAAGTTGTCGTGGGGAGGCCTTTCCCGACGTTCCCGGTACCACGGTAGCCGGGTCATCATTCGAGGCTACTGCTATGCAATCACGGGTTGGTACACATGTACGAGCCGAAGAAGCGGGTCATGCCATACTACTATCACAAGTCTCGGTACTCTCTCACCATCTGTTGCTTAGCTACCGGGTATCCAAGCGTTTCATGCATCCATGAAGGATTGGATCACAATCAGGACTGGGGATCTCTCTTTTGCTGCTACTTTGCCTTCAAGACCCTCTAGGTCATCGAGTATAATTGTGTAACCCATTTCCCCCGTGGCTTCTTTCGCCATCCAGCCATCTCTGACTGCGGCTACGCTAGAAGAGATTGAAGAAAATGTCAGACTCTCCATTCGGAGCTTCCATATCTTCTTGAATCAAGGGGTCGAGGGTGTACTGGAGTACAAAAAATCCTTTGCCTGGGCAAAGCACTTTGCCGAGGGCCAGGTCCATTCTCTGAGGGGTCTCCCCTGTTTTGAACAGATGGTCGACCTCCTAAGACATAAATTGGTGGAGGTAGAGCGATGCCTAATAGAATTACGACAATACCAACAGGCATATATGGGAATGCTAATATACTATGAATATAATAAGTTCTCGAAGAATGTAGAGACGGAGAAGGACTTCTTTTCTTCATCTATGGAATGCTTGTAGCGTAACCTCCGAAATTTGCAAGAGAGGCACGATCACCTAGGTGATCTTAGAGAAGAGTGTATTTCCCGAAAAAAGGGCTAATTAAAACATTAGAAAGTTCCTGGTTGAGCTTCTTGCACTGGGGATTAGGCTGCGAGAGGCCTAGTAGGAAGAAGAGGCTATCCGAACCGAGGCGAGCCAAGTAGCACATAATACGACTGATATTGAGGTTATGGTGCAAAAGCTAGAGGACATACATCAGTCCTATGCTCGTTACGAGGATCTCAAAGTTATGTCCAGAGAAGTTGAGCGTCGGGCCCAGGTGGGCCTGAATGACCATATTGTCCGCCTCCATGAGAGGATAACAGGGTTATGCTTTGACCAGCAGCACCAGTAGCCCTTTATTTTCTTTTTTTTCAATATATTTTTTTGTGCTTTTTGTTTTGGCTTTGGGTTGGGGACCCCGGTAATCCCTAAGTTGTAGTTCGCTTTTAGTTTCTCTTAGGCAAAAAAAATAAAAGTTATTCCATTTATTACAATTATTTGTGTGAACTTTGGATATCATACCAGAGATAATATGGACATAGTACAATATCGTAGTTTATTTAAGGATGTCCCACTGGGTTAATTTGGTGGACCTATAACTTCTTGCGCACGAGAGTGCAAGTAATAAGATTAAAACAAAAACCTATCTGACGTAATATGAACATGATAGATTTTATGGACCCATTACTTCTTGCGTACCTGAGTACAAGTAATAGGTTTAAGACAAGCCCTGCCATAGGTAATATGGACATGGCAGGTTTTATGGTCCCATTACTTCTTATGCACCTGAGTATAAGTAATAGGTTTGAGATAAGCCCTGCTAGAGGTAATTTTGACGTAGCAGGTTTTGTGGACTTAATACCACTGGTGTATTTAAAGTTAAGTACAGATGATAAGTTGCGATGACAACTAATATCAGAGGTAAATGTGGATATGATAATCAATAGTCAAACCTGAAAGGTTTTCTCATAATGGAAAACTCGGCCGGAGAGAAATGTTAGGGCAGTAGTTCCGAGGTAACAGGGATATGAACCAATATACGGGAAACTCACTGAGGAGTGGTTTGCTGAGTGTGGTCTATCTGAGAATGTAGATAGACCTGAGGGTTACTCCGCTGGGGAGATCGTTAGGCCGATAGCTCGGAGGTAATTTCGACTTGGCTAGCATCTAACAAAACTAGTTTTTTGGGGGGTCCCTGCAGGAATTGTAGGTGGACCTGGGGACTGCTCCGCTAGGATAATTTTGAGGATCCATTATCCGTTGAGTATCCAGGACTCCTGAATACCGATAATGGCTAGTTGAGGAAGGGTAATGTCATGCATAAGCACTCACTGGAACGAACAACAAAAAGTGGTTATCTTGTACATTTTGTTATCCTGGCGGGGATAGAGAGAAGTACACGCCTAGCCTTAGACATAGTACTTTTTAAGGAACTTGCCACTGATGGGCATCATGAGCAAGTCGCCATTAGGTTTTTCTAGTTGGTAGGCGCCGTTGGAGAATACAGATTCTACGACAAATGAACCTTCCCATTTGGGTTATAACTTGTCGGCCGGCTTGTAGGTCATAACCATCAGCTTTCTTACTGTCAAGATGAGGCCACCCACTTGGTAAGTCCTCTTCTTGACCAATTTGTTGAATGCTCCTGAGAGACACGCTTGGTATATCTCAATACGTTGTTGAGCTAAGAGATATTTCTTGTCGAGTGCTTATAACCCTTGTAGCCGTTGGCGGTGATTGTCGTCGACGGTTAGCCGGTTGGAGAGAGCCACTCGGAGCGAGGAAATTTGGACCTCGAGTGGGAGGACTGCTTCGCTCCCAAAAACCAAGGAGAATGGCGTGCTACTAGTCAGCGTTCGGACCGTTGTTCTATAAGCCTAGAGACATTCACCCATCTTCTTATTCCAGTCGTGCTTATTGGATAACATAAAGTTTTTGAGTAGCTTTATGATGGTCTTGTTGAATGCTTCTGCCAGACCATTTATTGTTGGGTTGTAGGCCGTTGAGGCTATATTCTGAATTCAGTTTTTGTCGCAAAATCGATAAAAATTGTAACTCACAAACTGTGGACCATTATCATCGATGATCCTCCGTGTTAAGCCAAAGTAGTATATGACATGATGCTTGACGAAGCTGACCATCTTTGAGGTCTTGAATTCAGCGAGTGGAATAACTTTCGCCCACTTGGAGAAGTAGTCGGTGATAGCCAAGATGAACCGATCTCCTTTCGACGAAGGTGGACTAATTTGCCTGATAATATCCATTATGTAACCTCCGTATCCTGAATTTCTAGCATAAATATTATTTTTAGGTTAATTTGGGGCTAGTGGGATTTTTTCATAATTTTTAGTTAATTAAAAACTAGTAACAGTAATTTTCTACGGCTTTCAAGAATTTATTGTAATGTAAAACATAATTAAAAATATTTAAAACTTTTAATTTAGGTTCTAAATAATCAAATATATTTTATAGAATTTTTTTGAGAATATTTTTGAGTATTTTAGTATTTATTGGGAGTTATTTAGACTAATAACTAATTTTTTAGGACTTATAGAATTTATTGTGCAAGTCCAGGAATATAGAATGGACCCACATAATTTTTTTAGTGTTTATAATATTATTATATATTTTCTGGAATTATTTCAGAATTTTTGGAATATATTTAATATTTATTTTTATTTAAATATGTAAAACTAATTTTTAGAGCTTCTCCTAATTATAGTAGGAAACCTATAAATATTAAATTGTCCCAAATATTTTTCTAGGGTTTTTACGTTCAAAATATATTTTCTGTAATTTTTCCAGATTTTTATGATTATTTTTAACGTTTATTTTGAGTTATTTAGATTTAAAATGACTTAAATAATGTTTTGATAAAGGCAAATCAAAAATAAATAATATAAATAAAATCATCCAATCAGATTCTGACATGTGTTAGCCTATAAATATTCATTCAGCCGCATGTACATCTATATATATATATATAATATAATAACCCTAATTATCCTATTATTTTAGAGAGAGAGAGATTTGGGAGAATTGTTATCTAGGGTTCCTTCATCTTCCAGAAGCCATTGCGCATAGCTCCGGACTTCAAATGAGGCCCAGTTTCTTGCGTTAAAACAATATTGAGGTTAGATTTTTGAATATATAAATTTTTTTACGAAATTATGAGTATTAAATTCTGTAAAATTCGTAGAGTACAGCATGTCTAAAAATAGACGTGTTTCAAAGTTTTCGCGATTCCGGGAGAACCAGGAATTAGAATCACGAACCGTTTAAAGTTTCAGAAAGATAATGTTGATATCATTGACATATATTTTTTTCAGAATTTAATTCGAAATATTTATATACGCTAATTCTGTAGAACTTCTAGGTTAGAATTTAACTATCAGTGCACAATACGAAATTTGTATGTGCCATAATTCCCAAACGAATTTTGAATTCGGATGAGCCGTAAATTCTAGCATATTTTTGATGCTAAAATCTACAAGAAATCATGCATGAAAGTCAAGTTTGTGTCAGTTGACTTTTTGGTCAACAAATCGCCTCGATTTGCGTGCCATGAGTCTCGAGTTGATAAAATTCAGTTCCTTTGGACAAAATTTAGGAATTAACCTAAAAATCAGAATAATAAGATTAAAATAGGATTTTAGAGTAATTATTCTAGAATTAAATAAATAAAAATAAATTATCTTTTGACATGGTAAATTTGTAATACATAGGCTATTTGGACTGTGACTTGGACTCTGATTCATACCAGCTAAGGACCACAGGCGAGTATATTTTCTGATAATTTCCGTTATTTGATAATTTCTATAATTCAAGTATTTAGAAATGTTACATCTGACTTTTGACACTGTGCTACACGGACTAGTATATAGATTGGATCTTTAGTCATGAGATATTACATTGGTTATTGTATTGACATTGTACACGACATTGACATTAGACATTGATATTAGACATTGTACATGATATATTGGATATTGATAGTGTATCGTGACGTGTCATCATTGGATCCACAGTACTAGTTGGGGGCGGGGAAATTGCTAGTGAGGGATGTGATCAAATACCTATCGTACAAGTGTAGACATTGAACGGTGTTAATTATACACCTCACGTATGATTAGCCAGGCCATGTAGCCATCGAACAAGTTCCCAAGCCGATCATATTTTGAAACTACGATTTCAAACACTTATAATAGTTACAGTTCTTTATTTTAGTTCATATACTACATCACCCGTATATGATATTGTATCTCGTTCTCTTTATTTCATATATGCACTGATTGTACCATATTGTCTATATTTCTTGTTCTCCTTATATTGTCATTGCATTTATTTATTGCCTTCTCTCAGTATATAGCATCATCTATTTATTATTTTATAGTCCTTATCAATTAACTGGAACTGTTATTTGAGATGTACTTTGCTCCATCCTGACTGAAAATATTTTCCAGACTGCGCCTTAGAGGACTGGTGTCCGACATTTTATGGACCACAGGGAGAGTAGCTGCATAGTTGGACTTGGTAGCACAGGTGTGATTTCTGGGAGGTCTAGCCGGGATCACTAGTTATTTAGTTAGTTTATTTTAGCAGTTTTTGGTATCGTATTTGTCTCTGGCATATTTAGTTGATACTTGAATATTATTTGTTGAGTTAGATTATTTATATTTTAGACTTGTGTTGCATTTTGATTTATTTATTTCTTCGATATCTTATCGTGCTTTAGCTATGTGATTGAGTATATTCCGTATTATATGGTGATACCTGTGTATCCTTATGGAGTTGGTTATTCATGTGAGATTTATTAGATAGATTATTGACATAGACAGCGTTCTACCGCCGATGCTGCGGCATAGGCTGGATGTACCCACGCTCTCGTGCCCATATACCAGGTACGGGTCGTGACACATTTTTAGTGGCGGCCCATGCAGGTCAGACTTCGCAATTAGAACGATGTCGTGGTAGTGTGACGTCTTAATTATACTACTGCATGCCTGCGATAGGATATAGGACATAATATACTAGGATGAAAGCAAATACTCAATCACAACTAGGAATATTTCTAATCTATTATCTTGTTATCCTTATTTTCCTTCTGTTTCTTTCCACCTATTTGATTGATTGATTGATTCCTTAGTACCGTAGTTTGTATTTGTGATTTTTTTGTTAGAATGTAGTTAATAGTACACCCTGACAGAGACTGCAATACCATGACAAAAGTGACCATAATCATACATGTTTTCCTTAGATTGCATGTTGTATGATTGTAGGTAGAATTCTCTTAGACTTTGATTGTTGAGGGTTTGACTGTAGTAAAGATTAACGAAGAGGTTATGACTTGACAAAGAGAGACAAGGTGCTTTAAATTTCGAGGATAAATATTAATTTAAATAAAAGGGCTGAGAACTTAATATGGCAGAATTGGCGATTTTGTTAAATCATTGATTTTTATAAAGATTAAAATATGATTGAATTTGTCATTAAAATTTGAGGAATTTAAGAAGATTATCATTATATTTATTTGACTGCAAGATAAATTTAAATTTATATTTGAAGGTGGTATTTGAAGATTTTATAAGTATTACATTGTTGAGTATTGTATGAAAAAAGAATCGAGAAATAAGATCATAAATGGATTGGTGTTTGAACTCAAATTTTTGGGATAAGATTTTAGATTTTATAAATGGGCATTGATTGGATTTAAATTAGAGGATTGTATATTAAATTTTTTGAGTATTTAGTTATTAACTTAAAATTTTGGAGGAGAATGTGATAAAAATAGAATTTGATTTTATAATTTAAAGATTTTCAGGAATATGATATTTACAGAATTTTGAGAAATATTGTGAAATAACAATATGGATTAGTTCATGATTATATGATTTGATAAATTTAATTTTGATGGTAATAAATAAATAAATAAAACAATTGAGGATTTTAAATTTCGAGGACGAATTTTTTTTTAGGTGGGTAGACTTGTAACCTCCGTATCCTGAAATTCTAGCTTAAATATTATTTTTAGGTTAATTTGGGGCTAGTGGAATTTTTCCATAATTTTTAGTTAATTAAAAACTAGTAACAGTAATTTTCTACGGCTTTCAAGAATTTATTATAGTGTCAAACATAATTAAAAATATTTAAAACTTTTAATTTAGGTTCTAAATAATCAAATATATTTTATAGAATTTTTTTGAATTTTTTTTGAGTATTTTAGTATTTTTTGGGAGTTATTTAGACTAATAACTAATTTTTAGGAATTCTAGAATTTATTGTGCAAGCCCAGGAATATAGAATGGACCCACATAAATATTTTAGTGTTTATAATATTATTATATATGTTCTAGAATTATTTCATAATTTTTGGAATATATTTAATATTTATTTTTATTTAAATATGTAAAACTAATTTTTAGAGCTTCTCCTAATTATAGTAGGAAACCTATGAATATAAAATTGTCCCAAATATTTTCTAGGGTTTTTAGGTTCAAAATATATTTTTTGTAATTTTTCCAGATTTTTATGATTATTTTTAACGTTTATTTTGAATTATTTAGTTTTAAAATGACTTAAATAATATTTTGATAAAGGCAAATCAAAAATAAATAATATAAATAAAATCATCCAATCAGATTCTGACATGTGTCATCCTATAAATATTCATTCAGCCGCATGCACATCTCTCTCTCTCTCTATATATATAATATAATAACCCTAATTATCCCATTATTTTAGAGAGAGAGATTTGGGAGAATTGCCATCTAGGGTTCCTTCATCTTCCAGAAGCCATTGCGCATAGCTCCGGACTCCAAACGAGGCCCAGTTTCTTGCGTTAGAACGATATTTAGGTTATATTTCTGATTATATAATTTTTTTATGAAATTATGAGTATTAAATTCTGAAAAATTCGTAGAGTACAGCCTGTCCGAAAATAGACGTGTTTCGATGTTTTCGCGATTTCGGGAGAACCAGGAATCAGAATTATGAACCGTTTAAAGTTTCGGAAATCTAATGTCGATATAATTGACATATGATTTTTCAGAATTTAATTCGAAATATTTATATACTGCTAATTCTGTAGAACTTCTAGGTTAGAATTTAACCATCGGTGCACGATACGAAATTTGTATGTGCCATAATTTCCAAACGAATTTGAATTCGGACGAGCCATAAATTCTAGCATATTTTTTACGCTGAAATCTACAGAAAATCATGCATGAAAGTCGAGTTTGTGTCGGTTGACTTTTTGGTCAACATATTGCGTCGATTTGCGTGCCATGAGTCTCGAGTTGATAAAATTCAGTTCCTTTGGACAAAATTTAGGAATTAACCTAAAAATCAGAATAATAAGATTAAAATAGGATTTTAGAGTAATTATTCCAGAATTCAATAAATTAAAATAAATTATCTTTTGACATGGTAAATTTGTAATACATAGGCTATTTGGACTATGACTTGGACTCTGATTCATACCAGCTAAGGACCACAGGCGAGTACATTCTCTGATAATTTCTGTTATTTGATAATTTTTATAATTCAAGTATTTAGAAATGTTACATCTGACTCTTGACACTGTGCTATACGGACTAGTATATAGATTGGATCTTTAGTCATGAGATATTACATTGGTTATTGTATTGACATTGTACACGACATTGACATTAGACATTGATATTAGACATTGTACATGATATATTGGACATTGATCGTGTATCGTGATTTGTCATGATTGGATCTACAGTACTAGTTGGGGGCGGGGAAATTGCTAGTGAGGGATGTGATCAAATACCTATCGTACAAGTGTAGACATTGAACGGTGTTAATCTTACACCTCACATATGATTAGCCAGGCCATGTAGCCATCGAACAAGTTCCCAAGCTGATCACATTTCAAAACTATGATTTCAAACACTTAGAATAGTTACAGTTCTCTATTTTAGTTCATATACTACATCACCCGTATATGATATTGTACCTCGTTCTCTTTATTTCATATATGCACTGACTGTACCATATTGTCTATATTGCCTGTTCTTCTTATATTGTCATTGCATTTATTTATTGCCTTCTCTCAGTATATAGCATCATCTATTTATTATTTTATAGTCCTTATCAATTAACTGGAACTGTTATTTGAGATGTACTTTGCTCCATCCTGACTGTAAATATTTTCCAGACTGCGCCTTAGAGGACTGGTGTCCGACATTTTATGGACCACTGGGAGAGTAGCTGCAGAGTTGGACTTGGTAGCACAGGTGTGATTCCCGGGAGGTCTAGCCGGGATCACTAGTTATTTAGTTAGTTTCTTTTAGCAGTTTTTGGTACCGGATTTGTCTCCGGTATATTTAGTTGAGATGAATATTATTGTTGAGTTAGATTATTTCTATTTTAGACTTGTGTTGCATTTTGATTTATTTATTTCTTCGATATCTTATCATGCTTTAGCTATGTGATTGAATATATTCCGTATTATATGGTGATACTTGTGTATCCTTATGGAGTTGGATATTCATGTGAGATTGATTAGATAGATTATTGATATAGACAGCGTTCTACCGCCGATGCTGCGGCATAGGCTGAACGTACCCACGCTCTCGTGCCCATATACCGGGTGCGGGTCATGACATATTCCCCAGGCTTCGAACGGCCAAGACGCAATGGTCGGGTATAGGAACTCCGAGGGTTGGTGGATGAAGTCAGCATAGATTTGGCATATTTGGTACTTCCTTGCTTAGTTGACAGCATCTGCGACCATTATCGGCCAATTATAACCCATTCTCCTGAGACGGTCCTGTAGCTTGGGTTTGGGCTGATGGAAACCGTATTCCCAGTGGTGAGCCTCACGGAGATCCTGTTTTGCTTCTGTATTCGATAGGAATCATACCAGAAGACCATTGTAGGAACGATGATACAATATTTTGCTAGTCGTATCATAATAGAATCGGAGGAAACATCTTCTGATGGAAGTGACTTCCTTTGGGTTCTCGAGAAGAATTTTATAGACTGCGTAGTCGATGAATGGGTGTCTCCAGTCTTGGGAGTCAGTGCTTATCTCTACTGAGTATCTCAAGAACAGACATATGTTGTTCTTTGGAAAGATAAGCTCTTGACCGACCACGATGATCAGTTCATGAGTATTGACTGTAACAGCTAAAGCGGCTGCGAGGCCAGCCAGGGCGTCAGCCTCGATATTTTACAGTCGAGGGACGTGCTCTATGAAGAACCCCTCGCAGGGGAAGATAATACCGAGTGTGGATTGGTGTTATGGAATCAAGTCTTCATTTCGGACTTCGTACTCGCCTCAGACGTGATTGACTATCATCTTTGAATCACCGTCGGCTTCCAGGTAGTCAACTCCTACTTGTTTAGAGAGTTGGAGTCCAATGGCGAGAGCGTTATACTATGCCACATTGTTGGAGCATGGCTCTGTGAGGTAGTAAGCATAGTTGCTGACCAGATCGTGTGGGAAAATTAGTACTATCCCGACACCAACGACAATATCGCCTTTGGGCCCTATTTTTGAAGCACCATCGAAGAACATTCGCTAAACGACTTCTACGTTTATGGTTATGTTTGAGTCAGCTACTTCATCTGGGATCTACTCGTAGAGCTTTGAGGTTTCTAGTACTGGATAAGATGCAAGAAAATCTGTCAATGCTTGGCCTTTGACCACATTTTGTGGGACAAATACCATATCTTATGGTAATAGCAATATCGCCCATATAGCTAGGCGAGATTTTAGCACTCCGGGTTTAGTCATAAGTACCCTAACCGGATTAAATCGTGAGATCACATGGATGGTTTGCCCTGCCACATAATGCCAAGTTTTTTGAATGACGAAGACCAGAGCGAGGCACTCCTTCTCAATGGGGTTGTACCTGTGCTCTGCGTCGGACATCATTCTGCTAAGATAGCAGATGGCCTGTTCATGACCTGCATCGCTTGTTCTAGCCACGAACCGCTAGTAAATATATATTAACTCAAACCCTAGTAAATATAATTATTCTCCACCCCCATCTCCTTCTAGCCACGAACCCCAAGGCCACCGACACCCCCCATGTGGATACCCTGAGGCCGACAACTCCATCCAAGATCCAGTTTATTATTCCTTCTCCTTCTAGTAAGTTCTTTCTTCAATCCTCCTCTTCTTCTTTCCCATAATATTTTTCTTCTCCATGGATTTTTAATAAAAATTCTAGTTTGCATGTTCTTAATAAAACCCTTGGTTTGCATATTCTTGATAAAAATTCTAGTTTGCATGTTCTTGATAAAAACCCTAGTTTGCATGTTCTTGATAAAAATCCTAATTTGCTTGTTGTAGTAAAAATCCTAATTTGCATGTTAATAAATAAAGAGCCAAGCCCTAATCTTCTTTTTGGTTAATGATAAACTAAATTTTTTATGATATTTTCAAGAACCAAGATTTATATACTTTGGTGGATTGATAAGCTATTTGTGATAAGTACATTGTATGTTTCGAACCTATATTGTGGTTGTAAGGTTGAACCCTAATTAGTTCTTGATGTTGAAGAAAACCCTAGTCTAGGTATTCTTGATGTGCTACAAAACCCTAATTAATATTTTATAAAATAAAAGAGTATTTATTATTTTTAATACTTATTTTTATATAATATATTAAGATTTATTTTTATTTATAAAAATTAAAATTTAGGTATTTTATGTAAAAAGTTGACATAGTTTTGACAAAAACTTGACCCCGACAATTTCAGACATAAACCCTGACGAAAATCCACATTTTTAACATCTAAAATTATATTATTATATTTTAATTCATATTTTTAAATATTTATTTTAGATTTATTTATTTTTTAAAAATTAATTTTTTGTGACTTGTTGGTAACCCGTGATGACCTAGTTTTAGGTTCTGCTTGGTTTTTGACTCATAATTTTTTTTATAGGAGATGATCGTATCACTAAAAACTCTATTTTTTAATAAAATTCCAAAATTAATAGTTTTATTTTGATTAATGATTTAAAAATGATTTTTGGTAATGTTTGATGACTAGTAATAGTTTGGTGTGTAGCTACTTTCATGTGCAACCAATGTAGAATTATTAACTAGATAATAACTTAATTTAACTAGAAGAGTAGAGTATAACTATTGTAATAAATAATTGGTAGGTGTTCGAGATATTTTCGTGGATAGCTCCGGACTAGACTTATTGTGCTCGTAGCTTGGCTTGGAAGGCAAGTATACCTAGCATGATTGTATTGTTCAGTTTATATTATGTCTAGTTTTAGTTGTTTAGTTGTGTACATGTGTCTTATAGTAGAAGACTTACCTGGTATATTGTGAAGGTACTTGGTATCTTCTGACCTGACACTTGTTCAACACGTTCACTGAGTGAGGGAGTGCATAGACTAGCGTGTCGACTGATCATCAATACGTGAGTTCGCGTCTTGTGTTAGTAGTCGGTGTTTGGGCTAGTTTCTAGATTTTGTTGATGTCATTGTATTATGTCTGCACCGCGTATACGATTCGGATAGTACATTGGGAGGAAAGAATCTACTAGTAAGCGTATGGGACTTCTGTTTCTTCTAGTGTAAATGGTATAAATGGTGTACCCTCGAGTTCTATCGAACGCCTGGTGGGATAACGGATTCTTCTATTCTCTCCCCTCATGCTCCACTAGAGATGTCTCGAGTGCATTTCACATAGATAGTTTAGTTACCCTATTTATTGTTTACTACTTTACTTTTATGCATGTTGATTTTTGTGTACTTGTTATGTCCCTCTGAGGACCTGGCATATTTTTCAGATCCAGATGAGCACTTGTACCCTACGGACTACTAAGTTAGAGATTTTGCTGACGAGGACCTTAAGGTGGAGCCACATGATTTTCCCTGAGTGTTGTGGAGGATAGTTTCTTAGTGTCTTGGGTGTCCTGATCTAGTTAGCTGGCACCCGGACTATTTTATTATTGTCTAGTTGTATTTTCTTTCAGTATTATTTCATAATTGTATTTTTGTGGATTCTTCTCCACTAGAATTTATTTTGTAGTAGATTTTGATACTTTATTTATTCATTCAGTTTCCTATTTGGTGATATTTATGGATGAGACTAGATTATTACTTGCCTGTGATATTATGACTTAGTTATATTCTATAGCATACTATGAATGGTTAGATCCATTAAATTGGGTTCTTATACTTGTTCATACAGCTGGCATGTGTACGTATACCTGGCCCTACGTATTTTGGGATTGGGGTGTGACAATACTGGTAATGTCGTCGAAGGTGCGCTGGCATTCTTCGTTCCTGATAAAGTAGACTCCCTTCTTCATAAGCTGAGTGAACGACTGTCAATGTCCAATGAGGTTTGATATGAACCTTATGATGTATGCCAGTCTTCCTTGAAGACCATAAAGTTCTCTGAGGTTCTTCGATGGACGAATTTTAATGATTGCTTTAGTCTTGTCATGGTCTACGTGGATACCCTTAGAAAATTATAACAAAACCCTATAACTTGTCCCTGGAGACTCCTAGGAAGGATTTGGTTGGGATTTATCTTGAGCTGGTGCATACGCAAGAGTTCGAACACAGTCTTCAAGTCCCAGAGGTGATCATCTTTGGAGCGAATCTTAACGGTGATGTCATCAGCGTAATACTCTACCATCTTGCGTAGATGTTCACGGAAGATGTTGCTCATAGCTCACTATTATGTAGTACCGGCGTTCTTTAGATTGAAGGGAATAACTGTGTAGCAGTACACTCCTATTGATGTGTGCTTCTCATCGTCAGGAATCATCTTGATTTGATTGTATCCTGAGAACCCGTCCTTGAAGTATATGAGCTTGATGCCACAAATGCTGTCGATCATTATGTCTATGATCGAAAGAGAAAACTCATCCTTAGGACATGCCATATTTAGATCATGGAAGTCAATATAGATCCGGATCTTCCTATTCTTTTTGATGATGGGCACGATGTTGGCTACCCAATTTGGATATTGTTCTTCGTGGACAAAGCCACTAGCTATCTATTTGTTGACTTTAGCTTTGATGGCATTCATAATACCAACCAGAACTGCTGTTGCTATTGTCTGATCGGCTTAGCGTTCGGAAAGATGTTGAGTTTATGGACCATAATTTGGGGGTCCAGTCCCGATATATCCTCGTAACTCCAGGCGAAGACATCGATGTATTTTCTGACGAGCTATAGCAGGGATTCCCAAACCTCATTGGACAGACTCTTGCTGATGAAGTTAGGTTTAGGGGAGGATTCATCGACCAGATCGATTTGTATGACTTCGTCCTCAGTGGAAGGTTATCTCTATTCGAACAATATCTCTCATTGTGCATCTATGTGTTGGGCCCATAATTTTACTTCAAAGAGACTTGGTGGATCTTTGTCTGCTTTCTCAGGGCCATCTGACACCCTGTTTGCAGATAATGTTTGTTTGAGTATCTCTCTGATACTGTTGTTAGAGTCCCAAGAGGAAGATTCTAAAGCGTGGGAGTGTAATTCATCTTCTTCATCCGAGCCTTCGGGGGTTGTGGGAGGTATGACGTACCCTAATCCATGCTTGATCTTATAGTAGTAATCCTCGAGCTTTCCTACAGGAGCGTGCAGACGAAGAGGCAGCCATCGGCCTTTACCGTAGTTCAAGCCCCTAGCGGCTTTCAGATCGTATCCCATATTCTGGATGAGGTGCTTGGCTTGAGAGCTGTACCGATGAAGTGGTATCTTGTCGGTATCTGGTTTTAGCTTTGGCTCCAGTTTCTCTGAGTCGAAGGATTGGAGAGTTTTTACTCTGTCGAAGATGATGATTTTGTCTCCCCTCTTCCTTGCTGGAACTATAAATTATGAGGTTTTACTGGAGATAATTTGGTTTTACATAGGTGGTAGTCATATGTGTATGCAGGTGCAGGCCCATATCGTGCTCGAAAGAATATAATATTTTGAGATGTGTAAGATCCGAGTAGTTCAAAGATAGCCCTTTCTTGATAAAATAAGGTATCTCGTCTTCCGGAATTACATCATCGAGAGAAGGGACGTTAGCATGAGTGGCTACGTACATACTCCTCTAGTTCAACCTTCCCAAGATCTACCCCCAGTGCGAGCGACAAATTTGGAGGTCTCCTGCGTAGTTTACCCCTAGAGGTTTGGAAGTAGTAATAGGTGCTGGATCTTCCTTCGGTGTTCGTCTCGGTCTATGGGGGCGAACGACCTGAGGCTCAGTTGCTTTCTTGTGCAATTTTACCCTAAGTGGAGGAGCTGTGTTGTGAGCACGTGCTTTAAGATGGACTCTCAAGGGCTCGTCCGATGTTGTCCCAGGCTCTTCCTCATTGTCGGTATTATTGCCAACTTTATCTTGGTAGACTTGCTTGTAGAGGATCGAGTCAGAGTAGTAGGACTCGACCCCTTTAAATGGATCAATGTCGACAAATTCGGTCTTGACGATGCCGTGATCGTCCATGTACTTCAATTACTGGTACAAGTTTGACCGTATGATCATATACTGATGTATCCATGGACGTTCGAACAAGGCGTTGTAGGATACATCTACGTCTATGACATAGCAGGTGACCTCTGATTTCAAGTCATAGATATGATATTTCAAGCGAATCTTTCCTAGAGGGTAGCTTCTCCCAACTTTGAAGCCACTGATGGCAGTATTGGTCATTGCCAGGCGATGCATCGGAATGCCCAGAGTCTAAAGTAGACTTCACAGGATGATACTAATTGACGATTCGGAGTTGATATACATCCGGTCCACCTTAATGGCATCGATGTACCCTATGTAATACAGAGGACGATCATACTGATTATTCTTCAATAACATATCTTATTGTGAGGACGCGATGTTGGGTATCACCTTCATCATATTATTGTAGTGGGGGCTTGCGGTAGGATACTCAGCTGGCGGCTTGACCTGCGCCAGGTAGGTGTCATTATTTTTTAATACCTCACACTGATCAATCCGAGTATCTTTGGAGAGTCGAAGAAGCTTAAATAATGACAACTTTACTGGAGTATTGGCGATCTATGCCCAGATATCAAAGTTATAGGGCTTCTTCAGCCCCTGAGCAGTATCTTTGCGTAGCGGTTTATCGAAGAGAGTTTCTTTCTGCTTGGACTTGTCCACTTCTAGAGGTTGGGATAGACCCAGATTGGATGTGGCGATTGGGAGCGTAACATCATCGGGGATGTCGTACTCTCGTTGGTATGTCAGTCCTGACCTCGTTATTCCTTCTATAACATCTTCGGAAGGGATAGAAATCTTATAGCAGGACTTGGACTTCATGCCCTTGGACTTGGTGGCAAAAGGTATTGTTTGCTGCATCAAGTCTGGAGCAAGATCGGGATGGACCTACATGACCTCCCCCGTGATGTGGTAAGAGGTATCAGCCCGGCTGTTTGGTCATAAGATGGTGGAAGATTGCCAACCTCCATTGTTGCCCGAAGGACCTAGATTACTCCATCTTGGGCCTCTGTCGCCGAAAAGTTATTAAATTGGAGAGATACCATGTTCGTGGTAACTGTTTTGTCATCAAAGTCCAGAGTGAGGGTCTTGGTTTTGAGTAGCCGCTGGATGTACCACTTCAGCGTGTAGTAGTCCCATATCGTATGATGGACGTAAAGATGGTAGTGACAGTACTTCAGATTATTCACCTTAGCTGCCTCAACAAGGTGCTTGACGTCGGGGAAACGAAGATTTTTTCTCTTCATTAGCACATCAAAGATTTCCATGACATTATCATATTCGAAAGAATAGGTTTCCTTCAGTTTTGGAGCTTCTGCAGGATTTTTCTTGGGCTTCTTGGTTATATTAGCGACCATAGCCTGCTTCCCCTTGCCATCCTGGACGTTATTGCCATTGTTGTTGTTGTTATTGTAAGGGCACTTTATCATACCCAGTACCAGAATATGGAGACAGACATGGCCAGCTACCCCGTATAAGGTACTACACGTCGTACGGCGATCACGGCTTTATAAGACAAGGGGGTGCATGCTACAATCAAGTCTTCTATGGTCATAAACTTCTATGTCTCAATCATTTAAACAAAAAACAGTAAGCATAAAGCATATATGATAAAGCAATAAGATATCCCAAATGCTTTCTCAAAATATTCTAGAGACTAGCTTTGCAAAATAAGGAGTTGGAAGAGTAACAAAAGTATATGACTGTGATTAACTGCAGTCTGATTTAATACAATCATGTAAGAAAACTAATGTCCAGACAAGCCAACTAACAAGTATCGATGACTAAATGCCTAAAAAGACATAAATGTTCAATGATGAGCAGGAAAAAAAAAACCCACTAGCTATCCCCTGCGACCATATTCCTGGTGCGCACCAAGATTTGGAGGAAAGGACGCTGGATCCTCAGATGCTGGCTCAAAACCTGGCCACGCAAAACTAGTGGGGTTAGACCCTAAATAGCAAGTACCACAAAGGAAGCACAAAATAGAGAAACAAAAACCTAAAAATAATAATATAATAATACATAGGTTCAGCGTCGTAACTTAGGTTTATGGCATATCCTAGGGTGAAGGCCCAACCCTATAACCAAACAAGGATTAGGATTGAACCATCACACTATGATAGTCCACTTTCCTACGCTACTAGCTGAATAAATACACTCACAACCAATTCTGTTTCTTCCGAAATCGGCTAATCATTTGTACGGCTTATTATTTTTGTGGAGTTTGAGGTTATCTAAAAAATAATGCATAATAAGTATCCTCGGATCACGCCAGTGCTGATCATGAGCTAACCGAACCAATATAATAAAATAGGCACTTGCAGGATAAACCAGTCCCCTGTAGAGCCATTGCGCTAAAAATATGGTATTAGCGGTTCCTGTGTTCCTATATTAAAATAGTGGCTCGACATAATAATAAGTCAGATACTGCACTCCACTAAGGCAGATGATATATAATATCTGTTGTGGCTATCCCATAATGCACTTAGAATAAATCTCTGTAGGAAAGTTAGTTGGCATTATCTCGGGATACTATTCCCTCCAATGGTACTACCACTTTTAGTTACATAATTATCCCTATGTTGTGTTTGAAATATCAAGGCGAGATCACATGAGAATTTTTCTTAAGATGTCGTACAAAGTACGGGCACGCTAGATAAGAATCCATGGAAGTAAAATCTGGATTCACCCGAACGTGTATTTAACATTTATACAATCAATATCCTATCCACGCTTTGGTAGTTGACTCGCTTATTATGTCCATGCTGGAGAAATAATATATATATATATATATATATATATATATATATATATAATATCAATCGTTCAGGATTTTGGAGGCATTCTCGATGCACAACCAAAATATAATTACTTAACACGTGACATGATGTGTCATACCTCGGCACACATTAAATGATGAACAATAATCAGGCAATAGTAGTATCAGCATGGATACAATATTCTTGTCCAATTATCAATTATACATTGGGTCACAAGAGTCAAGAAAATATTCAATCAAAACAAGCAGGGCCGCATGGGTCTCTAGGTCGCATGGAAAGTCCATGCCGCATGACAATTCTGGCCGTATATGAAGTCAGACCGGATATGAAGTCAGGGCAGTATGGTGAGTCAGGCCGCATGAAGTCAGGCCGCATAAACCACTTGGCCGCATGCTCAGGGTTAAGGTCTACTCCTTGGGACCAGTGTTGAAGTGATAGTCAAATAAATAATGTGTCAGTCATGTGACATAAAGTGACTGATGTGACTGAGATGATAAGCCATAAAGTGTGTCAGAAAGAAAAGACCAAACTATAGAAATAAGTTCCAATAATTCAGAGCCATGCGTCCAAGAAAATAGTGGCCGCATGTTCTCCAGGCCGCATGAGTGTCGATATTGCATGGAGTTCTCTAGGACTTAGCGAATTTCTTATTCGTTCAGCGAGTGGAAGCACAAGGTATTCTAGGATACTGTACAAATCAGCAGTCATGCGTCCAACAAGATGGACGCATGCTGTCAGTATGCGATAAGAGCTTAGGCCGCATATCCTTCTCAGGCTGCATAGCACTTTCAGCCGCATATGCTCACTGGCTGCATGAGAACTTCATCTTCTCCAACAGCAGGTTCGGCCATGGCGAAAAAGTTTTAAAAACTAAAATCTTATTTTGTACATAAAAATCTCATTTTAAGTCCAAATCGGTGAACCAAATGCCAAAATGCTCTAAATTAAAAGCTCTATAATGTAGGAAAAACTATTTTTAAAGAGACAAGTTTAATAGATCAAAATCAAGAAAAACTCATAAAAACCATTAAATCCTAAGTTTAGACATCTAGATTTAAACTAATCCATCCATTATAATAGAAAACTCCAAGAACTAAAAGTTCTTAGAAAGACATAATAAACTTAATAGAATAATAATATGGAGGGTTTTTTCATTTCTTATGTAATGTGTACTTGCCTATAGAAATGGGGAGAAAAAACTAAAGAAAGAGAAAGTAATGAAGAAGTGAAGAAAGAAAAATAGAATGTTGTGTTATATATGATAGGGTTGAGGGTTGAACCAAAGGTTCTCATGACTTGAACCAACCCACAAAATAAACTATGAACCAGGTTAAACCAAAGAATGGGTCTAGTCTCCATGCATATGCAACCATGCTAAAATAAAAATATGTTCCAAATACGTATATCGGGAAAGAAGAGTGACACGCTTTCTCCTATTATCAGCGATAGTGATCTGTATTCCCAAGAGCCAGGAGTCCTTTACCTTCTTCTCGGTACCGACAAAATTTATGATGAATGCCGTCAAGTCTTTAAACTGAGAGTCGCCCATCCAGAGCCTGGTTGTGTGAAGGAGATTCTTCTAGCAGGTGTCCATCAGCATGGGCTCAGGGTTATCGGGGGGTAACTTCAGCGTCGCTTGCCTGTACTGCTCGATGTATTCTCGTACAGACTCTTTCTCCCTTAATGTGATATCCATTTAAGAGGACATCATCATGTTATTTCCTCCGTCATAGAACCGAGCAAGAAAAAGGCCTTTGAGGTCGTCGAACGACGAAATACAGGTATCCTGGAGGTTACAGAACCAATCGAAGGCTATTCTAGATAATGCCCCGACAAAAAGATTGGTTAAGAGGGTATCGTTGTGAGGTAGATGTCCTGTTGTCGTGTCGAAGTAACTCATGAATTGACGAAAAGATGTCTTTCTATCAAACGGATTTAAGTTGACAGGTTGTACTTGGGCGAATACGGTACGTCTCTCCACTCGAGGGGAAACGGTTGTCGGATCCTAAGCTCGTGCAGTGAGTCCCGATTGCCCATATAGTCTGGGCGGGCCCAGAGTTCTCGTACCTCCCATATTCCCTTTCGAGCTTTATTCACTGTGAAATGAGCAGACGATCTGGGTAGGGGATGGTTACCTCTAGCGGGTGGAGCTGTTATATTAGAATCCCCGTTGGTCCTAGGCTCCATGCTTGCTTGACCAGAGGACCTCGCTGGTTATTGGCCCATATTTGCCTTGATTTCCAGTATTGCCTAGGTCAATGCTTGCATTGATGTGCTTATGGTCTGCATCATGGCCTCGAGGGTTTTGAGGCACTATTGATCGTCAGGGTCCTCTTGATCGTCTCCTGCCATATATGATATTCTCACATAGAAAGAAATGGATGGGATGGTGGACGTTGCACTTTCCGTCTTAAACTCTTATCGTGAATAGTCATTCGGGAAAGTTGGTATTGCCGCATCCTCTTTGGACTTGGAGAGAACACTACCCCAGCGTAGGAAGCTTCATCCACTTGACGAGGGTGGCTGTAACACCCCATTCCGTTTAAGCAGACTGCCGATTCAAACGGCAAAAGTGCAATATCCCGACCCGCTTTGCCTCAAACGATAAGCAAAGGATATCCAGACTTGTCCCTACAGGATTTTGGCTTAGGCTTTCAGAGGCTCGCTTGAATTATTGCTCAACCGAGGCAAATCATTGCTAAGGTGGGTGGCTACGGTGAACTTGTCTTTGCTTAGCCAGTACACATAAAATGTGGAATGATACATGCTAGTCGCTAGGTGAATCACCCCCTATATGCTAATAAGAATCCAACGCACCTAGCTAAGAGAATAATCCCAACTTGTATTGCTTATGCTAGAACATGAAAATGAAATATTGCTTATATATATGTTCAGACCCTCGCATGCTACCCTAGAACGTGTCGCTCGGGAAGACCCCTAACGGTTTCACCTCTCGGCTTACCTTCGGGCCCGAGCTAACGTGAATATTTGTGTTTATATAAATGCATGCTTGTCTGCTTGTGTGTTGCCTTGTTTTCATCTAAATCCTGGGAGACTACTAAGTAGTTATTCTGTGCCTGAATGAACCTGCAAGTATCTAGGACCGTTAGGTCACCAAGGCAATCTCCGCCCCAGGGGAAATGCATCAAGGCAAAAGTCATTCACTGAACAAAATAAATCATGCAATACTGCTTGTCGTGTACTCGTGTTTCCTTAACTGCATGAATTGTTAACTTAATAATCGTGTTCGATCATGGAAAACTTGTGCACAAGGGTATAAGTTCTGCGGACGGTCGCTGGGGCACTGGCATAGATCCGATTCGGGCGGAACTTTATGTGTAGTCAATCGTGTGCGGACTGGATGGCTTATAACACATCGTGTATTTATCGTGTGGCCATCGTATGTTCTCGTTGCATGCTATCCTTGTCCTTGACTAGTCCATTTGGCATCAAGCCAGTGATCATTGTGTGCATTTAAACCTGTGGCATAGTCATCGTGTGCGGATGGGATAACTTGTAACGCATCGTCTGTTCATCGTGTGCTCTCGTTGCATGTTATCCTTGTCCTTGACTATGTCCACCTTGTGTATTTAAACTTGAATGATATAACAACACTCGTGTTTGCATATGCTATGCCCCTAAATGTTTATATGTGCTCGAGCGTGAATTAACAATGTTTGCCTTGGACAGAGAAGGTAAAATAGTAAGTTGGTAAGTCTCGCCGTGTTTCCTCTCATGTCGCACGGTGCACTGCCACACGAATTAGGCTATACAAATCTTGCATGAAACTGATCCTAAGGCAACTAGAAAGACAACATAATAGTTGGTGCACAGAACTTGTATTACGTGTTTGGATTTGTCGAGCGGGCGAGTAGCCTCCCCACCAGTGCATTCAATGTACTTATAATCTACCAGATCGTTTGCAAGGTACGGAAGAACATCGTTCGGTATGGATGCCTCCTTCGTGCATGCTAAGGCAAGGAGTTCCCTCTGAAGCCTTGGAGCACTGCGTCCAGAACAGAAGCACATATAGAAGACATAATATTGTAAATATCGCATGTATAATCATTCCATAATTGTAGCCACTTGGCACGCTTTTATTATTTCAGAGAGAGAGGCTTGAGCGACTTGTAATCACGGCTATGCGCCGCCTGTAACACATATTTATATCAATAAAAGAGTTGCTTTACTTCAACTTGTGTTATTCAATGCTTTCGCTATATTGTCGACTCAGTGAACTTGTTACCGATCGCCTATGCGTTCATGACTCCGCTGTACTCGAACAATCTGTACGACTCTGTGGCTTAGAACTCTTACCGCCAGCCAATGAACCATGACCTTGCACGGGCATGGCTCACGCTCGTGCGGCATCACGCCCGGATGGGTCAAAGCGATCGTTTTGCGGGAGCACTGGCGCGGTAATTCTCGCCTAGCGGGAACGGCCGATTTATCCTGTGGGAGATCGGGGCATGACATAATAGTACCAGAGCCTGGCTTATACGTCTTTGGACTTCGTTCCTAATATCTCTGTTTTGGAAGCTCGTTCGTGGGTTATGTGCATGCTCTCTCTCATTTTCCCAACGGAATGTTCTACTAATAAGTCTAAATACTTTTAAAATACGTTTTGAATAATAAGAATGCTTGTATGAATCATGATGTGAGTGGCCTTTTTTCCAACCTGTGTGAACCCTTGAGATTTATGCAAGTAGCTTGTCCGATTTTACTAACTCTAAGTTTGGTTGAATGCATCTGTTCGAGGGACGCCTTGAACTTGTGCACGATCCAAGACTTAAGAAAATGTGAAACTCGAGTCCTAAGACTTCGCTATCACTAAGTTGGTTGTCGTGCATGTGTTTGGAGTGCTACGAATATGTGTACAATCCAGACTAGCGATATGCTGATCTCGAACTCTTGTGCAAGTGAATGTCCAAATGAACAAGTACAATGACTTGTGTAGGTTTGCCTCAGCCTTGTATCGTTAAATCAAAAATTGATTGAAACGTACTGCTTGTCCTCAGTAAGTCTCGAGGACGAGACTTTTTCTGAGTTGGGTAGGATGTAACACCCTGTTCCGTTTAAGTGGACTGCCGATTCAAACGACAAAAGTGTAATGTCCCGACCCGCTTTGCCTCAAACAAGAAGCAAAGGATATCCAGACTTGTCCTTACAGGATTCTGACTTAGGATTTCAGAGGCTCGCTTGAAGTATCGCTCAAACGAGGCAAATCATCGCTAAGGTGGGTGGGTACGGTGAACTTGCCTTTGCTTAGCCACCACATATAAAATATGGAATGATACATGCTAGTCGCTAGGTGAATCACCCCTTGCATGCTAATAAGAATCCAACGCACCTAACTAAGGGAATAATCCCAACTTGTATTGCTTATGCTAGAACATGGAAATAAAACATTGCTTATATATATGTTCAAACCCTCGCATGCTACCCTAGAACGTGTCGCTCGGGAAGATCCCTAACGGTTTCACCTCTCGGCTTACCTTCGGGCCCGAGCTAACGTGAATGTTTGTGTTTATATAAATGAATGCTTGTCTGCTTGTGTGTTGCCTTATTTTTATCCAAACCCTGGGAGACTACTAAGTAGTCGTTCCGTGCCTGAATGAACCTGCAAGTATCCGGGACCGTTAGGTCACCAAGGCAATCTCCGCCCCAGGGGAAATGCATCAAGGCAAAAGTCATTCACTGAACAAAGTGAATCATGCAATACTGCTTGTCGTTTACTCGTGTTTCCTCAACTGCATGAATTGTTAACTTAATAATCGTGTTCGATTATGGACAACTTGTGCACAAGGGTATAAGTTCTGCGGACGGTCGCTGGGGCACTAGCACCAATCTGATCTGGGCAAAACTTCGTGTGCAGTCAATCATGTACGGACTGGATGGCTTACAACGCATCGTGTGTTTATCGTCTGGCCATCGTGTGTTCTCGTTGCATGCTATCCTTGTCCTTGACTAGTCCATTATGGCATCAAGCCAGTGATCATCGTGTGCATTTAAACCTGTGGCATAGTCATCGTATGCAGATGGGATAACTTGCAACGTATCGTGTGTTCATCGTGTGCTCTCGTTGCATGTTATCCTTGTCCTTGACAATGTCCACCTTGTGTATTTAAACTTGAACGATATAACAATACTCGTGTTTGCATATGCTATGCCCCTAAATGTTTATACGTGCTCATGCGTAAATTAACAATGTTTGCCTTGGACAGGGAAGGTAAAATGGTAAGTTGGTAAGTCTCGCCGTGTTTTCTCTCATGTTGCACGGCGCACTGTCACACGAATTAGGCTATACAAATCTTGCATGAAACTGATCCTAAGTCAACTAGAAAGACAACATAATAGTTGGTGCACAGAACCTGCATTACATGCTTGGATTTGTCGAGCGGGCGAGTAGCCTCCCCAACAGTGCATTCAATGTACTGATAATCCACCTGATCGTTTGCAGGGTGCGGGAGAACCTCGTTCGATGCGGATGCCTCCTTCGTGCGTGTTAAGGCAAGGAGTTCCCTCTGAAGCCTTGGAGTGCTGCATCCGGAACAGAAGCACATATAGAAGACATAATGTTGTTAACATCGCCTGTACAATCATTCCACAATTGTAGCCACTTGGCAAGCTTTTATTGTTTCAGAGAGAGAGGCTTGAGCGACTTGTAATCTCGGCTATGCGCCACCTGTAAAACATGTTTATATCAATAAAAGAGTTGCTTTATTTCAACTTGTGTTATTCAATGCTTTTGCTATATTGTCGACTCAGTGAACTTGTTATCGATCGCCTATGCGTTCATGACTCCGCTGCACTCGGATAATCTATACGACTCTGTGGCTTAGAACTCTTACCGCCAATAAATGAACCACGGCCTTGCACAGGCGTGGCTCACGCCCGTGCAACATCAAGCCCGGATGGGTTAAAGCGATCGTTCCGCGGGAGCGCTGGCACGGTGATTCTCACCTAGCGAAAACGGTCGATTTAGCCTGCGAGAGATCGAGGCGTGACAGTGGCTACCCCCAGGGACCTCAATATATATTCCTTGGGAATTACAGCTTTCACGGAATGCCAAATTTTTTTAGAGGTCCAGAGGATTAAAACTCCCAGTTTGCATAGCCACCTGGGATCATGAGAAAGAACTACCCCCAATAGCTGATAGTTTCTCATTTGAGCCGGGTGCCCAAGAAAATACCTTCCGCAGGTTCTACTGCCTATCCCCCTTGGACCCGTCTTCTTGACCTGCTGGCCGAGAGCGACAGACTAGATATTCTGGACCTTTGACTTCCCCTTATGGAGGAGGCCTTTCAAGCATAATAGCATGAGACAAAGGACAGTTCCTCTTCTTACGGTGCTTGCACCTGTTCCCCGGGTTGCAGCCGGGTGGGTGCCCTTGGTTGCTGCTGCTGGAATGCCGACTGCCTTTTTGTAGATACTATTTTTTTGTTACAGCAGTAGTTGATGATAATATTGGCATAGTTATGACATGGGGAGGATAATTCGTATGTCATAATTATTTTTATTGCTTTGTGGTTATGATTAATCACGTTGCGCAAGTCAAGCGAGGGCTGACTCACCTTTGCACCCTTCTTATGGGAGCAGGTAGACCGAGCACATGGGCGCGTAGGTGTTGATTGTGTTTCCTCACCTGAGGTTAGTACAAGAACTTGCTGCAAGTTGCCAACGGAAGACTCTTTAGACCGACCATGTACGATTGCCACTATGTGCTGGACGCATGGGCTAAATTTATATGACCTTCTGTCAGATGCATGCATAGTAAGTGGCGCTTGCTGACGGTCGATCAAATGAGCAATTACATGAGCTTGACGAGCTCGTATTGTCCTAGACTCCTTCGTCCTAGAATGCGCCAGTGTGTAGTATAAATGGTCCAAGATCACATCTTTCCATTTTATAGCAAGGCACATGGAGTCAGCGCTGCATGAAATTCGGTCGAAGATGAAACTTATGTGGCCATCCTGGCCGTATATGGCCATTTTTTTGTGGTCGTCGACCAGTGGCGTATGTGGACTTTTGCCTGCGGCTGCCGACTTATGCGGCTTCTGTTATGGCCTCATAGAACATGCCTTAGCACCCAAACTTTTGGCATTATAGTAATTTTCTTTGCTTGAGTTTAGGTGCTGAGCACATTTTTTCACCGTCCTGACTACCGTATGGACTGGGTTAGCCTGGGTGGATGTATGATATGCATCTACAGCAAAAAGGAGAGAAGCTGGGAGCGTATGCTCCGTAGTTGGGTGAGGCATAGTGGAATTTTCTACCCATTACTACTAGAATAAGCGGGATTAACGACGTTTTTTAACGATGACAAAGAAAATGCCGCTAATTAACTACTCCAGGTAAATCCGTCGCTAGACGTCGCTAATTGGCGATATTTAGCGACGTTTAGCGACTTTTATTCAGTTTTTAAAAGATTAGTCGCTATAAGTTCAATTTAGGTCGCTAAACGTCGCTAATATATTTCATTTAGCGACGTTTAGCGACGTTTAGCGACGTATTTAGCGATATGTCTTTTGGACATTTAGCGACGTCATTAGCGATGTGTCAGACGTCGCTAACTTAGCAATGTCATTAGTGACGTCGCTAAAACATCGCTAAATTTATTTCATTTAGGGCTGCTTTCCCCCATTTCTTTCGATTTTTCCCTCTCCCTCTCCCAAATTAGAAACCCGCGTCCCCCCCTCCAACTCCCCTCCTCCCTCCGGTGCCCCCTCCTCCCTCCCGACGACCCCCCTCTTGCCGCATCCTCCTGAGCTCTAGGTAAACCCTAACTCCCTCCCTCTCTCTCTCTCTCTCTCTCTCTCTCACACACACACACACACACACACACACACACACACAGGACACACATGTGACAGTGACACAACACACATACTTGACAGACACTGACACAGACATGGATATTGGGATTCAGCTCCACTTTCATATACAAGGCCCAGAATGTTTTTGAAGTTGAACAGCGCCTGACGGAGTTAGGATTTACCTAATTCGTTTCTTCCATTGAACCTAATTCATGAGACCCTCGATCACATAGGTTGGGTATTCCACTTTTCTAGCAAAATCCCCCTCGATGATATCAAAATCTCACTTTGAGGCAAATCTTTTACTGAGGTTGTCAGCTAAATGAAGCTCAGACTTTACATAATATAAGATACAATGCTTTTTCTCTTCTGCGTTACAAAGTTGTACATGATTCTAGAAAAATTATTCATCTTGAAATTGTAAATTTCAGCAGCTGTAATATCAGTACAAGATTTATTGTCACAATGAATGGAAATAACTGTAATATGATTTGTAACAATAGGAATATTAGGGAGCAAATTTCTAAGTCATTCAGCTTTACTACATGTATCTCAACCAATAGTTTAGATTCCATGGTGTTTTTCAAAATTTTAGTTTCTTTACAAGATTCACAAGAAACTACTTCTTCACCCAGGAGGAAGAGATGGTCGGTGGTTAAAATTAGGATAGCCTGTCACCTAATTGGTGTTCGAAGAACCTTCCAGCACTTTGGGAAACCCCTTATAACACAGACTATAATTTAGAGTCTCACAGATATCTAAAAATATTTTCTAGTGCAGACCAGTGTGCGCTACTAGGATTGCAATTATACTTGCTGAGTCTACCAACTGCATATAAAATGTCTGGTTTATTCCTGTTTGCAATATATATGAGTGAACCAATTATTTGAGAATATCTATGGTTCTTCTGGTTCTCCTAAGTTCTTACACAATTGAGTACTAACATCATATGATGTAGTAGAGTAAAAGTCAAAATTGTATAAAATTTTCTTAAGTAGAATGAAGAGAGAGAGAATGATATACCGGTGTTGGTCTGAACTAATTTTGTACCCAAAATCACATCAAACTTGGAGGAAAGATAAACTTTTATACTATCAATGATCTGAAGTTGTGCCAAAAATAAGAATGTCATCTACATACAAGAATAATAATACTGTGTTATTTCCTACTTGTTTTGCATACGAACTTTATCATACTCATTCATAGAAAAACCATATGAAAGAATGATCGAGTCAAACTTCTTGTGCCATTGTTTTGGAGCTTGTTTAAGTCGATATAGGGATTTAACAAGCTTTTACACTTTGTGCTCTTGACTTTTGACTTTTGACAAACTGTCGCTTGGCTATCTTACTATGTCAATGTACAATGTAATGTAACTTGTTCCTCCCTACATATCTGCAACACCACCATTTTGTGTTTTCAAACTTGTGAAAATAAACTAAGCTGGTAACCAATAACTTTTGGGATATTGGGATTCAGCTCGTATTCACTAAAGATTACCTTCCGAGGAATCGAAAGTCCTGAAGGAGTTGATACACGGATACCAGTGTACCATATCAGCAGCAAAAAAATTATTACAGCAAGTGATCGGTGGGATCCAGGATTATACTTTATGTTTCGTAGGAAAACTAGTGATTCTGGATTTGAGAATGCTATAATGGAGTTTCATAGGAAAACTTTGAAGCCTACTTACTATATCCTTCTTGACGGTGATGCAGAATTATAATCATATATATCCAACTTTGCTTCTTCTATATGACTTCAAATATAGATTACCTAGCCAATTAATTGTCAGCTTCTTCTTTAAAGAATCACACTATATATAATAATTTATATGATACATACTATCATTT
The DNA here is from genome assembly GCA_036927795.1 of Iris macrosiphon. NCBI lineage: Eukaryota > Viridiplantae > Streptophyta > Magnoliopsida > Asparagales > Iridaceae > Iris > Iris macrosiphon. The sequence goes on along the minus strand of JAYESA010000033.1, from coordinate 629,433 downwards.
TTGCAGAAGTATCTAGAAATGGATATGAATTACTATATGCGTCATCGTTAGTGGATGTACAACCGTCATCCTGATGATATGTGCGGTGTGCGAGATGAATTCATTGATGGTGTACAACAGTTCCTGCAGTTCGCCAAGGCGTTCCCTCAGTACATGGACGATACCAAAATTAAGTGTCCGTGTGTGAGATGTAACAACAGGAAATATCATCCAGAAGTGGAAGTCAGATATCATTTGTACTCGAAGGGCTTCACGCCGAATTACTATCAGTGGATCACGCACGAAGAACCTGTGTCTCTAGCATCGGAGTCAGAGCCTTATGTGGAGCCTTATATGGATGTCCACGACCACGATAATTACGACGACGGGTGGGTGAATATGGTTTATGATGCGGCGGAGCCTAGTTTCAATCTGGACAATTATGATGCGGCGGGACCTTGTTTTAATCCGGACAATTATGATGCAGCTGAGGAGGCACCGAATGCTGATGCTGTAAAGTTTATGGAGTTGCTGAAGAATGCAAGGACTCCACTATATCCTGGTTGTGAGGATCATTCACCATTGGAGGTGGTTACAAGATTATTGAGCATCAAGTCCGATTTTAACATGTCGCAAGAATGCTATAATCGGTTGATCGATTTGATTATAGAGATCTTACCCGAGGGTGCAAAGTTGCCTAAAGACTTCTATCGATCTAAGAGGATGGTGAGATCGCTCTGGATGGGATACGAGAAAATTGATGCATGTCACAACGGGTGCATGTTATACTACAAAGACAACAAGGATAAAGATATGTGCAGATTCTGTGGTGCTGATCGCTACAAGGCCACTGTTAGAGGAAAGTCTGCCGGTGCAAGGAAGCCTACCGATTCGATGTACTACTTGCCTTTGACGCCATGATTACAGCGGTTGTTTATGGTTAAGGAGACTGCAGAAAATATGAGTTGGCACAGGCAAAAACAAATTGAAGGAGTATTGGATCATCCAACCGATGGAGAAGCATAGAATCACTTTGATCGAGAGTATCCAGATTTTTCTTCGGATCCGCGTAATGTCAGATTGGGGCTCTCCTCTGATGGTTTTACCCCATTCGGACTTTCGGGCTTCCAGTATTCATGTTGGCCTGTGATCGTCACTCCGTATAATCTACCACCTTGGATGTGCATGAAGACTACGTATATGTTCCTAACCATTATTATCCCGGGTCCGAACAATCCGAAGAAGAACATCGATGTGTATTTACAGCCTTTGATAGATGAGTTGAATCAGCTGTGGGAAGTAGGAGCTAACATATACGATATTTCTAGAAAGCAGAATTTTCAGATGAGGGCAACACTTATGTGGACCATCAACGACTTTCCAGCCTAAGGAATGTTATCAAGATGGAGCACCCATGGTCGTCTCTCATGTCCGTATTGCATAGACCGTACTAAGGCTTTCCGTTTGAAACACGGAGGCAAACCGTGCTTCTTCGATTATCATCGACAATTTCTGCCGAAGGATCATCCGTACCGGAGGAACATGAATGCTTTTCTTATGGGAGTTATGGAGAAGGCCAATCCACCGCCAAGGTGGCCCGGATACATGATATGGGAAGAGGTAAAAGATTTACCAAGTGCTATCGAAGAGCCTGCTAAGGGGTACAAGTGTGACAGATTTGGTCACACCCATAACTGGACGAAGATGAGTATATTCTGGGATCTGCCATATTGGAGCACCAATCTGATCAGACATAACCTTGATGTCAATCATATCGAGAAGAATGTGTTTAATAACATAATTAATACTGTAATGGAGGTAAAGGGGAAGACGAAAGATAATTCGAAGGCCAGGTTGGACTTAGAAGAAATATGTAGACGTCCTGTATTGCATTTGATAGAGGAGGGGAATGGAAAGTTAAAGCAATCTAAGTCAGTTTTCTCACTGGAGAAATAGGATAAAGGGAGACTTTGTAGGTGGATTCAGGGTCTAAAGTTTCTAAACGGGTATGTATCAAACTTGCGAAGATGCGTCAACCTCAAGAATAACAAACTGGCGGGTATGAAGAGCCACGATTGTCACGTATTCATAGAGAGGTTAATTCCGATTGTATTTTAGGAATTCTTACCGCAGGTCATTTGGAAACCATTGACAGAGCTTATCATATTCTTTAGAGATCTTTGTTGTACTAAGTTGCTCGTCGATCGTCTAGAAAAGCAATAGAAGGACATTATGGTAACACTATGTAAGCTCGAAAAGGTGTTTCCTCCTGGATTCTTCGACTCTATGGAGCATTTGCCAATTCATCTTTCCTATGAGGCATGTGTTGGTGGTCCTATCGGTTATCGATGGATGTACCCCTTTGAGCGGCATCTGAATATCCTAAAGATAAAGGTAAAAAACAAGGCACGGGTTGAGGGCTCTATTTGTGAAACTTATGTTCTCGAGGAGATTATAAACTTTTGCTCGACGTATTTTAAACCGCATGTTGCTACTAATAGAATGAAAGCTCCGAGAAACGATGACGGGTATCAGGAATTTAATGATGCAATACTCAAAGTATTCAATATGTCCGAAAAGCTTTCGAGAAAAATAAAGAAGAGATATTTGAATGACTACGAGCTAAGGGCTGCCTAGTTGTATATATTACTCAATTGTGACGAGGATGAAGTGGAGAGGCTAGAGGGGTAAGTAATTAATATGTCCAAGTTTACATTATCTCAATGTAATAGTATAAGCTACTATTATGCTACTAATCAGCAGTTGCTTTATTATTTTTCAGCACATATAATGATGAGTTGAGGTCGGTTAGACCCTACATAACAGACGAAGAAGTAGAACAAGAAATGAGATGCCATTTTCCTTCTTGGTTGAGCGCATATGTAAGATGCTGGGTAATTACTTTTTAATTCTGTACTTGCAAAACAAATAACTTACTATCGATACTTTGGTATTTAGGTCGATCATCTAATAACACCCGAGACTGAGTCTATTAGAACTCTAGCCAAGGGACCAATTACTTTCGTTAAAATATAGCTAAGTTTCTGTGTGAATGGGTTCAGGTTCAAGTCAACAAATGCTCCTATCAGAGATAGCTTTATGGATCTTGATTCCACAAAAAACAGTTGTTTGTGTATCAAATCTTCGAACTACAAAGACGTCGATCCAAGTAATGATTTCTTTGGCATCTTATGAGAGATTGTGGAGTTGACATATAATTATGGCACATAACCTGCTAATATCGTGCTATTCAAGTGTGAATGGTTCGATCTGATTCAAGATCAAGGTTGGAAAATTGACAAGCATGGCCTTGTGGATATAAACTACAAGCATAGATATCAAGGCTACGAACCATTTGTCCTATCAAGTCAGGCTCAACTCATGTACTTCACAACTTATCCTAGACGGGGGACAGCGAGGTCAGATTGGTGGGCAGTATGCAAGACTAAAGCTAGAAATACCTTTGACATTGACGAAATAGCTTATCAGGAGGACGATCAACCTCTTGTAACAAATATTGTAGATGTGGACTCAATGGAAGTTACTCATTACACGAGTAATAATGTAGAAGATATAGAATTATCCGAAGAGAAAGACGAAGACGAAGATGAAGTAGATGAAAGTGAAGACGAGGAGGAGGAAGAGGGAGAGGAGGACGAGGAAGGCGAATAAGATGAATTTTTCTGAAGATGATTAAAAATAAAATATTTTGCCTGTAGAATATAACTATATTTTGACTGTAGAATATACTATTTTAACGAATATATATATTATATTTTGACTGTAGAATGTTGTGAGATATGCATCATATTTTGACTGTAGAATGTACTATATATTTACGTTTTTCTATATTCATCATATGATGTTATCAGGTATGACAGGACAACGCGGAGGATTCGGCAGGTCCCGAGGTAGACAGAGTGCTCCTCCGGTACTGCCTATTGTTGGTTCCGGATCGTCGTTGCCCAGTACTCCAGTATATCGATCACTCACATCTCCGACTGTTGGAACTAGTAGTTCCAGGCGTGATAGTACTCCCTCGTCCAGCATTCCTCCTGTTGACGGAACCATGGAGACAGATGAGCATGTCGAGAAGGTCATGCCCACGTTGTCCCAGCATCAGCAAGATCCTTCATGCGCACCTTCGGAGGAGACGAGGACAGAGATTTGGGCCGACGGTACAAAATAAGTCAATTAGATGGTTTAGCATCATATATATCGTGTATTTCTTTATTCATCATATATTGACTTTTTCAAAAAAAATAATTATCTCTATATAGATATCGTCCATCGTCGGTTCAGAGACGCCTGGGCCTATTTCTGAGGAACAACAACGGTGGCCCTTGGATCAACTACTCTGAAGCTCCGGAGGAGAGAAAGGCATTCTGGTTTGCGCACTTCCAGGTAAAAGTATATTAAATAAATTCTCTAATTTATGCATATTATATAACTTATCCGTGATTCTCACTTACTAAATTATTTATTATAGCAAACGTATTTCTATCCTCCGTATTGGGCCTAGTTGATCGAGCGGTTGATTCCTACCGTTGTCGCCAAGCTTATCCGAGATACTCTGGATGACCAGAAGGCTCGTGATCGTGCTGGAAAATTGATCCAAGGTTGGATCACGCCTGAGCAGTGGACTACGATGAGGGCTAGATTCGACGATCCGAGCTACAAGGAAAGGTCTAAGAAGGCCAAGGCGGCTAGGCGAAATGCTGCCAAGTGGTGTGGGGGCTCGATTCCAATAATGGAATATTTCTGTCGTTTGGTATGTTTTTTATTTAAAATATATTATTTTAATGTAAGTACGATAAAATGGTAGTAGAAAAAAATGTTTAAGTTTAGTACTAAATAATATATTTTTAATAGGTACAGAGGGGTGAGGATGCAAACATGGTGACCGTCTTCTTGGCCACCCATCGCAAGGGCGAAAATCTCATTGATGAGAGGGCCTCGCAGACCTATGTTAGTATTATTTTACTTTGTGTTAATTTTAATATAACTTAGGCAATTATCGAGTTTCCAAACCTTTCTAGGCAGAGTATCTTAGACTGCGTGAGCGGGCGACTGCTAGTGCACCTACCGCTGGAGAGGCTAGTACTTTTCCGCAGCCCGCTCCAGCTCCGTCGAAGGACGACCTATGGGTGACCGCAGCTGGTGGTCTCCAGAGGGGTACATACTATGGTACGGGATCCTATGGTGCCCTGGTTGTTATGCAGTCATCTAAGGCCTTCCCGATAACTGCGCATTCCACACAGCCTTCACAGTCGTCGGCCAGAGTCAAGGAGGCCATTGACCATCAGATTGCGTCTCTCTGTGACGAGTTGCTGCGAAGGATGGAGGAGCAACCCCGGTCCCAGTCGCAGCCGGACGATCCGATGCTCATCGCACGATTCGATATGCTCGACCACAGCATCACGGAGCTCCGGGATTTGACAAATGATCTTAGAGCCTCGACAGACCGTAACATTACGGAGCTGCAGGCATCACAGCTATCCATGGGCGAGAGACTGACGATGATACATGATTCAATGGTTCATAGCATTACGAGGCTGTTATCTACCATGAATTCTTACAACCAGCAACTCGCAGACTTGGAGCGGATACGGCCTTCTGGTGCGCCTATATCAACACAGACTCCACCGACGTTACTGCCTTCTCCATTGACGTCGGTGTCGATTTCACGGGAGCAGTATGAGCTGTTCTTATCCTTCATGCGCGTCGGTGGTCATCCTCCTACAGATCCACAGTAGTATAATTGCTGGATATTTGTATTATTTGTATTATTTAGGATGAGATTGTATGGATATATATTTACAGTATTCTTTACGATAATATTTGCTGGATGCTTTCTTTTCTTCAAAATTTATTATATTATTCATATTAAATATGTTATTTTACCGATGTTGAGTGTTCAACCCAAGGGGGTTGGCAAACCCAAAAATTCAACAGAGGGTTGCTCCGGGTCTATTTGTACAGATTGTGATTTAATAAACTACAGAAATAATAGTTTGGAAACAATTCAATATTCATTTTTTTATTTTTTCTGTACAATTAGCGACGTTTAGCGATATTTATACACATCGCTAAATACGTCGCTAATTAGCGATGTTACTACACGTCGCTAATGACATCGCTAAAAATGTCGCTAAAAACGTCACTGTATGTCGTAAATTGCTGACATGGTAGTATTGCCAGGTCATTAAAGACGTCGCTGTAACGTCGTTATATAAGTCACTAATTAGCGACGTTTGATCACGTCGCTAATTAGTGACGCTGCGTCGCTAAACGTCGCAAATTTAGCGACACATTTAAGTCGCTAAAAATATTGTTATAGCAACGTTTAGCGACGTTTTTCCTTTCAGCGACGTGCTGAGTTCCGACTTCCGTAAGTTGAGGCCGCATGGGTAAGTCACCGCATATGTGTGAGAATGTGGCATGGCACGTTATAAAAGGACATCAATAAGTTGATGTGACTCTTTGTCTCTTTCTGAGCCGTCATTTTTACGAGTCTCAAAGCATCTCAGTGTGATGAGTGATGTGTAAGAGAGTCTGACAAACATTAAATTCTGTGTCTGGGGGGGTCTTATGCTGCTCCATGCTCTGTTGTCGTTTAGGCCGCATGTGTCTCCTCTTTATTCAGGTCGCATGTGGCTCCTCTGTGGATAGGTTGTTCAGGCCATGTAAACCCTCTCGGCCAAATTTAGGTTTACTTAGCTTAGATAAAGAGACTAGGTTTAAATTGGAGACAATTAGAATTAGATTACAGAATTTTAGAATTTTGTACAATATTATATCTCTTAGTGCACCTTACCATTGCTTCGATATTTGGAGTGCTACCCTAGTAGTTACCTTCAAACAAATTCTATACACATTTCCTAGACATGCCAGACTACCCATTTGACCCTTATGTAACTATTAAATAATCGATATTGTGCTTTATTTTAGCTGCGCAATATTCGTTACAAACGTCCATGTATAATCCCAACAAGCCCAATTTTTTATAATTGCCCATTCCTGTTTGAAATGGGAGACACAACCTCAATATGTTCCATATAACCCAAATTAGGGCATAAATCTATTCTGAGCCTGCTACGCCAATGACACTTGTGTCCCACCCAATTTTAATCCCATGTATCTTCAATTAATTAAAGAATACCTTGTGCATCAGTTTTAATTAAATCAATATGAAGACCAACCTCACCCAAAATTGGACCCAACTTAGTCCATGAACATCCTAAACCCTTCATGTGGACATGGTCCCCACCCCATAGAGCCCAAGGCCGGCCCAAATCCCGAAGTCAACCCTTATTTCTCTCTCCTATATAAATATAACTCCATCTCTTTAAACCCTAGAAAAACTAAAACCTACTTGAACCCTAGTCTTCCCAACCGGCCACCCTCTTCCCTTACCCGACACATCACCATCCCCATCCACCACCACCTCAAGCTGCCACCACCAGCTCCACCTGACCGCCTACCCTTCCCCATCGACGCTGGACCACCACCCCAGCCCGCCAGTATCGTCGCCAGTCTACCCCGCAACCATCATCAATACCATCACACCCGACTCCTTCCTCAGTCCGCCACCTCCCTCTCCTGACTCCGAACACCATCGACGTCTTCACCACCGTCCTCACCATATCCCTTGCCATCACTACCACCTAAACCACCGCCACTACCACCCGCAACCACCACCCGCACCACCAACAACCATCCCCCACACCATCATCACCCGCACCAACTCCATCATCACCATCCCTAACTCCATTATCACCTGCACCACCGTCCTTAGCCACGACCACCGCCGCCCTCATCACCACCCCCTGGCCGCCGACCCGCACACCACCACCACCGACCCCCAACCCGCCACTGGCCGCCGCTGCAACTGCTGCAACTGCTGCAACTGCTGCAACTGCTGCCATTGCCAGAACAAGATGCTGCTACTGCTGTCGTGTACTTCTCACCCCGCCGGAGCTCCACCCCCCTCGCCGGCGACGACCCCATACGACGGACACACCCCCCTCCCCTATATAATTGTATATATACGTTTATATATATGTATATGTATATGTATATATGTATTTCTGTATATATTTGTATAACTGTATATTAATGTATATATATGTATAATTATTAATGTATTGTATGTATATATGTTAATAATTTATTATGTATATCTATATATACTATATAATGTATATGTATAAATATATGTACTATATTTGTGTTTATGTACATATATACATATATCTATTTAAATGTATATTTATGTATATACGTATTTATGTGTATATATGTGGCTATTTATATATATATGTATATGTATAGGTATAGGTATAGGTATATATATTATATTATTATGTATATATATATGTTTATTTAAATGTATATATATGTACATACATATTTTATTTATGTATTTATGATTATTTATGTATTTATGTACATATATATGTATATATGTTATATATGTATATGTATATTTTATTTAATTATGTACTTAGGTATATATGTGTATATGTCTTAATTTATCTAATGTATATATAGGTATATACGATATGTATGTATATATGTACTATGTTATCCTAGTCAATTTAAACAATAAATGTGAATTACGTATTCTTAAGTATTAAATGCTATTGTAGCTCGTTCTCATAATATGTTAGGAACTGTGTTTGGTGTAGACGAAACTCGAGGAAACCACACGGGTACGTTTTAGCTACGTGCACAAGTGACCCAACTAGATGGATAGTTGAGACCCTGCGTCAGTTCGTTACAGCAACGTAGTATTTTCTGTTCGTACTATTATAGTGACTGATGTTGTATTGTATTATATTAAATGTATATAGGACCTATCGGATTATTCTACGATACTTCAGGAGCAGGCTATTGGTACTACGCAGCTTTCTTGCCAGGCAAGTATACCTTGCCTTATTGTACTGTTTAAATTTAATTATTATTTTAGATGCATGTTTATTATTTTAGATTATATAATTGTGCGCGTCCAAGAAAGACTCGGGTGCAGTTAATGAAGGCATTAACGTTAGGACTTGTATCTGACCTAGAGTCCAGTAGACCCACCTAAAGTTGTGGAGTTATCGGTATGACTCCCCAGGCCTTGACACATATCATTACACATCACAGAGTGAGTTCATGTAGGGATGCGTGTTTCATGACTGACTGGCCATCAGTATGAGTAGTACGTATGACGATATTTAACTTAGTTGTTTATTTCTGTAGCGACTTGCATTATAGTATGAGATGTCCACATCGTATTCGCGACTTGTACATTGACATTGGGCGGAGAAGACAATTAGTAGGCGTATGGGACAGACATTTGGCTGCCGTAGTTTCAGAGTAAACTGCAGGGCATGAGCCTCAGTGTTACCCGGTTATGGTCCATGTGTTACCCGGTTATGGGCTCAGGTTACCCGGTTATGGACATATATGCTTGTCGATACATCCGGCAGAGGTTACTAGTTGTGCGCTATCATGATCGGTGATGTAGTCAGCATATACTCCTGGCATCCAGTTTACAGCTAATGCCAGATACTTAGCCTCTGGCTCGATGCTATGCTTTATACCTTTCACCTACCCATACGTACCAGGGTTATCTTCAAATTGTATTCACTTAGATGGTTAGCACACCCCCTTTATTTATTCAGTATTTACTTTATGGCATACTTCTATGTATCTTGTTATGTCCTTCTGAGGACCTGGTCCCTTTCCAGGTGTAGATGTTCATGAGTATTCGCAGGTTCATGAGTATTCGTAGGAGCGCAGATCTGTACTGGCTACTTCTATTTTGAGGAGGTCTTCTCTTCGATCCTCGTGATTGTTAGATGATGTACTTAAATTATGGTTGTTTTTATATTTTAGTTGGTAATGGATTTATTTCCATCCGACTATCATCTTTAGATACTTTATATTGAGATTTAGTTTCATAGATATTGATTATTCATTTTTATTTGATTTTGTGGATGAGATTTAGATTATACCCTGTGATTTGTGATAGTTTTTTTTACCACTTGTGAATTATTGTTCATGATACAGCGTACGCATATTTTATGGTTTCTATATATTAGAGTTGCCATACACATGCGGCTGGCATGCTTACGTGTTCCCGTCCTACATATTTTTGGGACTGGGGCATGACATGTTTTTAGTGGTGGCCCATACATGTCGAGAGCATATTGTCTCGGTTACTTTACTGTACCGAGCAAGCCTGCATCCTAGGAATAGAGTATAGGATCTCATCCACAATTGACTATGATTCACCTTCCTTCCAATCTGTTCTATTTGAATAGCTGCATCCTACTTGATTCATGTGCTTCCCTAATAGTTCCTTGAGTATAGCCTTCTCTTAGAATATAGAAGTCTCTGTTGTTAGATAATAAGTAGGGTAACCTTCCTATTAAGAGTGCAACTAGGATAATGACACATCAGTAAGTTAGAATACTTAATGAACCCTAACATTCCTTACTACCTAATGAACCCTAGTATCCCTTACCTATAGGTTAATTTACCATTATCCCTTGATATGTTTATGAATGACTTGAGAGTAGTATAGACGCTACTAGGATTAGTTTGAAATTTGACCATAGTATTTGACCCTAGTATTGAGGAACCAATAGAAATCCAAGGTTAAATATTAGGACTAAGCCTAGCTTTTTATGGTAAGATAGTACTAGAGAACTACAACTTTAGCTTCTCGTCTTATAGTAGCTGAACAATACCTTAGGAAGCCAAGAGGAATAAACTAATATTTTCCTTGATCATACCTCGAACACAGAGATTAGCTACCACCTTCGCCTTAGAAAACAATGATATTATCTAGAGTCCCTCTATTTCTAACTTTATATCTTGTTCCTCTAAAAACTTAGCACTTGCGATTTGTGCGACGACTAATTATGTTCTTCTATTCTTCATCTTTCAATTCATGCCACCTAACCTTTCTGATTGTAGGCCAAGTGATTTTATTTCATGTTAGGATATATAGTTTGCTAGGATTATAATTGTTACTCTTGAATTTTGAATTATGTGATTGGTAGTTAGAACTTGATAGTTTAAGTTATTCTTGTAGATTATGACCTAATGTGTCACGCCCCAGTCCCAAAATACCGAGGGACTAGACACGTGGCAATGGCTAGCAGCACACACTGATGGACAAACCCAATTTAATGGATCCATCAGGGCGTACTTAAGCTGTAAAATAAGGTCTACTACAACATGTCACAACTAATCTCATCCATACAAGATAAAATATGATCCACAGAAATAAGAAATGTAAATCATCAACCAGTCTCAACAAAGTAGATCGGGGAACAACCCGATAAAATCTGATACAATGGTTCAACAGACCAAAATATAAATAACTGAATAAAGTAAATATTGAGCATGAAACATAGATGCTCAGGAAAAGTCTTCAGCTAACACCTCGTCCTCGGGTGTCGGTACAGCTCCTGTATCAGGTCCTGCTGCGGTCCCGTATATCTCGGGATAGATCTCGTCTGCAAATCCTGGGGACATAATCCGGATCCAGGTCCTCAGGGGACATAGCAAGGTACAAAATAATGCAAGCCAAAATAAATGCAGTACAAATAGTAATGAAATAAATAGGGTAAGTATGTAACCATCTATGTGAAATGCAAGTGAGGGCATCACTAGTACTCAGGCTGAGCCACTACAAGCTCTGTGTCGGGGAGCCGGTAGCAGTAATAACCGGTAATGTGCCTAGCTCTGCTGGAGAGTCTACGACCTCACAATAGTAGTAGATAGATATATAAAACAGTCTGTAGCATGTGTGTCTCTCCCCACCCAATGTAACCACACGTCTCATGTCCACAACGTCTCATGTACATGTCACGCAAGATCATAGCTAATGCAACCAGTCATATAGTATCTATGAATATAATGTCTATGTCAAAACCTGCATCCTAGACATAATTACCCTGAATATCTCAGGAAGATTCTATCTTATGAATAGTGTCAAGTGTCCTGGGTTATGATGTACTTGATAAGACAAGTACGAGAATGTAAAGGGTCACGAATGTCCATCTTTAGGTGACGTTACACAACTCTGCGTGCAGTGTTGGCACCCGACTAATAATCGAACGCTAAGTAAGTCATACGGTCCTAGGTCAAGCATGCACAACAATATAAAGGAATCAAGAAAATATGTAACAAGACTGGAAAGTTGGCAAGGTACACTTGCCTGGGGTTTGAATACCAACAACTGTCCCTGTATCAGTGGATCCTGCAGGTACTCCTCCAAAAGCTGTAATAAATATCACCAACAGTCTCAGAAAATATCAAATAGCTAAAAACGCCTGTCCTTGAGTCCAATTTGGACACAAGGGCAAAAATAACATTTTCTGGTCAAAGCGGGGTCCACATGTGGGCCGCTTTGCTCCGAAGAACGTATCAGGGTCAAAGGTCTCCAAATTCGTCAAACTCAGTGTCAACGAGTCCAGAACGAAGATACGAACCCAACGGAACTTCCAGAATTGGATTTCGATGAGCCGATCACAAAATCGCCCGTCAATTGGAGCCGCGGGGCCCACGATACGCAATTTTGTCAACGTTCTCAGAATTGAACCAAACTTGGGTCACAGGACCAGCGTATTGCTACGAGTCCGATGGCGTAAGTTTCGTTTCGATCCGACATGTGTACACAAAGTTACGACGTGTTCCAGAACAGGCAGATACGGGGCGTTGTCGGCGGATACGCGTTGATTTCGGTGTGCACGTACATCCAAATCAACTTCTGCGAAATCCCGTACGTCCGTATCGACGGCGCGCACGTTTCGGTGAAGACCGCATGTGACCAAGTCGTCCCGTTTGGCGGAGCGCACTCAGTTCCGGGGTAAAACGGGGCGTTATTTTTCCTGTTTTTGGATCTCGGTTCACGATCGCCACAGGACGCGACGCACCGAGCGGGTTGCACGGGCATCGAGAGGGTTACACAGCCTACGTGTCACAACTGACGGAACGGAAAACAGAATAACGAGGAGAGAGAACGGGTTACCTGAATAGGGCTCCGTGGAACGAGAATTTCTCGTGTCCGGGTACTGTTTTGTGTCCTGGTTCGAATATGCCGTGTCCGGGTCACTGGGAGGCTGCTGTATCCAGGTCGGCCGTGTCCGGGGCTAGGGCAGCGGGTCATGACCGAGCTGGGAGAGGGCGGCCGGCCTAGGGTGTCGCTGAGGGTTGACGAGGCGAGCGGCCGAGGTTCGAGTCGAGCGGGGGAGCTGGGTTGATGGCGAGACGGCGGAGCGGGGACTTCTGGACGGTGGTCGGGCCGCTGCGAGTCGGGGACGGGTTAAGCGGGTGGTGGTTCTGGGCTAGGGCGGAGATGTGAGGGGATGGTCGAGGGAGATGGTCGAGGCGGAGGAGTTGGGGACGGGCGGTGTTCGTCGAGGGTTCGACGACTGGGCTGCGGGATGAGTTGGGGGATCGACGAGGGTCGTCGACGCTAGGGTTCAGGCTAGGGAGCGGTGCTATGGGAGAAAGTGGAAGGAGATCTGGAGGAAGAAGGCGGCGGGGATGAGTTTGGGTTTTGACCGGCTGGGCGCGATTTTCGAGGGGTTTAAAGGGGGCCGGAACAGTGTTTCCGGATAGGATTGGGAATTAGGGTTTCGTTGAGGGTTTCGGGTCTGGGTCGGGTTCACTTTGGATCCGACCCAACCCGTTAAGGCTGGGTTTGGTTTGGTTTGGTTTGGTTCGATTTAACACGGGTTGGGTCGGTTTGGTTTGGTTTATTTTAAAATAAACCGGGTTTAGTCAGGATTTAATTAGGTTTAAAAATACATTGGTTTTTAGGGCTTTAAAAATATTTTCGGAGTCCAATAAATTTACAAAAAATTACCCTATGTCCAGTTTTCCATTTTACACCCAAAAATATTATTTTCATAATATTTTAATATTAATTAATATCATTTAAAAATCATTTAGTCACAAAATACCTTAGTTTTAATTCCCGAAAATTACCGAAAAATTGGAAAAATGTTTTAAAAATATTCTAAAAAATCAGGGTGATGACAATCTACCCCCCTTAAGAGGATTGCATCCTCGCAATCGAAGAATAAACTACTAAAGGAAAGAACTATGGGAATTATAAGAATGCTTAGGTTATACCTGCATCAACGAATAAGTGAGGATAACGCTGGCGCATAATATCCTCCTGTTTCCAGGTCGATTCGCCAGGAGAGTGATCTTTCCAAGCTACACGAACCAGTATAATTGTCTATCCTCGCAATGTCTTCTCACTGATGTCGTGTATGCCAACTGGTTGTTCTTCATATCTCAAGCTAGGGCCCACTACGATCTCAGAATGATCGACTACGTGACTTGGGTCAGTCACGTACCTTCTCAGCTGTGAGACATGGAATACGTCATGCACTCCCTCTAAGGATGGAGGTAATGCAAGACAATAAGCCACCTCACCAATGCGCTCCAGAATATCAAATGGCCCGATGTACCTTGGGCTCAACTTGCCTCTGCTCCCAAATCTGATAGTACCGCGAGTGGGCGAAATCCTCAAGAATACGTGCTCTCCTTCTTTGAACTCTAGGGGACGCCTGTGTGTATCAGCCCAATGCTTCTGTCTGTCCTGAGCTGCCCGAAGATGATTCTGAATTTGTTTTACCTTCTCCACTGTCTGCATTACCAACTCTGGACCCAGTATTTGACGTTCACCAACGTCACTCCAGCATATTGGCGATCTGCACTTTCTACCGTACAATGCCTCGAATGGTGCCATCTGGATGCTGGCCTGATAACTGTTGTTGTAGGAGAACTCCACCAAGGGTAAATGATCTTCCCAAGTTTCTCCAAAGTCTAGCATACACGATCGCAGCATATCCTCCCAGATCTGAATCGTGCGCTCCGATTGACCATCTGTCTGTGGATGGTAAGCTGTGCTGAATTTGAGTCTTGTGCCAAGACTCCCTTGCATGCTTTGCCAAAAAATGAGATATAAATCTTGAATCACGATCCGACACAATACTAACCGGCACTCCATGTAATCTTACGATTTGTCGTATATACATGTCGGCTAGTACCTCTGTGGACTGTCCAACTCTAAATGGCAAGAAGTGTGCCGATTTAGTGAGTCGATCCACGATAACCCATACCGCATATTTTCCACTGGGGCTCCTTGGAAATCCTGTGAAAAAATCCATAGTGATATGTTTCCACTTCAATTCTGGTATAGGAAGCGGCTGCAACATACCCGCAGTCCTCTGATGCTCGGCCTTTACTTGCTGGCAGACTAAATATTTCGCCACAAATCGTGCAATCTCCCTTTTCATTCCATGCCACCAATAATACTGTCTCAAATCTCGGTACATCTTGGTTCCTCCTGGATGAACAGAGTACATAGAGCTATGTGCTTCAGTCATTAACTCCTGTCTCAATTCTCCATTTGGAACATACAGGCGATTTCCACACCTTAATGTCCCGTCCTCATGTATGCGAAGTCCTGTTTGCATGCCTTCTTCTGTCTTCTCTTTAAGTCTTCGAAATCTAGCATCAGTGGGTAATGCCTCTTTAATCCTCTCCACAAGTGACGACTTAACTTCAAGATTAGCCAGCAAGCCACTCTGTCCTTGTAAAATAACCTCTATCTGGAGCTCTTGTAGATCTCTCAATAGCTCAGGCTGCATCGTCAAGAAATAAGCTGTGGGCTTCCTGTTGAGTGTGTCTGCTACGACATTCGCCTTTCCCGGGTGATACTGCAGATCTATATCAAAGTCTACCATCAACTCAAGCCAACGTCTCTGTCTCATGTTGAGCTCCTTCTGAGTATATACATACTTCAGAGTCTTGTGATCAGTAAAGATTTCTACCTTCTCTCCATAAAGATAGTGCCTCCAAATCTTCAGTGCAAATATAACTGCTGCTAGCTCAAGATCGTGCGTTGGGTAGTTCTTCTCATGGACCTTCAACTGTCTCGATGCATAAGCGATAACTTTGCCATGTTGCATCAAAACACATCCTAGTCCACTACCTGACGCATCACTGTAAACAACAAAACCTCCTGACCCTGAAGGAAGAGTCAAGACAGGTGCTGTTGTTAATCTTCTCTTCAATTCTTCGAAGGCCTTCTGGCAGTCTTCTGTCCATGCAAACTCCTGGTCCTTACGTGTCAACTTCGTCATAGGCTCCGCAATCCTTGAGAAATTTTCTACAAACCTCCGGTAATATCCATCAAGTCCGAGGAAACTTCTCACTTCTGCAACTGATGTAGGTGTAGGCCAAGTTTCTATTGCAGCAACCTTCTCCGGATCAACTGAAAGTCCTTCTCCCGAGATAATATATCCCAAGAAAGCACCTTATCCATACAAAACTCACACTTACTGAGTTTGGTATACAACTTCTCCTGTCTCAACGTCTCTAGCACAATTCTGAGATGCTCCTCGTGCTCTTCGTGGCTCTTGGAATATACTAGAATATCATCAATAAACACAACCACAAATTTGTCCAAGTACTGATGAAAAACTCTGTTCATCAAACTCATAAACACAGCTGGCGCGTTGGTTAAACCAAATGGCATTACTAAGAATTCATAATGTCCATACTAGGTCCTGAAGGCTGTCTTCGGTATATCCTCCTTCCTTACTTTAATCTGGTGATAGCCGGATCTAAGGTCAATCTTCGAGAATACCCTAGCACCACTCAATTGATCGAATAAGTCATCAATGCGTGGTAAGGGATACATGTTCTTGATGGTCACAGCGTTCAGTGCCCTGTAGTCAATGCACAACCGTACTGTTCCATTCTTCTTCGGTACGAATAGTATGGGTGCTCCCCAAGGTGAAACACTGGGCCGAATAAAACCCTTCTCCAGAAGATCATCAACCTGTTATTTCTATTCCACCAACTCCTTAGGTGCTAGCCGATATACTGATGAAGTGATTGGCTCTGCTCCTGGAGTTAAGTCTATTGTGAATTCTATTTTCCGATCAGGTGGTAAACCTGGAAGATCATCAGGAAATATATCCACAAACTCTGATATGACTCTTGGGTAACCTGTCTTCCCTTCTACAGATAATACCCTAAGAGTAGGCTAAACTCCTTGCTCTATAGCTCCCCGAAGAAACTCAAACTCTGGATGTCCAGGCAGTCTAAATATAACCTTTCCAAGTCGGCAATCAAGAGTCGCATGGTACTGACTTAACCAGTCCATACCAAGTACAATATCATAATCCGGCATTGAAAAGATCAAAAATTGAGCTCGCATCTCTCTTCCACAGACTACTACAGAACATGACCTACAGACGTCACTAACTGGGATAATTCCACCTCCCGTAAGAATTCTCTTAATCTTCGGAAGGGGTGCGGTAGCTACTCTATGGGTGGCTACAAAGCTAGCTGCTATAAATGAATGCGATGCTCCAGAATCAAATAAAGCTACAGCTGGTAATGAAGCTACTAATATAGTACCTGCGATAACCTCTCCTGCAGTATCTTCCTCCTCGACAGCCAATATAAATGTCTGTCCTCGTCCCTGAGCTGGACCTCTCTGCTGCTGAGCCTGCTGAAATAGAGCTGCCTGTGGTGCCAATGGTGGTCTCTGCTGATATCCTCCTGGAGCTGGTGGTCTGACTCCTCCAACTCCTGTCTACGGTGCTCCCACTGCTGGATAAGCTGGCCTTGGTGCTGGTAAAGCTAGTCTCGGTGCTCCCTCTCTACGTTTAGAGCAGTCCCTGGATAGATGCTGGTTGGATCCGCAACTCAGACATAGTCCTAACTTGCGCGTGCACTCTCTCTCAATGTGTCCTACCTTGCCGCAGTGGTGACAAGTAGGAAGAGATATGGCCCTGTGTGCTGCTCTCAATGGTATACTCCTCTGGGATCGTTTTGCAGAATCCCCCTGTGATGTCCTGGATGGTGCTGATGTGATTGGCCGCTTCAGATTTGACTCCCTTCTAGTAACACGCTCCATGCGTCGTGCTGCTGCAAGGACGTCGGTGTACGATGTAGGTGCAACAGATCCGATCAACCTTTGGAGCTTGAACTTCAGTCCGTCAAAGAACTTCTCAGCTTTCTCTTCTTATGTCGGAATCAAGGTTGGGGCGAAGCGACTCAGACGAATGAATTCTGCGTTGTATTATTCCACTGACATATTGCCTTAGATAAGGCGGTTGAACTTGTCTCTGAGTTCCAACCGTGCAACTGCTGGAATATACATCTCTTGGAAGAGTCTGGAGAACTCTTCCCAAGTGACTCGGTCCTGTCCGAGCCTCCTCTCTTCTGATAACCACCAATGATGTGCATTTTCAGTCAACTGTATCCTGACAGCAGTCATCCATTTCTCCCTCGGAAGTTCAGCTGCTTCCAACTGGTGTTGTATGTTCGTGAGCCATTCGTGAACTTCAGTTGGCCCCTCCTTGCCAGAAAAGGTGCGAGGCTTGAGCTGACGAAAATCAGTGATAGATCCCGTCGCTGGTCGCCTAGCTGGTGGGTTCGCCTGCTCCAATGCGGATACTAGGCTGGTTCTCAAATACTCTGCCTCATGACGCTGAGCCTCTTGTTGAACCTGTTATTGGGCTTGCATCATGGCATAAATCATCTGAAATATCTGTTGCCCGTCCATGGCTTGCCCTGGCAGAAAAACAGGCATCTGTGGAGTGAACTGTGGCGGAGGTGGGATGTCATCACGCCGGAACCTTGAATTAGGCTGGCCGGCTTGATCGCCTTGAGAAGATTGTCCTCCATTCCCTGGTGTCACTCCGTCTACATAGGTAACCACAGCATCGTGTGGCGTATCCAAGGGATTCTCATCTCCGTCTCTTGGATCCATTACTCTGCATCCAAAAAGATAACTATAAGAACGCACAGAGGAATCAACACAGGATGCAGATCAATTAATTAATTCGAGTTCCATATAGAGTTCAAAAATGGTTCAAACTATGGATGAGATCCTATAACTTATCCTATCCTTAGGGCAGGCTTGCTCGGTCCCTAAGTTGAAACCGAACGATTTAGTCGTAGACCTGCATGGGCCACCACAAAAACTATGTCACGTCCCAGTCCCAAAATACCGAGGGACTAGACACGTGGCAATGGCCAGCAGCACACACTGATGGACAAACCTAATTTAATGGATCCATCAGGGCGTACTTAAGCTGTAAAATAAGGTCTACTACAACATGTCACAACTAATCTCATCCATACAAGATAAAATATGATCCACATAAATAAGAAATATAAATCATCAACCAGTCTCAACAAAGTACTTCGGGGAACAACCTGATAAAATCTGATACAATGGTTCAACAGACCAAAATATAAATAACTGAATAAAGAAAATACTGAGCATGAAACATAGATGCTCAGGAAAAGTCTTCAGCTAACACCTCGTCCTCGGGTGTCGGTACAGCTCCTGTATCAGCTCCTACTGCGGTCTCGTATACCTCGGGATAGATCTCGTCTGCAAATCCTGGGGACATAGTCCGGATCCAGGTCCTCAGGGGACATAGCAAGGTACAAAATAATACAAGCCAAAATAAATGCAGTGCAAATAGTAATAAAATAAATAGGGTAAGTATGTAACCATCTATGTGAAATGTAAGTGAGAGCATCACTAGTACTCAGGCTGAGCCCCTACAAGCTCTGTGTCGGGGAGCCGGTAGCAGTAATAACCGGTAATGTGCCTAGCTCTGCTGGAGAGTCTACGACCTCACAATAGTAGTAGATAGATATATAAAACAGCCTGTAGCATGTGTGTCTCTCCCCACCCAATGTAACCACACGTCTCATGTCCACAACGTCTCATGTACATGTCACGCAAGATCATAGCTAATGCAACCAGTCATATAGTATCTATGAATATAATATCTATGTCAAAACCTGCATCCTATACAGAATCACCATGAATATCTCAGAAAGATTATGTCTCATGAATAGTGTCAAGTTTCCTGGGTTATGATGTACTTGATAAGACAAGTACGAGAATGTAAAGGGTCACGAATGTCTGTCTCTAGGTGACGTTACACAACTCTACGTGCAGTGTTGGCACCCGACTAATAATCGGACGCTAAGTAAGTCACACGGTCCTAGGTCAAGCATGCACAACAATATAAAGGAATCAAGAAAATATATAACAAGACTGCAAAGTTGGCAAGGTACACTTGCCTGGGGTTTGAAAACCAACAGCTGTCCCTGTATCAGTAGATCCTATAGGTACTCCTCCAAAAGCTATAATAAACATCACCAACAGTCTCAGAAAATATCAAATAGCTAGAAACGCCTGTCCTTGAGTCCAATTTGGACACAAGGGCAAAAATGACATTTTCTGGTCAAAGCGGGGTCCACATGTGGGCCGCTTTGCTCCGAAGAACGTGTCAGGGTCAAAGGTCTCCAAATTCGTCAAACTCAGTGTCAACAAGTCCAGAACGATGATACGAACCCAACGGAACTTCCAGAATTGGATTCCGATGAGCCGATCACAAAATCGCCCGTCAAATGGAGCCACGGGGCCCACGATATGCGATTTTGTCAACGTTCTCAGAATCGAACCAAACTTGGGTCACAGGACCAGCGTATTGCTACGAGTCCGATGGCGCAAGTTTCGTTTCGATCCGACGTGTGTACACAAAGTTATGACGTGTTCCAGAATAGGCGGATACGTGGCGTTGTCGGCGGATACGCGTTGATTCCGGTGTGCACGCACATCCAAATCAACTTCTGTGAAATCCGGCACGTCCGTATCGACGGCGCGCACGTTTCGGTGAAGACCGCACGCGACCAAGTTGTCCCGTTTGGCGGGGCGCACTCAGTTCCGGGGTAAAACGGGGCGTTATTTTTCCTGTTTTTGGATCGCGGTTCGCGACCGCCACAGGACACGACGCACCGAGCGAGTTGCATGGGCATCGAGAGGGTTACACGGCCTACGCGTCATAACTGACGGAACGGAAAATGGAATAACGAGGAGAGAGAACGGGTTACCTGAACAGGGCTCCGTGGAACAAGAATTTCTCGTGTCCGGGTACTGTTTTGTGTCCTGGTTCGAATCTGCCGTGTCCGGGTCACTGGGAGGCTGCTGTGTCCGGGTCGGCCGTGTCCGGGGCTAGGGCAGCGGGTCGTGGCCGAGCTGGGAGAGGGCGGCCGGCCTAGGGTGTCTCTGAGGGTCGACGAGGCGAGCAGCCGGGGTTCGAGTCGAGCGGGGGAGCTGGGTTGATGGCGAGACGGCGGAGCGGGGACTTCTGGACGGTGGTCGGGCCGCTGCGAGTCGGGGACGGGTGAAGCAGGTGGTGGTGCTGGGCTAGGGCGGAGCTGTGAGGGGATGGTCGAGGGAGATGGTCGAGGCGGAGGAGTTGGGGACGGGCAGTGTTCGTTGAGGGTTCGACGACTGGGGCTGCGAGATGAGTTGGGGGATCGACGAGGGTCGTCGACGCTAGGGTTCAGGCTAGGGAGCGACGCTGCAGGGGAAAGTGGAGGAAGATCTGGAGGAAGAAGGCGGCGGGGATGAGTTAGGGTTTCGGCCGGCTGGGCGTAATTTTCGAGGGGTTTTAAGGGGGCCGGAACAGTGTTTCCGGATAGGATTGGGAATTAGGGTTTCGTTGAGGGTTTCGGGTCCGGGTCGGGTTCACTTTGGATCCGACTCGACCCATTAAGGCTGGGTTTGGTTTGGTTCGATTTAACACGGGTTGGGTCGGTTTGGTTTGATTTATTTCAAAATAAACCGGGTTCAGTCAGGGTTTAATTAGGTTTAAAAATACATTGGTTTTTAGGGCTTTAAAAATACTTCCGGAGTCCAATAAATTCACAAAAAATTACCCTATGTCCAGTTTTCCATTTTACACCCAAAAATATTATTTTCATAATATTTGAATATTAATTAATATCATTTAAAAATCATTTAGTCACAAAATACCTTAGTTTTAATTCCCAAAAATTACCGAAAAATTGGAAAAATATTTTTAAAATATTCTGAAAAATCGGGGTGATGACATAATGATTATCCCTTAGTTTTAAATCGCGTAACTTGTACCACGCCTCGATATGAGTTATATTTTCCTTTTTCCTTGAAGGCCAGTAACTCCTCCATTCTTACTTTTGATACTTGTTCTATAAGCACTATGACTAAGACTTAAGATGACCATGACCTATATAATAGGATACCCTAATAAGTACCAAGACCTCTTCTCGTAAACCTTAATAGGAGTTTCTATATTATCCTTAAGGCATTACAGTATTAATTTATTCTTTTAAGTCGGCTAGTGTGCCTCATAACCTAGTATCAAATAGTCCCCTTGACACACTAATGAAGTGTAATTGAATGAACTTAACTATAGACTTGTATAAGAAGATAATATTTATTCAAACTGTAGAACTTAGAAGCCCATACCCCTATTTGGTCGACTAGTGACTTAGACAAGGAGTTAGTATGACAACTGTAGAGACTGTAGAGTCTTATCCTCTTTGTAACTTGACTTATTTTTTACCTTCTTTCATCATAATCCAGCGTATTTATATTTCTGTACTACCGTGACTTATGCTGCTGTTACAACCTAGTTTTGCAAGCTTATTTTTTTATCGAGCTTGATCATGATATATGTATTATTTGGTCGACACACTAATATATTTCAGAATCAGTGTATTATGGTCTGATCAACCTTAGTGCGCTTTGTTCGCCCTTCGCATGACTACTTATGTGGATTGAGATAAAATTGACTTAACTTCTTAGACGAATATACTTACCCTAGACGTGTCTGAGCATATCGTATCGATTACATAACTATACTAATACGAGCATGCGAATAAGAATTTACCAACTAGGATTTCAATCCACAACTGTCTTAACAATTCTCATTTGAATTCTTTAAATGCCATGATTCCCACACTTCTATTCTATTATCTTCCCCTTGAACTCTTTATTATTGCTTACCGTCTTTCCTTATTTAGGAAAGATGAAACCTCGTGCTTGGCATAAGTTTGATACACTGATAGTACTAGATATACCCCATAGGCTAATCATATGACTTGGTGACTTCCTTTTATAATTGATAAGGGCATATCATATATGATATAATTTGGGTGTAAAAACTTTGAGGATTGAATAACATGATTAAATAATTTGAGGAATAGTTTTCTTAGAAGTATAGCCTATTGTGATAGATGGGTAAATTCTAAGTTGGATAGAAATTGCATCGTTAATTTAAGCTGTAATTCTTTTTCAGATTGTGACCAAGTAAGATTAGATAGAGAAACCCTACCCTATTTTAATTTCGAGGACAAAATTATTTTAAATTGGGTAGATTGTAAACCCCCTCGACCAAATTTAGGTTTACGTATCTTAGATAAAGAGACTAGGTTTAAATTGGAGACAATTACAATTAGATTACAGAATTTTAGAATTTTGTACAATATTATATCTCTTAGTGCACCTTACCGTTGCTTCGATATTTGGAGCGCTACCCTAGTAGTTACCTTCAAACAAATTTTATACACATTTTTTAGACATGCCAGACTACCCATCTGACCCTTGTGTAACTCTTAAATACTTGACATTGTGCTTCATTTTAGCTACGCAATATTCGTTACAAACGTCCATGTATAAACCCAATAAACCTAATTTTTCATAATTGCCCATTCCTATTTGAAATTGGAGACACAACCTGAACATGTTTCATATAACCCAAATTAGGGCATAAATCTATTCTGACCCTGCTACGCCCATGACACTTGTGTCCTACCCAATTTTAACCCCATGTATCTTCAATTAATTAAAGAACGCCTTGTGCATCAGTTTTAATTAAATCAATGTGAAGACCAACCTCACTCAAAATTGGACCCAACTTAGTCCATAAACATCCTAAACCCTTCATGTGGACATGGTCCCCACCCCATTGAGCCCAAGGCCGGCCCAAATCCCAAAGTCAACCCCTATTTCTCTCTCCTATATAAATATAACTCCTTCTCTTTAAACCCTAGAAAAACTAAAACCTACTTGAACCCTAGTCTTCCCAATCGGCCACCCTCTTCCCTTACCCGACACATCACCATCCCCATTCGCCACCACCTCAGGCCGCCACCACCAGTGCCACCTGACCGCCTACCCTTCCCCGTTGACGCCGGACCACCGCCCCAACCTGCCAGCACCGCCGCAAGTCCACCCCGTAACCATCATCACCATCATCAATAACATCACACCCGACTCCTCCCTCAGCCCGCCACTTCCCTCACCTGACTCCGACCACCACCGACGTCTTCACCACCATCCTCGTCGTCTTCCTCGACATCACTACCACCTAAGCCACCGCCACTACCACCCGCAACCACCACCCGCACCACCAGCAACCATCCCCCACACCATCAACACCCGCACCAACTCCATTATCACCATCCCCAACTGCATCATCACTTCCACCACCGTCCTTAGCCTCGACCACCGCTCCCCTCATCACCACCCCCTGGTCGCCGACCCGCACACCACCACCACCTGCCCCCAACCTACCACCGGCCGCCGCTGCAGCTGCAGCAACTGCTGCTGCTGCTGCCATTGCCAGAACAAGTTGCTGCTTCTACTGTCGTGCACTTCCCACCTCGCCGGATCTCAGCCTCCCCTCGTCGGCGATGACCCCTTACGGTGGACGCATACCCGCCCTGGACACGACACCGAGGTACCCTCACCTATATAATTGTATATATACGTATATATATGTACATGTATATGTATATATATATATTTCTGTATATATTTCTATAAATGTATAATAATCTATATATATGTATAATTATTAATGTATTGTATGTATATACGTTAATAATTTATTGTGTATATCTATATATACTATATAATGTATATGTATAAATATATGTACTATATTTGTGTTTATGTACATATATACATATGTCTATTTAAATATATATTTATGTATATACGTATTATATATATACGAATTTATGTATATATAATGTATATATGTGGCTATTTATATATATATATGTATATGTATATGTATATGTATATGTATATGTTTATTTAAATGTATATATATGTACATACGTATTTTATTTATGTATTTATGATTATTTATGTATTTATGTACATATATATGTATATATGTTATATTTGTATATGTATATTTTATTTAATTATGTACTTAGGTATATATGTGTATATGTCTTAAATTATCTAATGTATATATAGGTATATACGATATGTATATATGTACTATGTTATCCTAGTCAATTTAAACAATAAATGTGAATCATGTATTCTTAAGTAATAAATGCTTTTGTAGCGTGTTCTCATAACATTTTAGGAACTGTGTTTGGTGTACATGGAACTCGAGGAAACGACACGGGTACGTTTTAGCTACATGCACACGTGACCCAACTAGATGGACAGTTGAGACCCTGTGTCAGTTCGTTACAGCAACGTAGTATTTCCTATTCATATTATTGTAGTGACTGTTGTTGTATTGTATTATATTGAATATATAAAGGACCTATCAGATTATTCTGTGAGACTTCAGGAGCAGGCTTTTGGTACTACGCAGCTTTCTTGCCGGGCAAGTATACCTTGCCTTATTGTACTGTTTAAATTCAGTTATTATTTTAGTTGCATGTTTATTGTTTTAGATTATATGCAGTCAACGAAGGCATTGACGTTAGGACTTGTGTCTGACCTAGAGTCCAGTAGACCCACCTAAAGTTATAGAGTTATCGGTATGACTCCCCAGGCCTTGACACGTATCATTATAAGTCACAGAGTGAGTTCATATAGGGACGCGTGCTTCATGACTGACTGGCTATCAGTATGAGCAGTACGTGTGATGCTATTTAGCTTAGTTGTATATTTCTGTAGCGACTTGCATTATAGTATGAGATGTCCATGTCGTGTTCGCGACTTGTACCTTGACATTGGGCGGAGAAGACAATTAGTAGGCGTATGGGACAGACATTTTTCTGTCGTAGTTTCAGAGTAAACTGCGGGGCCGTGA
The DNA here is from genome assembly GCA_036927795.1 of Iris macrosiphon. NCBI lineage: Eukaryota > Viridiplantae > Streptophyta > Magnoliopsida > Asparagales > Iridaceae > Iris > Iris macrosiphon. The sequence goes on along the minus strand of JAYESA010000033.1, from coordinate 603,493 downwards.
GCCTCAGTGTTACACGGTTATGGGCCATGTGTTACCCGGTTATGGGCTCAGTACCCGGTTATTGGCATATATGCTTGTCAATACATCCGGCAGAGGTTACTAGCTGTGCGCTATCATGATCGGTGATGTAGTCAGATGATACTCCTGGCATCCAGTTTACAGCTAATGCCAGATACTTAGCCTCTGGCTCGACGCTATGCTTTATACCTTTCACCTACCCATACGTAACAGGGTTATCTTTAAATTGTATTCACTTAGATGGTTAGCAAACCCCCTTTATTTATTCAGTATTTACTTTATGGCATGCTTCTATGTATCTTGTTATGTCCCTCTGAGGACATGGTCCCTTTCCAGGTGTAGATTTTATGAGTATTCGCTGGTTCATGAGTATTTGCAGGAGCGCAGATCTGGACTGGCTACTTCTATTTTGAGGAGGTCTTCTCTTCGATCCTCGTGATTGTTAGATGATGTACTTAAATTGTGGTTATTTTTATATTCTAGTCGGTAGTGGATTTTTTTCCATCCGACTATCATCTTTAGATTCTTTATATTGAGATCTAGTTTCATAGATATTGGTTATTCATTTCTATTTCATTCTGTGGATGAGATTTAGATTATACCCTGTGATTTGTGATATTTTTTGTACCACTTGTGAATTATTGTCCATGATACAGCGTACGCATGTGTTATGGTTTCCATATATTGGAGTTGCCATATACATGTGGCTGGCATGCTTACGTGTCCTAGTCCTACGTATTTTTGGGACTAGGGCATGACAGGCCACACGTGGCTCCTTTGCAGATAGGTTATTCAGGATGCATGTGGCTCCTCTACGGCTAGGTTGTTCAGGCTGTATGTTGCTCCTTTGGGGCCTATTTTTGTTCTTTTGAGGGTGCATGACCTTTATGCGGCCTTCATGATTTTTTATGCTTCTACAACGATAGGATAATCCTTATATTATATAAAGGCGTCCTCTGACGATCGAAAGATTTTATGATTTATAGGCCACTGATTTCCAGGAGAAATTATGCTAATCCCATTATTTAACCTGATAGTCCATACGTAGAAAAGTTGTTCTTAAATTGAATATCACATAGACTGGTTATGTACCCCTTTAGATATTTATTTTTAGCACTTTATTGGCATGCTTTTATGTATCTTGTTACGTCCCTTTGAGGACCTGGTCCCTTTCTAGGTATAGACGATCAGAATTATCCACAGGAGTACAGACCTGGACCTGATGCATCATTTCTGTTGATGAGGTCTTACCCTCTGAGTACCCATGACTACTTTATAGTTGATGGATCTTTTTGCTGTTATTATTTTATTTGATATTTTATCTTATATTGGAGTTTCGTTCTCCTCTATCATTTTAGTTGTTATAGTCGTTTGGTAGTGAATTTGTCTCCACCCGACTATTATTCTTTTATTGCTTCATACTTGAGACTTTTAGTATTTATTTTTGTACTTCTCTACTTGTGTCTGTGGATGAGATATAGTTGTCTGTGACTTGTTTTGAAAATATATATGTACCACTTGTGGATTATTTATTCATAAAATAGCGTACGTATGTGTTATAATTTTTCAATATATTGGAGTTACCATCTATATACAGCTGGCATGCAATGTATTCCTAGTCCTACGTATTTTAGGACTAGAGCATGACATATTTTTGTGGTGGCCCATGCAGGTCAAGGGTATATTATCTCGGTTATGTTACTGTACCAGGCAAGCCTGCAAATAGGATTAGAGTATAGGTTCTCATCCACTTATTTAATCATCTTCATTGATTCCAATTTCATACTCTCCTTGACTGATTGATTTTCATCTACCTTGAACTTGTTCTAACGTTGTCCTCATCTTCGTGCCTAACAAGATGAATCCTCCTAATAGACGTGTTGTGACTCTCACTATACCTGCAGGCGACACAACTTAGGAAGAATCTAGAGATCTCTCTTTATCAATGGTATTCCCGACTACACCACTCCAGCCAGGACAATCATCGCAAGCAGGCCGGACACCACCATCGGTTTAGCAGGAACTTCGGACTTCTGTCCCTCCAGTGGGGCATCAGGCACAACAGAATACAAATCCCCAGGGTGGGAGTATGTCATCACCGCTACCCTAGTTTTTACCTCAGTTCGCCTCATAGATAACCATCGTGCCATCTTCGCAGTTTTTGCAGCCTGACGGGAATGTTACCTCGACCCAAATCATGCAGGCCATGATGAAGGCTCAATGGAAGCAGAATGAGCTGCTGAGACAAGATCATATGGCTGCAATAAACAGTTCACCTCCTCCACCACCAACCACTGTACCAGCCCCGATGCCACGAGCTTATGAAGGCAATGTCAAGGGTTTTACTCAGATGAACCCAAAGCACTTCAAAGGTACGGAGATACTGCTGGAAGTCTCCGAGTGGCTCATCAGTACGAAGAAGTTATTGAAGGCATCACAGTTACCAGTGGACCTATAGATGAAAATAGACCTGTTGCTTGAGGACAATGCTCACCACTGGTGGAAGGCCAAGTAGAGACAATATGGCACCGACCAAAAGTGGGAGGAGTTCTGTAAACTCTTCAATGAGAGGTTCTTCCATGCCCATATTTGTGATGTTCCTTCACCTAAAGTAAGGGAACATGACGATGGACGGCTATGACTCAGAGTTTAGCCGACTGATTCATTTTGACGAGATATTGATTCCCATTGAGCAAGAGAGAGCCAAGAGATTCCATCGTGGGCTATCCCCTGATATTAGGTGTTTTACTAGTACACAGTTAAGGATATCATATATGGCAGTTCTGGAGGAAGCGAGAAGTCAGGAGCTCCTTTTGAAGGAGACACAGCAAATGCAGAGATACCCCTTACTAGCAAAACTGTTTAGAGTACCTCAGGACGGACCCATCAGATGCCCTTTGGCACATCCACAGCAACAACAGCAAAGAGCAGGACCGTATCAGACTCAGAAGAATCCCATCTATAATTACTATGGAAAGTATGGACATATTAAGAGAGATTATCGGCTTAGCTTAGGGCAGTGTATGAGATGTGGGTCTGGATATCATATGGCCAGAGACTGTCCAGTATAGCAAGCCTTGTCACTTCCTCAGCCGAGCAGAGGCCAGCACTTTCAGTACCGAGATCTGCTCAGCAGATGATGAGGTCAGGAGCACCAGGAGCGGCAGCAACTTAACCTCCAGCAGGTGGAGGATTTTAGCGAGGACCACCGCTACCTACTTAGGAGGACCAGTTTGTGAGGGCCAAGCCACAGGGACCTCCTCAAAGGACTGTACAGGCTTTTACTTTGGAGTGGATGACAGAGAGCAGGAGCTTGATTTTATAGAAAGTATTACCCTTGTTTCTACTTTTTCTGCAATGACATTATTTTATATGGGAGCCACACACTCGTTCATATTTTTAAGTTTTGTTGCCAAGCATAATATTGTTACTACACCCTTGTCTACTTATGTTAGAATTCTCACCCGGGGAGGAGTTGTTCCTGTTGGCCGTGTTTATAGATCATGTTCTGTAGTGATCAGTGGAAGGAAGGTGAAGGCTCGACTCTTAGTCATTCCCATGCCAAACTTTGATGTTGTCCTTGGGATGGACTAGCTAAGCAAGTACCATACTTTCTTCGACTGCTATAGAGGAAGCATTCTTTTTATGGTACCAGGCCAGCTAGAGCACTAGTTTGCACGAGAATCTACTAAGATGCATGATGGTGCCCAGATGGCATTGGAAGACGTCATTAATAACCCTATCATTTCAGAGTTTCAAGATATCTTTTTTAAAGAATTGCCAGGGCTACCTCCGAATAGCGATATGGAATTCTCAATTGAGTTGACCCCAGGAGTAGTACTTATAGCATCGCATGTTTATAGATTGGCGAAGAAGAAGATGGATGAGCTGAAGGCACAGTTGAAGGAGTTAGAGGTGAAGGGCTTTATCCGATCGAGTGTACCACCCTTGGGAGCTCCAGTAATATTTGTATACAAGATGGATGGGTCAGTGCACATGTGTATTAATTACAGAGCCTTGAATGTTATACGGTAAAGAATAAGTACCCTCTGTCATGCATTGATGACTTATTTGATCATCTTAGTGGAGCTAAGATATTCTCGAAGATAAACTTGAGATCAGGATATCACCAGGTGAATCTACGAAAGCAAAAATTTCGAACACCATATTTAGGACAAGATATAGACACTTCGAGTTTATGGTCATGCCATTCGGATTGACCAATGCTCCAGCTGTCTTTATGGACTTGATGAATCGAGTCTTCCATTAGTATTTTGACCAGTTCATGGTTGTCTTCATAGATGACATCCTTATCTATTTGAAGATCCACGAGGAGCATGAGACACACTTACGGATTATCTTAGAGACATTGAAGAGGGAGCGTTTGTATGTGAAGCTTAGTAAATATGAGTTCTTCTTGGATAATGTCTCTTTTTTTGGGCATGTCGTTATTGGGGATAGTATTTTGGTAGACCTGGATAAAATCTCTGCAATTGAGATATGGCCCTTTCCTACATCAACATCGGAGGTGAGGAGTTTCCTTGGACTTGCGAGATATTACCGACGATTCTTAGAAAATTTCTCGAGGATACCAGAGCCTATGATTCGGTTGACGTGCAAGGACCGAGAGTTCATATAAACGGATGAGTGTCAAGCCACTTTTGAGGAGTTGAAGGCGTGACTGACCATACCGGCATAATTGACTATTCCATCAGGATCAGGAGGTTACGTGATCTACAGTGTAAAATCCCTCCCCCAAAAATAGGTATTTTGTGTGTATTCTATATTTATTGTGTTTATTTATATTTTAGAAATTAATTTAAATAAAGTTATTGTATTAGGATACTTCACTATAGTTTGAACATTAATGACATAGGACGACCCCAAAATATATATCGTCTTTCGTAGGAAGTATCCTAATTTGGAGACATTACCCGTAGGATCTATATGTGACACAAAATTCGACCATTTAGCATTAGTATGGCACTAGCGTAACAACCGTAGTTTATTGTGTGTAAAATTTAGATATTTTTATATAAATAATTTATTTGTGATTATTTTTCAATCCAACCTTTTTCAATAAGCAACCTATAATTCCTCCATGCTAATTTAGGCCACTTTTCTCTTTTGTGGGAATTATATATTTATTTATTAGTATTTTAATCCTATAGAATCAAATCAAATCTTTGTCAAATTAATTAATTAATTAGTTATTAACTTTTAAATAACTAACAACCTAATTAGGAAATAATTTAAACTAATCATACTCCTACCCAAACCCTTGACTGACCACCCCATATTCATGCGTACATCTATTTCTCTCCAAAACCCGAGACCTCCTCTCCCTCTCTATCTATCTATATATATATACTCATATATACTTTATCTCTCCTTATCATCCAAAACCCTAACTTAATCTCCTTCTCATCCAAAACCTTAACATTCTCACCATAGCCGCCACCTTCAACACTAAGGTGACCCCCCCTTCACGTGGACACAATGCTATCTCCTCCATCTAAGAACTCTAGTTCTTCATCATTCTCTCTCTCTAGTAAGTCTCCTTCTTCCTCCAATCTCTCTAATGTGTATGAATGCATTAATAAATATTTGTATATATATAAATAAATTATTTTATATATATTTTTAACCCAATGCCATGTACTTCATTGTAGAGTTTTATTTTAGAGTTTGCATGTAAAGATTTGAACCTATGAATGCATGTATGCACCCATAGGTAGAAAACTTGATTAAATCATGTTAATAATAAAGAATTATGATGTTTAAATTATTTTTATCCATATTTTTGTTGATTATTTTAGAATATTAAATTGCTATTATTTTTTGAATAAATTGTATGTACAATGGAAATGATGATCTAGTTTTATGTTTTCTCCAAAATCCTATATCGAACCCTTCTAAAACTTTATAGATAATTAATATATGATGCTATTAACCTATATTAAATTCAGTTTTAATAATTTTTTTTGGAAATATTAATTTTGATTTAAAATAGTTTTTTGCATAAAAAGTCACCTAGTTGACCGAGTTTTGATGTATGCATGTTGAAGACCCTTGGACTTTGTTATGACTTAATAGTGATGGAAAACATAATTTTTTTAAATGGAGTACTATTTTTTTCAGAATATATCTATTCTAAAATTTATTAAATAAATGTAAAAATTATGTCTATGATGTCACAACAACCATGTACCACCTCTTTTGCATGCATACTAGCAAGTTTGGTTGCCAACCCTAATATGATCAACTTGTAGACGATAAAATCTTAATTATTTTAGCATAGATAAAAGAAATAGTATTTATTATAATTATTACTAATTTTATCATAATTATTCATAATTTTATTTCTATTTAGAAAATTAGAATTCTGTGTTTTATGTAACAAGTTAACCTACTTTTGACAAAACTTGACCCCGACAATTTTAGACTTAAACCCCAACCAAAAATCTATATTTTCTATATATAAAATTAGATTATGTTATTTTAATTATTATTTTTAAGTATTTATTTCAAAATTATACATTTATTAAAAAAATGTTTTATTGACTTGTCGGTAACCTGTTGTGACCTAGTTTTGGTTTCTACTTAGTTTTGGACTCATAGAAATTATAGGAGATAAACCTATCACTAAAAACCTTATTTTCTAATAAAAATTCTAGAATTAATATTTTTGATAATTAATGTCTTTAAAAAGGATTTTTTTAATGTTTAATGACTAGTAATATTTTGATGGCTAGTTACTTGCATGAGCAATCATCGTAGAATTAAGAACTTGTTAATAACCTAATTTTAACTTGATAGTAAGAGTATAATTAGTGTAATAATGTCACGACCCTCACCCGGTGTAAGGGTACAAGTCGGGAACAACGCCCAGCCTACGCCACAGAATCGACGGTAGAATATTGTCTGGGTAATCTATCTAGCAATATAATAAACCACCAACAATAACAATATACTCAATCACAGATCTAATATGGAACGAGCACGAATATGATAAAGAATAGAATAGTCACATATAACTCATGAGTCTAAAATAATACATCAATGAGTCTGAAAGAACCACTAACAAAGTAAGCTGGAGACAAATACAGTACAAGAATACTAAGAAGCTACTAAACTCGGGTCATCTGCCTCAGTTGGGATAAGTCTCTCCTGAACCAGGGTCTCTGACTCTAAATCCACAAAATCCTGAGGTCCATAATATGTAGGGTATGTCACGACCCACACCGGGTATAGAGGCACGAATGTGAGGGTATGTCCAGCCTACGCCGCAGCATCGGCGGTAGAACATTGTCTAGGTCATGATACTATCTAATCAATCTCACATGAATATCCAACTCCATAAGGAGACGCAGATATCACAAAATAATATGGAATACTCAATCACATAAACTCGAGCACGATGACATATCGAAGAAAATAAATGAAATACAAGACAAGTCTAAACAACAATAAATAGTCTAACCTGTAATCAATAACATCCAGTCTCCAAGTATGCTGGAAAAAAGTCCTCTATGTCACAGTCTGGAAAAAATATCCAGTCATGATTGGAGCAAAGTACATCTCTAACAGCAGTTCTACATCAATGATATAAACTATATAGCAGTAAATAGATAGAAATATACAAGATGTATAAATATGTACAAGAGATACACAATAAAGGAAATACTGGGAATAAATACAAGGATAAACAATATGTCAATGAACAAGAGTACTATGACTAAGTGTGTGAGTACTAGCTTTAACATGTGATCGGCTTGGGAACTTGTACACGAGTACGGGCCTAGCTAGTCATACGTGCGATGTATGACCAACACTAACATGAGAACAAGACTTATACATGAAGGGTATGATCAAATATCTACACTAAAATACTCTCCACCCTCGACTGGTTTAGTAGATCCAACCATGGTACGCTATGGCACGGGATTCCCTAAGAAGATAGCGACTCTTCCCGAGAATCTGTGTCTGTACATGTACAAGATAAACAATGAAACACAACTTGCACAAGATACACCATGAACAAGGAATAACATCTCATAACGAGATCCGGATATACCAATCCGTGTAACCATCGTGTCAAGAAATATGGATATTTATACTAGATACAATGAACATAGAGAATATCATAAATAAGAAACTATCAGATAATTTACTCACCTGTGGTCCTTAGCTGGCAATACCAATATCCGGGTTCCAAAGTATCGCCTGAATGATCCAACAGTCCTATAGACATATCATATAATACAATATTGCATCAGACATTACACTAGACACACAATCAAAACACAATGATTCCCGAGACTACGCTAGGGGGTGTCACATCTGTAGTTGCTGTGCATAACAGACAATCAATGATACGGTATTGCCAGTATGTCGGTGTACATATGGCAGTCTACTAACATATTACATGGTCACAGGTTAATGTAACTACGGGGTATCCGTGGTTACACTCGGGTCACCTAATACACATATAATTATACCTATTATTATCTAGCATTAATACTTACAATATACATATACACCAAATTAAATACATATACATATGTATATATATACTAATTGAGTTCATACTATATATATATATACATATATATACCAATTATATACCAAATATACGTTACACGTATATTAACCGATACTGAAAACTAATACATACACTAAATGCCTACACCCATGTACCAATATACAATACGTGTATACTATTATAGCTAAATATACGCATGCATACAATGAAGAATACGCGTATGAGCGTACGTGTAAGAGGGAGAACTCGAACCTGTGTACGCGGGACAGGACGTTCGTGTCGAGGTCGTCGACAGGGTGGCAGCAGGGTGCTGCTCGGGTTCACAGTGACGACGATGACGATGGTGACGGCGATGAACAGGAAGGAGGCAGGTTCGATGGTCAACGGGTTGGCGAGGTTCACGGCGGTCCAGGCAGAGAACTGTGCTGCTCTGGCGTTCAGTGCAGGTGGGTCCATGCTGCTTGTCGTCCAGCGATGAAGTGGCCGGGAAGGGGAGGACAGACCCGGTGGTGGGGACGTCGTGGAGGGAAGTCGATCGGATTGTGTAAAGTCGGGTGCGGCATGGTGAAGTCTGGGTGGAGAATATGGGTCGAGGGAGAAGATTCAGGCAATGGAGGGTGACCGGAGGGGATTGGTTCAGGCGCTGTGCAGTCGATGGCGAGGAGGGAGTCAGCTCCGGTCGAAGAGGTCGCGTGCTCGGGTGCAGGCGAAGGTAGCGGGTCGAGTTTCAGCGGTCGAGCGACGTATGGTGGCGGGGATGGCGAGTCTGAAGGGTGCAGCGGTTGTCGTGTGGCTCAGCGAGGGGTTCGTCGACGGGATGGCAACGACTTCCCGGTGAAGGGTCGGCGGGAAGATGGAGGGTGAACAGGAGATAGGGGATGTATGTCGGCTGGGTATTAGATTTAAGGAATAGAAAAGAAAAGGAAAAAGTAAAGAAAATGAGTTTATATATGAAGGGGGTTGGTTTGACCTAGAAAAGTTTGACTTTGGTCAACTCCTTGGGAAACGGGCCTTCTCATGCAGGTATTTCAAGGGCTATGATTCAAATAAATTTAAAATGAATGGCTAGGATGCATTGGTTCAAGGTTTGGAGGGCCATGGTTCAAGGAGGTTGATGTTGCATTGCACACTCCCAAAATTATGGAAAAATACACATGAAGGGAAATGGGTTTACTTACATGTTGTATCCAAAGGGCGGACACCTTAATGCACTTTTGCACAAAAGTGCCCAACAATTAAAAAATTACACAAAGTGAGGTTTATGATTTAATTTAATTAAACTAAATGCAATAGGTGTTCAAGAATTAGTTAGAAGTACAAAGGGTTGAAATTAAGTGGGACACAAGTGTCATGAATAAAGTAGACTCAGAATAAAATATTACCCTAATTTGGGTTGCTCAAAATGGGTTGAGATTGTGCCTCCAATTTCGATTGAAACACACAAGGAAACAACGTTGAATTTATATAGAATTATATATAGTCGTTTGCGACGAATGTTGTACGACTAAAATGAAGCACAACTAGTCATAGTTATTTGTCACACAAAGATTAAAATAATAGTCTGGCACGTCTAGGACAAGAGTGTGAAATCTGTTGGAAGACAATGGCAAGTGTAGTGCTCTAATTATCGAAGCAACGGTAAAATGCAACAATCAAATAAAATCACAGCAATTTAAATATAATTAATTATCATGCAATCCTTTACACATTAATTATAAAAAGATAAAAATACCCCTAATCTGAAATATAGGGGTGACAGGGTACCAGTCCTCAGTGTCATCTAGGAAAAATATATCCAGTCAGAAAATGAGCAGAGTACATCTCTAACAGTAGTTCTAATCAATGATAAAAATTATGTAACAATAAATAGATGTGAATATACAAGATGCACAAGAGATACAAGAGATACACAATAAGGAAATACAAGAATAAATACAAGAATGAACAATATGACAATGAACAAGAATACTAATGTCTAAGTGAGTGAGTACTAGCTTCAGCATGTGATCGGCTTGGGAACTTGCACAAGAGTATAATGGCCTGGCTGATCATACGTGCGGTGTATGATCAACACTCACAAGGAACAAGACATGTACAAGGAGGGTATGGTCACATATCTACACTAAAATACTTATCACCCCCGACTGGTATAATAGATCCAACTATGGTATGCTATGGCACGGGATTCTCTAGGAAGGTAGCAAATCTCTCCGAGAATCAGTATCTGTACATGCACAAGATAATAAATGAAACAATACTTGCACAAGATACACCATATACAAGGAATAACATCTTATGACGAGATCCGGATATACCAATCCGTGTAACCATCGTGTCAAAAAACATGGATATCTACACTAGATACAATGAACATAGAGGATATCATAAATGAGAAACTATCAGAGAATGTACTCGCCTGAAGTCCAATGAATAGTCTCATAGATGTCTGATACGTTGCCTCGAAGACCAAGATTTGGAATACAACATTAATACAAGGTTTTGGAAAGAAATAAATTAAACTAGTCAACTTCTAGGTTAAACAATCAACTTTAAGTCAAAAGTCAAACTGGGTCAACTCTAAGGTCAACTATGGTCAACTACCTATTTCTAGGTTGCATGAGTCTACCACAAAGATATTGGGTTCAAACACTAAAGTCTAGGTCATAAACTACATCTTTGGATACTAGGATACCGTATATCTGGATATGTAAAATAATAGGTAAAGTATCATATATTAATATCAAACAATTATTTATTACATAAATCCTAATTACAAACATTAATATATGTCTTGATTTTGAACTAACTTGGTATCACAACACTAAACCATAATATTGATACCCAAACCGAATACCTTGGGTATCCCCAATTACCTTGGTACTTACCTTGGTATCTCAAGGTAATACCCACTAGTTTACTTATGCTAACTACCCTTAAATATAATATATGCTACATTAATTATTATACATATAGTATACTATAATATAAGTAGAAATTAAGCACATATTTACGTATATATTAATTACCATATATATATATATATATATATATATATATATATATATATATATATATATATATATATATATAATATATATATAAACTGTCAAACTGTCGCTAAAACCCGGACTGTTGTTTCTGGAAATCGCTGATACTACTGATACTCTACTATTTTAGTGACAGATTCCTGCTGCTGTAGACAAAAATCGTCGTTGAAGCCCCTGATACGGCTGTTGATACTCTGCCGATTCAGCGATAGATTCTTGCAGTTGTCGCTGTTGTTGTCGCTATAGGGCTGCTGCAGCTGTTATTGTTGCTGCTGCTACTTTTTAGCGATGCTTGCTGTCGCTGTTGCTCTTGTGGCTGCTGCTGTGCTGCTGGCATTGTTGCTGCAGTTGTGACGCTCCTGCTGTCGCCAAAGTCCATATCCACTGTCACTAATTTATATATATATATATATATATATATATATATATATATATATATATATATAATAACACATATATATAACCCATATAATATATCTATACATATATATATATATATATATATATATATATATATATATATATATATATATATATATAAAACTACTAATAACTATACATATACCCATATATAGTAATATGTACAAACTACCACATAGCAACATACACACACATATATAGTAATATGCTTATAACAACATACATACGTATACGTACATATAAATATATATACTAATAACCATACATTATATGATTATAAACACATAATTATCTATTAACATGTATATATATATATATATATATATATATATATATATATATATATATATATATATATATATATATATATATATATATATACATGTAGAAGAATAGTTACATACAATATATACACATATAGTATATACATAGGTACATAGATATAAGATTCAACATTACATAAATATATATACACAACATTATATATATATATATATATATATATATATATATATATATATATAATTATACTTTTCCAGGAAATAGGAATACAAGAAAATTAGATCTACAATTAAATTGCACACACATGGACGTATCACCCCGTATCCCACTAGATCTAGGATACGCATGTGATACGATTCTACCACACATCCAAACGTACCCCGAAGGACACGAACAAGTCATATATTAGGTTCTAAATCTGAGATTTAACCATGAGAAATCCAAAATCTCAAACGTACCCCGAAGGACACGAACAAGTCATTTTATCCTCCCTCTCCTATTTAGACTTCCCGGGAGAGTGATGCCTCCATGCGACGCACACCAAAGGAATAGTCTGGTTCCTCAGCACCTTCTCTCTTTGATCCAGAATCTCAACTAGCTGCTGTGGATAGCTAAGAGTAGGGCCCACCTCTATCTCTGAGTGATCCAATACATGACTAAAATCTACCACGTACCATATCAACTGTGACACATGAAACAAGTTGGGTACTCCCTCCAATGCAAGTGGAAATTCTAGTCTATAAGCAACTGCACCGATCCTCTCTAGAATAGTGAAAGGTCCGATGAATCGTGGACTAATTTTTCCGTCTCCACCGAAGTGAATCGTGTCTCCTGTCGAAGAAATCCTAAGAAACACCAAACCACCCACCTAGAATAAAATACCACCTTAAGAACTTAATCTATAACAAACAACCAATCACAAGCACAAAACAAAATCTAAAACTATACCTCAAACTCCAAAGGTCTCCGGTGGCTATCGACCCAATGTCGTTGTCTGTCCTGCGCGACACGAAATCTATCTCTGATCAACTGAACCTTCTCTGCTGCATCCAGAACCATCTCTGGTCCAAAAAAACTCTTTCTCCAACATCGTCCCATGACAAGGAAGTACGATACCTCCGACCGTACAGAGCTTTAAAAGGTGATATTTCTATACTAGCCTGGTAACTGTTGTTATAAGCAAACTCTACCAAATAGAGATGGTCCTTCCAAGAACCCCCAAAATCTAATATACAAGTGTAAAACATATCCTCGAGAGTCTGAATAGTCCTCTCTGACTTCCCATCTGTCTGGGGATGATATGCAGTACTGAACTTGAGCTGAGTGCCCAAACTCTCCTGCAAAATCCTCCAGAAATGAGATATGAAATGACTATCCCGATCCGAGACTATGTTGACGGGAACTCCATGTATCCTGACGATCTGTCTCATATACATCTCTGCCAGCTTCTCCGTAGACAAACCCACCTTGAAAGACAAAAAGTGGGCCGACTTGGCCAACCTATCAACGATGACCCATATCGCGTCTTTCCCTCCTGGAGATTGTGGAAGTCCTGACACAAAATCCATAGTACTTTGCTCTCATTTCCACTCTGGAATAGGTAATGGCTGAAGTAAACCTCCTGGCCTCTACCTCTCGGCTTTCACCTGCTGGCACACTAAGCATCTGGATACAAATTGTGCCACTTCCCTCTTCATGCCCCATACCACCACACACTCTCTCGCATAGCCCGATACATCTTGTTGGCACCTGGATGCATAGAATACTGAGAGCGATGCGCTTCCTGCAATACCTCTACACGCAGCTCCCTACTAGGCACATACAATCTAACTCCATGCCTCAAAGATCTATCCTCAGCAATGGTGAAATCATCCCCCAATCCTGCTCTCACATGAGCTCTGATGCTTTTCAGAGATACATCCTCATACTAGGATGCCTTAATCTTGTCCATTAAATCTAAATATATCTGCAATACCCACATCTGTATAGCACAACCAGGAAATATCACCTACATACCCAAGCTCTCCAAGTCCTCCCACAAATATCGATCTTGCGTCAAGAACATAGCTACCAGATACCTGCTCAAAGCATCGGCAACTATATTAGCTTTTCCAGGATGATACTGCAAAGATATATCAAAATCTTTCATCAGTTCCAACCACCGACGCTGTCTCATGTTCAACTCCTTCTGTGTGAAAATGTACTTCAAGCTCTTGTGGTCTGTGAAGATCTTCACACGCTCTCCGTACAAATAATGTTTCCACAACTTCAGGGCGAAGATGACTGCTGCCAACTCCAAATCATGGGTAGGATAGTTCTTTTCATAAGGACGCAATTGCCTGGATGCATAGGCAATCACTTTTCCATTCTGCTGAAGAACACAACCCAACCCTTTCCCCGATATATCACTATAAATATTGAAATCTCCAAACCCTGATGGCAACATCAAAATAGGAGCAGACATCAATCTCCTCTTCAATTCCATAAAACCAACCTCACAATCCTCCATCCAAACAAACTCTACATCCTTCTTAGTGAGTCTGGTCATCGGCTCGGCAATCCTCAAAAAATCTTGCACAAAATTCCTGTAGTAGCCTACCAATCCCAAGAAACTCCTGATCTCTGCTACTGAACTTGGGGTCTTCCAAGATTCTACTGCTGCGATCTTCTTCGGATCCACTGAAATACTGTCACCAGTCACAACATGCCCCAAGAACTCCACCTTGTCCAAGAAGAACTCACACTTGGACAACTTCCCATATTGCTTCTCCTTCCTCAGAACATCCAATACAATCCTCAAATGCTCCTCATGCTCCTCCGGTGTCTTCGAGTATATGAGTATGTCGTTGATGAACTCCACCACGAACTTGTCAAGGTACTGATGGAATACCTTGTTCATCAAGTTTATAAATACCGTCGATGCATTCGTCAACCCAAACGGCATCACCATAAACTCATACTGACCATACCGAGTTCTAAAAGCAGTCTTCGATATGTCCTCCGGCTTAACCTTCACCTGATGGTAACCTGATCTCAAATCTATCTTAGAAAACACCTTGGCACCACTGAACTGATCGAACAGATCATCAATCTATGGCAAAGGATACTTATTCTTGATAGTAAGATTATTCAGAGCCCTATTATCATGCCCCAGTCCCAAAATATGTAGGACTAGGACACATAAGCATACCAACCGCATGTAAATGGCAACTCCAATATATGGAAACCATAACACATGCGTACGCTGTATCATGAACAATAATTCACAAGTGGTAAAACTATCACAAGTCACAGGGTATAATCTAAATCTCATCCACAGAATTCCAATAGAATTAAATAATCAATATCTATGAAACTAGATCTCAATATAAAGTATCTAATGATGGTAGTCGGATGGAAATAAATCCACTACCGAACTAGAATATAAGAAAAACACAATATAAGTTCACAACTATCATCCACTGAGACTCGAAGAGAAGACCTCCATGGAATATAAGTAACCACTCCGGATCTGCGCTTCTGCGAATACTCATGAATCTCTATACCTGGAAAGGGACCAGGTCCTCAGAGGGATATAACAAGATACATAGAAGCATGTCATAAAGTAAATACTGTAAAAACTCGAGGGTGATCTAACCAGCTAAGTGAAATACACTTTGAAGAAAACCTTGGTACATATGGGTAGGTGAAAGGTATAAAGTATAGCGTCGAGCCAGAGGCTAAGTACCTGGCATTAGCTGTAAACTGGAGGCCAGGAGTATATGCTGACTACATCACCGATCATGATAGCACGCAGCTAGTAACCTCTGCCGGATGTATCGACAAGCATATACGCCCATAACCGGGTAATATTGGCCCATAACCGGGTAACACTGAGGCTCACGGACCCGCAATTTACACTAAAATTACGGCAGCCAAATGTCTATCCCATACGCCTACTAATTGTCTTCCCCGCCCAATATCAATGTACAAGTCACAAACACGACGTGGATATCTTATACTATAATGCAAGTCTCTACAAAAATAAACAACTAAGCTAAATGCCATCACATGTACTGCTCATACTGATGGCCAGTCAGTCATGAGGCATACGTCCCTACATGAACTCACTCTGTGACGTATAATGATACGTGTCAAGGCCTGAGGAGTCATACCGATAACTCTACAACTTTAGGTGGGTCTACTAGACACTAGATCAGACACAAGTCCTAAAGTCAACGCCTTCGTTGACTGCACCCGAGTCTCTCTCGGACGCGCACAATTATATAATATTAAAATAATAAATATACAACTAATAATACAGAATTTAAATAGTACAACAAGGCAAGGTATACTTGCCTGGCAAGAAAGTTGCGTAGTGCCAATAACCTGCTCCTGAAGTCACGCAGAATGATCTAATAGCTCTTTGGGGTCAGCGTACATAGGCACAAGAATCAGGGGTGACTACTATAGGTCGTCTGACAAGGGTGATGGGTCCATGATGAACACGATGACGAGGGATGATGACGATGAGATGATTAGGTTAAGGTGATAATGATGATGATCGCTATGGTTAGGGTGGTGATTAGGTCAATGATTAGGGTGATAGTGGTGATGATTACGTGATGGTGATGACGATGATAGGGTGATGGTGATGATGTGGATAATGATGTGGATGATAGTGATGACGAGGACGATGATATGGATAATGGTGATGACAAGGATAACGATATGGACGATGGTGATGCTGAGGATGATGATGTGGATGGTGGTGATGACGAGGACGATGATATGGACGATGGTGATGATAAGGATGATGATGTGGGTGATAGTAATGACTAGAATGATGATATGGATAATAGTGATGATGAGGATGATGATGTGGACGATGGTGATGATGAGGACGATGATGTGGGTGATGGTGATGACTAGGATAATGATGTGGATGATGGTGATGACGAGGACGATAATATGGACGATGGTGATGACGAGGATGATGATTAAGGGTGATGATGTGATGATTAACGGATAATTAGGGTTAATGTGTTGAGAATGAATGGTGATGATGATGATTTGATATGATGATGATGATGATGATGATGATGATTGTGGGCTGCTGACCGGAGTCCGGCCAGGGGGAGGAAAG
Source organism: Iris macrosiphon (assembly GCA_036927795.1). Classification (NCBI taxonomy): domain Eukaryota; kingdom Viridiplantae; phylum Streptophyta; class Magnoliopsida; order Asparagales; family Iridaceae; genus Iris; species Iris macrosiphon. The sequence goes on along the minus strand of JAYESA010000033.1, from coordinate 586,056 downwards.
GTTCGGCCAGGGGAGGTTCGGCCAGGGGAGGTGGTAGAATAGGGAGGAGGAGCCTCGGGTGTGTTGCTCTCAGACGAGAGGAGGAGAAGGAGAATGGCTCGGTGTTGCTCTGGCCAGGAGGAGGAGGCTCGTCGTGATGCTGCTCCGGCCAGGAGGTTTACAGTTCAGGTGGTGGTGGTGTTGCTGGTGGTGTGGTGGTGTTGCTGGTGGTCGATGGCAGGATCCCGGTGGGCAGTCGTGAGGTGAGGGGCTGCGGTGCTATCGGGATATGCAGAGGGCTGCGGGGGAGACTGTTCCAGCTCCGGCGGAGGAGTCGGGTTGGACAGCGGGTGCTGGAAGGTGAGGAAGGAGAAGATAGGGAGGTGGTGATGGTGGTGTACTGGGGGCGTCGTGGTCGGCTCCGGTGTGTTCGGGCTGAGGCGGCGATGCCAGTAGGGGAACGGAGGAGTGGTGGCACGGGATGTACAGCGGGGTCGGGCCGCTGGGTGCAGCGATGGTGATGGAAGGAAGTGCTGACGGAGGAGATGAAGGTGGAGTCGAGGTGGTCGGCCAGGCTAGGCGGAGCTCCGGCGAGGTGGCTCCAGTCGACAGTGTGTATAGGGAAGAAGGGGGAAGAATGTGAATAGGAAGTGGGGTTGGGTTACGGCTAGGTATTTTCTTTAGGTTTTGGTTTGGGATTTTGGGAAAAATAAAGGAGAAGGAGATATTTATACATATAGAATTTTTAGGTTTGGGGTTGACCTAGGATTAGGGCTTGGTCAACACTCCTTGGGATTGGGCCTTGGGCTCACATGGGGATGTTTAGAGGGCCCTAATTTATATTGTTTTAAAATACAAGGATAGGGTTCAATAAGGGGCGATGTTGCACGTTGCACGTTCCAAAATTTATAGGAAAATCATATGAAGGGGAAAGTTGGATTTCTTCATGTATTGCCCAATGGTGTGGACACCTTAATAAAATTTTGCATAAAAGTGCCCAACAATTGAGAAAATTACACAAAGATGGAAATTGAGTTTTAATTAATTAAATTGAATGCACAAGGTATTCTTGAATTAATTAGAAGTACATGGGTATAAAATTAGGTGGGACACAAGTATCATGGACATAGAGGATTCAGTGTAGAATATTATCATTAATTGGATTGCACAAAACAGGTCTAGATTGTGTCTCCAATTTTGATTGGAACGCACAAGGGTACAAAGTTGAATTTATTTAGAATTAATTAATAACATCTACGACAAATATTATGCAACTAAAATGTAGCACAAGAGAGCATAATTATAAGTTACACCGGGGTCAGAATAGAAGATGGGCATGTCCAGGGCAAGAGTATAAAATTTGTAGATAGGCAATGGCTAGTGTAGTGCTCCAATTATCGAAACAACGGTAAGGTGCGCTAAGCGATATAAATATTGTATAGTTAAATCAAATGCCGTGTTCTATTTCTAATTGGGTTCAACTAGCCCTAATTTCACTATCTAAGCCAAGTAGACCTAATTTTGGGTGAGGGAGTTTACAATCTATCCAACTTAAAATATTTTCGTCCTCGAAATTAAAATAAGGCATGGTTTCTCTCTATCTTCTCTCACTTGATCACAATCTAAAAGAATTTACCTCAAGTTTTAACAAATGCGGTTTCTACCTAAATTAAAATTTACCCAACTATCATCTAAGGATATACATCTAATAAAGCTATTCCTCAAATTATTTAATCATATTATTTAATCTTCAAAGTTTTAACACCAAATATATCCTCTATGATATGCCCTTAATCAACTATAAAAGGGAGTCACCAAGTCATATGATTAGCCTATGGCGTATATCTAGTACTTATTAGTGTATCAACTTATACTCGGCACAAGCGTTCGTCTTTCCGGAATAAGGGAAGATGGAAAGCAATAATAAAGAGTTCAAGGGGAAGGTAATAGAATACAAGTATGGGGATCAAGGCATTTAAAGAATTCAAATAGGAATTGTCAAGGCAGTTGTGGATTGAAATACTATTTGGTAGTTCCTATTCACATGCTCGTATCAGTACAATTATGTAACTGATACGATATGCTCAGACATATCTAGAGGACAAGTACATTCATCCACTAGTCAACTATATATCTCAATCCACGTAAAGTAGTATTACGAAGGGTGAACCAAATGTACTAAGGTTAGCTAGACCTTAATACACTAATTCTGATTAGACAATGTATTAGTAGGCGTCCCCAATAATATAATATCATGATCAAGCTCGATAAAAGAATAAGCTTGTAAAACTAGGCTATAATAGCAGCATAAGTCAAGGTAGTACAAAAAATATAAGTACGCTAGATTATGATGAGAGAAGGTACACAATAATTCAAGTTCACAAGAAGGTGAGACTCTACATTCTCTACAGTTGCCATACTAGCTCCTTGTCTAAGTTGCTAGTCGACCAAATAAGGATATGGACCTCTAATTTCTATAGTCTAAATAAACACTATCTTCTTATGCAAGTCTATAGTTAAGGTCATTCAATTATACTTCATTAGTGTGTCAAGAGGACTATGTGATACTAGATTGTGAGGCACACTACCCAACTTAAAAGAATTACTAATATTGTACTGCCTTAAGGATACAGTAGAAATTCCTGTTAAGGTCTTCGAGAAAGGGTCTTGGTACTTATTAGGGTATCCTCTTACATTATATAGGTAATGGTCACCCTAAGTCTTAGTCATAGTGCTTATAGAACAAGTATCAATAGTAAGAATGGAAGAGTTACTGCCCTTCAAGGGAAAAGAAAAATATAACTCGTATCGAGGTATGGTACAAGTTACGCGATTTAAAACTAAGGGATAATCATTAGGTCATAATCTATAAGAATAACTTAAACTATCAAGTTCTAACTACCAATCACATAATTCAAAATTCAAGAGTAACAACTATAATCCTAGCAAACTATATATCCTAACATGAAATAAAATTACTTGGCCTACAATCGAAAAGGTTAGGTGGCACGAATTAAAAGATGAAGAATAGAAGAACATAATTAGTCGTCGCACAACTAGCGAGCGTTAGGGTTCAGAGGAACAAGTCATAAAACTAAATAGAAAGACTCTAGATAATGTCATATTTTTCTAGGGGAAGGTGGTAGCTAATCTCTGTGTTCGAGGTATGATCAAGAAAAATATTAGTTTATTCCTCTTGGTTTCCTAAGGTATTGTTCGGCTACTATAAGACGAGAGCTAAAGTTATAGTTCTCTACTACTATCTCATCATGAAAAGCTAGGCTTAGTCCTAATATTTAACCTTAGATTTCTATTGGTTCCTCAGTACTAGGGTCAAGCACTATGGTCAAATTTCAAACTAATCCTAGTAGCGTCTATACTACTCTCAAGTCATTCATAAACATATCAAGGGATAATGGTAAATCAACCTATAGGTAAGGGATGCTAGGGTTCATTGGGTATTCTAACTCAGTGATGTGTCATCATCCTAATTGTACTCTTAATAGGAAGGTTACCCTACTAATCATCCTATCGACAGGATTCCTATATTCTAGCAGGGGCTATACTTAAGGAACTATTAGGGAAGCACATGAATCAAGCATGATGCAATTATTTAAATAGAATTGATTGGAAGGAGGATGAGTCATAGTCAGATGTGGATGAGATCCTATACTCTAATCCTATTTACAGGCTTGCTCGGTACAGTAACGTAACCGAGACAATATGCTCTTGACCTGCATGGGCCACCACTAAAAACATGTTACGCCCCAGTCCCGAAATACATAGTACTAGGACAAGTAAGCATGTAAGCCGCATGTATATGGCAACTCCAATATATGGAAACCATAACACATGCGTACGCTGTATTATGAACAATAATTCATAAGTGGTACAAGCTATCACAAGTCACAGTATATAATCTAACCCCATCCACAATAATCAATAAATAAATAAATAAATAACCAATAACTATGTAACTAGATCTCAATATGAAGTATCAAAAGATGACAGTCGGATGGAAACAAATCCACTGCCGAACTAGAGTATAAAACCACCACAATATTAGTACATCATCTAACAATCATGAGGCTCGAAGAAAAGACCTCCACAAAATATAAGTAACCAGTCCGGATCTGCGCTCCTGTGAATACTCATGAACCTCTACACCTGGAAAGGGACCAGGTCCTCAGAGCGACATAACAAGATACATAGAAGCATGCCATAAAGTAAATACTGTAAAAACTCGAGGGTGATCTAACCAAGTAAGTGAAAGGTATAAAACATAGCGTCAAGCCAGAGGCTAAGTACCTGGCATTAGCTGTAAATTGGATGCCAGGAGTATATGCTGACTATATCACCGATCATGATAGCGCACAGCTAGTAAACTCTACTGGATGTATCGACAAGCATATACACCCATAACCGGGTAACACTGGCCTATAAACGGGTAACACTGAGGCTCGCGGCCCCGCAGTTTACTATGAAACTACGGCAGGCAAATGTCTGACCCATACGCCTACTAATTGTCTTCCCCGCCCAATGTCAATGTACAAGTCACAAACATGACATGGACATCTTATACTATAATGCAAGTCGCTACAAAAATAAATAACTAAGCTAAATGCCGTCATACGTACTGCTCATACTGATGGCCAGTCAGTCATGAGGCACGCGTCCCTACATGAACTCACTCTGTGACGTGTAATGATATGTGTCAAGGCCTGAGGAGTCATACCGATAACTCCACAACTTTAGGTGGGTCTACTAGACACTAGGTCAGACACAAGTCCTAACGTCAACGCCTTCGTTGACTGCACCCGAGTCTCTCTCGGACGCGCACAGTTATATAATATTAAAATAATAAATATACAACTAATAATATAGAATTTAAATAGTACAACAAGGCAAGGTATACGTGCCTGGCAAGAAAGCTGCGTAGTACCAATAACCTACCCCTGAAGTCACGTAGAATGATCCAATAGCTCTTCGGGGTCAGCGAGCACAGGCATGGGAGTTGGGGTTGACTGCTACAGTTCATCTGACAAGGGTGACGGGTCCATAATGAACACGATGACGAGGGATGATAACGATGAGATGATTAGATTAAGGTGATAATGATCATGATCGCTATGGTTAGGGTGGTGATTAGGTCAATGATTAGGGTGATAGTGGTGATGATTACGTGATGGTGATAGGGTGATGGTGATAATGTGGATAATGATCTGGACGATGGTGATAACGAGAACGATAATGTGGATGATGGTGATGACGAGGATGACGATGTGGACGATGGTGATGATGAGGACAATGATGTGGGTGATGGTGATTACGAGGATGATGATGTAGACGATGGTGATGATGAGGATGATGTTGTGGGTGATGGTGATGACTAGGATGATGATGTGAATGATGGTGATGACGAGGACGATAATGTGCACGATGGTGATAATGAGGGCGATGATGTGGGTGATGGTGATGACTAGGATGATGATGTGGATGATGGTGATGATGAGGATGATGATTAAGGGTGATGATGTGATGATTAAGGGATGATTAGGGTTAATATGTTGAGAATGAATGGTGATGATGATGATTTGATATGATGATGATGATGATGATTGTGGGCTACTGATCGGAGTTCGGCCAGGTAGAGGGGAGGTTCGGCCAGGGGAGGTCCGGCAAGGGGAGGTGGTCGAACAGGGAGGAGGAGGCTCGGGTGTGTTGCTCTCAGACGAGAGGAGGAGAAGGAGAATGGCTCGGTGTTGCTCCGGCCAGGAGGAGAAGGCTCGTGGCGATGCTGCTCCGGCCAGGCTTACAGTTCAGGTGGTGGTGGTGTTGCTGGTGGTATGGTGGTGTTGCTGGTGGTCGATGGTAGGATCCCTGCGGGCAGTCGTGAGATGCGGGGCTGCGGTGCTATCGGGATGTGCTGAGGGCTGCGGGAGAGGCTGTTCCGGCTTCGGCGGAGGAGTCGGTTGGGCAGCGGGTGCTGGCAGGTAAGGAAGGATAAGATAGAGAGGTGGTGATGGTGGTGTACTTGGGGCATCGTGGTCAGCTCCGGTGTGGTCGGGCTGAGGCAGCGACGCCGGTGGGGGAACGAAGGAGAGGTGGCATGGGATGTACAGCGGGGTCGGGCCGCTAGGTGCAGCGGTGGTGATGGAAGGAAGTACATGAGGAGATGAAGGTGGAGGCGAGGTGGTCGTCCAGGCTATGCGGAGCTCCGGTGAGGTGGCTCCGATCGACAGTGTGCGTAGGGAAGAAGGGGGAAGAAGGTGAATAGGAAGTGGGGTTGGGTTACGGCTATGTATTTTCTTTAGGTTTTGGTTTTGGATTTTGGGAAAAATAAAGGAGAAGGAGATATTTATACATCTAGAATTTTTAGGTTTAGGGTTGACCTAGGATTAGGGCTTGGTCAACACTCCTTGGGATTGGACCTTGGGCTCACATGGGGATGTTTAGAGGGCCCTAATTTATATTATTTTAAAAATACAAGGATAGGGTTCAATGAGGGGCGATGTTGCGCGTTGCACGTTCCAAAATTTATGGGAAAATCGTATGAAAGGGAAAGTTGGATTCCTTCATGTATTGCCCAATGGTGTGGACACCTTAATAAAATTTTACATAAAAGCGCCCAACAATTGAGAAAATTGCACAAAGATGGAAATTGGATTTAATTAATTAAATTAAATTAAATACACAAGGTGTTCTTAAATTAATTAGAAGTACATGGGGATAAAATTAGGTGGGACATAAGTTTCATGGACGTAGAGGATTCAGTGTAGAATATTATCATTAATTGGGTTGCACAAAACGAGTCTAGATTGTGTCTCCAATTTTGATTGGAATGCACAAGAGTACAAAGTTGAATTTATTTAGAATTAATTAATAACGTCTGCGAAGAATATTATGCGACTAAAATGTAGCACAAGAGTGCATAATTATAAGTTACACCAGGGTCAGAATAGAAGGCGGGCATGTCCAGGGCAAGAGTGTAAAATTTGTAGATAGGCAATGGCTAGTGTAGTGCTCCAATTATCGAAATAACATTAGGGTGCGCTAAGCGATATAAATATTGTATAGTTAAATCAAATGTCGTATTTTATTTCTAATTGGGTTCAACTAGCCCTAATTTTACTATCTAAGCCAAGTAGACCTAATTTTGAGTGAGAGAGTTTACACCTGTAATCAATGCACATGTGCACCGATCCATCCTTCTTCGGTACAAACAATACCGGGGCTCCCCATGGTGAAAAACTTGATCTGATAAACCCCTTATCCTGTAATTCGTCCACCTGCTTCTTCAGCTCGACCAGTTCGCTGTTGTTTACTCTATAGACATGTTGTGAATTAGTTCTACAACTGGTACCAAGTCCATAGAGATTCAATATCTCGATCTGGCGGTAACCCTGGTAATTAATCAGGAAACACATCCAAGAATTCTGCTATCAACGGATGCGACAACTTCTTGTCTTCCACCATAGCTCAACAAATAATGCCTTTTCCCAGCTCACAGCTCCTTTAGCAAACTCAAATCTGGCTCTCCCGATAGACCAAACAAAACTCTATCTCCTCTAAAATCTATACTAGCACGGTGCCTACTCAACCAATCCATCCCGAGTACAATGTCGTAGTTCGGAAATTGCATTACAAGTAGACACACACTCAACTCTCAGCCTCCTAGAGTAACTCTTCGATCTTTGTAAATATCATTAACGAAGATAATGCCTCCCCCGGTCATGATCTTGCAAGTCCTAAGCAAAAAATCAACTACCAAACCATGCTTCAGAGTAAAAGAAACAGATAAAAAACTATAGAAAGCACTACTATCAAACAAAGCTAAAGCTGAAATAGAATCAAGAAGAATAGAACCTGCGATGACATCTCCAGTGGGTTCATCCTCCTCGATGGTCATAGCAAACGCTCGTCCCTGACGCGTACCTCCCTGCTGCTGATACTGGACATAACGCTGCCGCTGTATCGAAAGCGATCCCATCGGCTGTACTATAAATGGTCTCGCCTGTGCCCTCGGAGCTGAAGCTACTCCCTGAACTGCACGACGAGGATTGGAAGGACACTCCCTCAGCTGATGCCCTTCAGTACCACAATAAAAATAAACTCCCAACATTTTCCTGCAAACTTCCCAGATATGGCCGGACTTCTTGCAGAAGTGGCAGAAAGATTGTGGTAACTGTCTCTCCTGTTGTGGTACCTGGTAAAAAGGCGCTAGCTAGAGTCTGGTGCTACTAAGGCTGCTGGAAAGGCCTAGACTGGAAATAAGGATGTTTTACATATACTGTACTGCTGTTTGCCCTAAGAAAAGAATCACGGTCTCTCTTGAGCTTCAAACCCAACTCCCGCTCAACCTTGCGCGCCTTCGCAATTATCTCCGAGTATGTCTGATAAAAAGACGAAATGAGGATCTTCACTTCCCAGTTTAGACCCTCACAAAAATGACTAGCCTGAACCTCCGGCTCTCTCACCAAATACTCTACAAATTGGCTTAACCTGCCAAACTCCGTAGCGTACTCCACCACAGACAAGCTCCCCTGAATGAGACTCTCAAACTGTCTTCCCAAGTCTAGCCTGTCTGCCCGAGCAAAAAACTTCTTCTTGAAGAGGTCCTTGAATAGCTCCCAAGACTGTCCCGCGTCAACAAGAATTGGCACATTCCTGAACCAAGTACGAGCGACATCGAACAATTAAAATCCTACCGCCTCAACCTTCAGATCCTCAAAAAGATGGGACACCCTCATAAGACGCTCAATGTCCTCAAGCCAATCATCAGTATAGACAATGCCCTCTGTCCCCTTGAAGACCCTAGGCTCTAGCTTCTTGAAGTCATGAATATTTCCTGGCCGAAGCTGAGCAACCTGAGGAACATCCTGCTGCTGGACCGGAACTCCTCTCTCCACTATGGCACGAGTAAGCTGATGACCACTCTCGATGCCCTGCCATAAAATATTGGTCTGCCTCTGATGTGCCTCTGATTGAGCCCTCTGTGCCTCGATCATCTCACGAAATAGTGTAAACATCTGTGTCGCCACTACTGGCACAGGAGGTGGAGGTGGAATCCCCTCAGATACAGCTGGCACAGTCCTCTGAGTAGGTGATGGACCTCCGAAAGCAGCTGACACTCCAATCATCGGAGAAGTAACTGGTACAGGCCCTCGGGATGTCGCAGACCTCTCAGAAACTGCTCTCCTCTGTTGCGATCTAGTCTTAGGCGGCATCTTGAGACAAAGCGAAAGAAAGAATCAATATGGCACATGATGTAAGACACTCAAGGAAAGGACAGATTAAGAGATCAACTATCAATATCAAAAGAGAATAGTTGAATGAATCAAAAGAATTTTTCCTAGATGTGATTGAGTATTCTCAGCCTATAGCCTATAGCCTACATCCTAAATCAGGCGTGCAGTAGTACAACTAAGTCGTCGCACTACCACTATATCGCATAACTTGCGAAGCCTGACCTGCATGGGCCACCACTAAAAATATGTCATGATCCGCACCCGGTGTAAGGGTACAAGTCGGAAACAACGTCCAGCCTACACTGCAATATCAACGGTAGAACGTTGTCTGGGTAATCTATCTAGCAATATAATGAACCACCAACAATAACAATATACTCAATCACAGATCTAAGATGGAACGAGCACGAATATGATAAAGAATAGAATAGTCACATACAACTCATGAGTCTAAAATAATACATCAATGAGTCTGAAAGAACTACTAACAAAGTAAGCTGGAGACAAATCCAGTATAAGAATACTAAGAAGCTACTAAACTCGGGTCATCTGCCTCAGTTGGGATAAGTCCCTCCTGAACCAGGGTCTCTGACTCTAAACCCACAACATCCTGAGGTCCATAATATGTAGGGTACCAGTCCTCAGTGTCATCTGCAAAAAAAATATCCAGTCAGGAAAGGAGCAAAGTACATCTCTAACAGTAGTTCTAATCAATGATAAAAATTATGTAACAGTAAATAGATATGAATATACAAGATGCACAATAGATACAAGAGATACACAATAAGGAAATACTGGAATAAATATAAGAATGAACAATATGACAATGAAAAAGAATACTAATGTCTAAGTAAGTGAGTACTAGCTTTAACATGTGATTTGCTTGGGAACTTGCACAAGATTATAATGGCCTGGCTGATCATACGGGCAGGGTATGAACAATACTCACAAGGAACAAGACATACACAAGGAGGGTATGACCACATATCTATACTAAAATAATCCCCACCCCTGATTGGTATAATAGATCCAACCATGGTATGCTATGGCACGGGATTCTCTAGGAAGGTAGGAAATCTTCCCGAGAATCAGTGTCTGTACATGCACAAGATAATCAATGAAACAAGATTTCCACAAGATACACCATATATAAGGAATAACATCTCATGACGAGATCCGGATATAGTAGATCCAACCATGGTACGCTATGGCACGGGATTCCCTAAGAAGATAGCGACTCTTCCCGAGAATCTGTGTCTGTACATGTACAAGATAAACAATAAAACACGACTTGCACAAGATACACCATGAACAAGGAATAACATCTCATAACGAGATCCGGATATATCAATCCGTGTAACCATCGTGTCAAGAAATATGGATATTTATACTAGATACAATGAACATAGAGGATATCATAAATAAGAAACTATCAGAGAATGTACTCACCTGTGGTCCTTAGCTGGCAATACCAATTTCCGGGTTCCAAAGTATCGCCTGAATGATCCAACAGTCCTATAGACATATCATATAATACAATATTGCATCAGATATTACACTACACACACAATCAAAACACAATGATCTCCGAGACTACGCTAGGGGGTGTCACGCCTGTAGTTCCTGTGCATAACAGACAATCAATGATACGGTCTTGCCAGTATGTCGGTGTACATATGGCAGTCTACTAACATATTACATGGTCACAGGTCAATGTAACTACGGGGTATCCGTGGTTACACTCGGGTCACCTAATACACATATAATTATACCTATTATTATCTAGCATTAATACTTACAATATACATATACACCAAATTAAATACATATATATATGTATATATATAATAATTGAGTTCATACTATATATATATATATACATATATATACCAATTATATACCAAATATACGTTACACGTATATTAACCGATACTGAAAACTAATACATACACTAAATGCCTACACCCATATACCAATATATAATACGTGTATACTATTATAGCTAAATATACGAATGCATACAATAAAGAATACGCGTATGAGCGTACGTGTAAGAGGGAGAACTCAAACCTGTGTACGCGGGACAGGACGTTCGTGTCGAGGTCGTCGATAGGGTGGCAGCAGGGTGCTGCTCGGGTTCACGGTGACGACGATGACGATGGTGACGACGATGAACAGGAAGGAGGCAGGGTCGATGGTCAGCGGGTTGGCGAGGTTCACGGTGGTCCAGGCAGAGAACTATGCTTCTCTGGCATTCAGTGTAGGTGGGTCCAGGCTGCTCGTCGTCCAGCGATAAAGTGGCCGGGAAGGGGAGGACAGTCCCGGTGGTGGGGACGTCGTGGAGGGAAGTCGGTCGGGTTGTGTGAAGTTGGGAGCGGCATGGTGAAGTCTGGGTGGAGAATATGGGTCGAGGGAGAAGATTCAGGCGATGGAGGGTGACCGAAGGGGATTGGTTCAGGCGTTGTGCAGTCGATGGCGAGGAGGGAGTCAGCTCCGGTCGAAGAGGTCGCGTGCTCGGGTGCAGGCGAAGGTGGCGGGTCGAGTTTCAGCGGTCGAGCGACGTGTGGTGGCGGGGATGGCGAGTCTGAAGGGTGCAGCGATTGTCGTGTGGTTCAGCGAAGGGTTCGTCGACGGGATGGCAGCGACTTCCCGGCGAAGGGTCGGCGAGAAGATGGAGGGTGAACAGGAGATAGGGGGGTATATGTCGGCTGGGTATTAGATTTAGGGAATAGAAAAGAAAAGGAAAAATTAAAGAAAATGAGTTTATATATGAAGGGGGTTGGTTTGACCTAGAAAAGTTTGACTTTGGTCAACTTCTTGGGAAACAGGCCTTCTCATGCAGGTATTTCAAGGGCTATGATTCAAATAAATTTAAAATAAATGGCTATGATGCATTGGTTCAAGGTTTGGAGGGCAATGGTTCAAGGAGGTTGATGTTGCATTGCACACTCCCAAAATTATAGAAAAATACACATGAAGGGGAAATGGGTTTACTTACATGTTGTGTCCAAAGGGCGGACACCTTAATGCACTTTTGCACAAAAGTGCCCAACAATTGGAAAATTATACAAAGTGAGGTTTATGATTTAATTTAATTAAACTAAATGCAATAGGTGTTCAAGAATTAGTTAGAAGTACGAGGGGCTGAAATTAAGTGGGACACAAGTGTCATGAATGAAGTAGACTCAGAATAAAATATTATCCTAATTTGGGTTGCTCAAAATGGGTTGAGATTGTGCCTCAGATTTCGATTGAAACACACAAGGAAACAACGTTGAATTTATATAGAATTATATATAGTCGTTTGCGACGAATGTTGTACGACTAAAATAAAGCACAACAAGTCATAGTTATGAGTCACACAAAGGTTAAAATAATAGTCTGGCACGTCTAGGACAAGAGTGTGAAATCTGTTGGAAGACAATGGCAAGTGTAGTGCTCTAATTATCGAAGCAACGGTAAAGTACAACAATCAAATAAAATCACAGCAATTTAAATATAATTAATTATCATGCAATCCTTTACACATTAATTATGAAAAGATAAAAATACCCCTAATCTGAAATATAGGGGTGACAGGGTACCAGTCCTCAGTGTCATCTGGGAAAAATATATCCAGTCAGAAAATGAGCATAGTACATCTCTAACAGTAGTTCTAATCAATGATAAAACTTATGTAACAATAAATAGATGTGAATATACAAGATGCACAATAGATACAAGAGATACACAATAAGAAAATACTAGAATAAATACAAGAATGAACAATATGACAATGAACAAGAATACTAATGTCTAAGTGAGTGAGTACTAGCTTCAACATGTGATCAGCTTGGAAACTTGCACAAGAGTATAATGGCCTGACTGATCATACGTGCGGTATATGATCAACACTCACAAGGAACAAGATATGTACAAGGAGGGTATGGTCACATATCTACACTAAAATACTTTCCACCCCCGACTGGTATAATAGATCCAACTATGGTATGCTATGGCATAGGATTCTCTAGGAAGGTAGCAAATCTCTTCGAGAATCAGTATCTGTACATGCACAAGATAATAAATGAAACAATACTTGCACAAGATACACCATATACAAGGAATAACATCTTATGACGAGATCCGGATATACCAATCCGTGTAACCATCGTGTCAAGAAACATGGATATCTATACTAGATACAATGAACATAGAGGATATCATAAACGAGAAACTATCAGAGAATGTACTCGCCTGAAGTTCAATGAATAGTCTCACAGATGTTTGATACGGTGCCTCAAATACCTAGATATGGAATACAACATCAACACAAGGGTTCGGAAAGAAAATAAATTAAACTAGTCAACTTCTAAGTCAACAAGTCAACTCTAAGTCAAAAGTAAAACTAGGTCAACTCTAAGGTCAACTATGGTCAAACTATGGTCAACTATGGTCAACTACCTATTTCTAGGTTGTATGAGTCTACCACAAAGATATTGGGTTCAAACACTAAAGTCTATGTCATAAACTATATCTTAGGATACTAGGATACCGTATCTCTGGATACGTAAAACAATAAGTAAAGTATCATATATTAATATCAAACAATTATTTATTATATAAATCCTAATTACAAACATTAATAGATGCCTTGGTTTTGAACCAACTTGGTATCACAACACTAAACCATAATAATGATACCCAAATCCAATACCTTGGGTATCCCTAATTACCTTGGTACTTACCTTGGTATCTTAAGGTAATACCCACTACTTTACTTATGCTAACTACCCTTAAATATAATATATGCTATAATAATTATTATGCATATAGTATACTATATTATAAGTAGAAATTAAGCACATATTTATGTATATATTAATGACCATTTATATATATATATATATATATATATATATATATATATATATATATATATATATATATATATATATATCAAACTGTCGCTAAAACCCTGACTGCTGTCACTGAAAATCGCTAATACTGCTGATACTCTGCTATTTTAGTGACAAATTTTTGCTGCTCTCACCAAATATTGTCGCTGAAGCCCCTGATACGGCTGTTGATACTCTGTTGATTCAGCGACAGATTCCTGCAGTTGACTCTGCTGTTATCGCTATAGGGCTGCTGCTGCTGCTTTTCAGCGACGCTTGTTGTCGATGTTGCTCTTGCGATTGCTGCTATGCTGTTGGCATTGCTGCTGCAGTTGTGACGCTCCTGCTATCGCCAAATCCCCTGTCCGCTGTCACTAATATATATATATATATATATATATATATATATATATATATATATATATATATATATATAATAACACATATATATAACCCACATAATATATCTATACATATATATATAATACTACTAATAACTATACATACACCCATACATAGTAATATGTACAAACTACCACATAGCAACATACACACACATACATAGTAATATGCTTATAACAACATACATGCGTATACGTACATATAAACATATACACCAATAACCATACATTATATGATTATAAACACATATAATTATCTATATATATATATATATATATATATATATATATATATATATATATATATATATATATACATGTAGAAGAATAATTACATACAATATATACACATATAGTATATACATAGGTACATAGATCTAAGACTCAATATTACATAAATATATACACACAATATTATATATATATATATATATTTATTTAATTATACTTCTTCATGAAATAGGAACACAAGAGAATTAGATCTACAATTAAATTGCACACACATGGATGTATCATCCCGTATCCCACTAGATCTAGGATACGCATACGACAAGAGTCCACCACACATCCAAACATACCCCAAAGGATACGAACAAGTCATATATATTATTTATGAACAATACAAAGATTCAAATATAATTTTACGTGTCCGTGTCAAAATGTGACATGCTCAAAGTCCCGTGTCGGAGGAAAAACCCCCAAATCAACACGTATCACCAAATTATTGGAATACGACCTACATGTACCCAATTGTGGCCATGATACTAGTCCTAAACACACAAGCATATGCCAAATTGATCTATAGGACCAATTGACACACACAATAAATGTCAATCTCGGAATTCTCCTAAAATTGACACAAAAAATACCATAACTTTTACAATAGGCCTCCTATGAACACAAAACCAAATCTTTTGGGTAGCCTATTCATATTGGTTATTCTCATGATTAAATCTCATATTTAGAACCTAATTTAAGAGAAAAAACTGAATTATACCTATTGGGAGATGAATTTCCAATAAAATCTCCAAATATGATGAAATTGGCCTCCAACTTGTAGATCCTTACTCCTATTTGTAGATCCTTGCTTCCTCCTTCTAGATCCTTGCTCCATTAGCCTCCTATGTTGATTTGGGAAGGAATTGAGATAAAATTTGGTAGGGAAATAAAGTGCGAATGAAGGAATTTGGTTGAGGGAAATTCTAGATCTAGTTTTAAAATAAAAAAATGAGAGAGAAATTTTCCCCCTCTTTAAATATAGGCCGGCCCCTTTCCCCTTCCTCAAGCTACTATGTAATATCCAATATATCCCTTGGGACCTCTCATGAAGAAATAATTAAGGAGGGAAGCTTCTAGTCTAATGGTTTAATTAATTTAATCCATCTCCTAATCAATGGGCTTTCTAATTTGGCTCAAATCTAACAATTAATACATGTTGGTCCATGAGTCTAAACTAAACCAGTTATGTCCACTAACACAAGTCCAAAATAAATAACTAACATCGAATAATAATTAAATAATAAAACAAATAATTATTATCATGCACAATATTTAATTAATTATAAAATTACTAAAATACCCTTTCCTAGAAAATGTGGTAGTGACAAATAATTAATTGGTAGGTGTTCGAGATGTTCCTATGGAGAGCTCCGGACCAGATTTGTTGTGCTAGATCTTTTTATTTTGTTAGTTGCGTGCACGCATCTTAGAGTAGCAGACATACTCGTTATATTGTGAAGATACGTAGTATCTTCTGACCTGATATTGTTTCAAACACGTTCACTGAGTGAGAGTGCATGGACTGACGTGTTGACTAGCTATCATTTCGTGAGTTCACGTCTTGTGTTAGCTGTTGGTGTTAGTTTGGGTTCTAGATTTTATTGGTGTTATTGCATTATGTCTGTACCGTGCATGTGGTTCAGATGGTTTATTGGGAGGGAAAAATCTGCTAGTGAGCGTATAGGATTTCTATTTCTTACTATACTGTGAAAATGGTAGAACTGTGTAACCCTTGAGTTCTTTGGAATGCCTGGTGGGATGACTGTTCTTCTATTTCTTCCCCCTCATGTGCTATTAGAGATATCTTGAGTGCATTTCACATAGATATTTTAGTTATCCTATTTATGGTTTCTTGCTTTGCTTTCAAGCATGTAGATATTTTGTGTACTTGTTATGTCCCTCTGAGGACCTTGCATCTTTTCCAGATCCCGACGAGCACTTATACCCGACTGATTATGGAGTTGGAGATTTTACAGATGAGGACTTTGAGGTGGACCCACAGGAGTTTCTTTGAGCATTCATTCATGGAAGACAGTTGCTTAGTGTCTTGGGTGTCATTATCTAGTCATCTGACACCGGACTATTTCATTATTGCTTAGTTGTATTCTTTAAGTATTCTTTTATACTATTTTTTGGTGGATTATTCTCTACTAGATATTCTTTTGTAGTAGATTCTGAGACTTATACTATTTTATTCAGTTTCATATCCTGTGATATTTTATGGATGAGACTAGATTTTACATGCCTGTGATATTGAGTCTTAGTTATATTTTACAGCGTACTATGACTGGTTAGGTCCATTAAATTGGTTTCCTTTACTTGTTCGTATAGCTGACATGTGTACATATACCTGGTCCTACGTATTTTGGGACTGGGGCGTGACATATTTTTAGTGGTGGCCTATGCAGGTCGAGTTAGCCGTTTTGGTTACATAATTGCACCGAGCGGGCCTGCACTTAGGATAAGAGTTTTAGGTCTCATCTGCATTTGACTATAACTTACCTTTCTTCTAATTCGTTCTATTTGAATAAATGCTTGCATCCTGTTTGATTTATGTACTCTTCCTAATCTTTCGTTCATCTTTTATAGAAAGATAAATTTATGTATCAGACATGTCACTACGGGGGGCAACACGTCTCCCGGGGTCGATGGTCCATTACCAGAAGAGGCATCGATGACTCATCGACTTCCAGGACCGAACGGACAGACTGACAATTCGGTTCTACCAGCTCCGCCTGTAGTGCCTAATAGAGTTCCTTCAGCTCCAGCAGTACCACAGGACGGCCAGACGCAGATGTTCTAATTCTTTCAGATGATGATGTAATAACAGAGACAGCAGGCTGCCGTACTGGCTGCCGAGCAGAGGCAACAAGCGACAGAGAAGAGACAGGAAGCCGCCGAGATAAGGCAGAGATTCCTGGCAGCACTTGAGGGGATAGCTGTATCAGCACCCACACCAGCCCAGGCACTAGCTCCAGTTCCACAAGCGCATGTTATTTCAGTTAAGGATTTTGTGCAAATGAATCCTAAGCCATATAAAGGCAATAAGAGTCCAGAGGAGACCATAACTTGGATAAACAGTACCATAAAGATTTTGGATGCGTCACATCTGCCTACAAACTTGGATAACCAGTATCAATTATGGGAATTGATGGAGCGCTAATGGGGTACACACCAGAATTTGGAGCAATTCTTGGAGTAATTTGAGAAGAAATACTTTTTGGCCACTGTGAAGGATGCATTATATAACCAGTTCCTCCATCTAGAGCAGGGGAACAAGATGGTCAATGTGTATGATTGGGAGTTTAGCTGCCTTAGTAGATATGGCACCTTTCTGAAACCCAATGACTTAGAGAAAGTTAAGAGATTTTATTACGGGTTGTCTGAGGAGCTTGAACACTATACCAGCTCAGAGTCCTGGATCTTTTATATTGAATTATTGACGAAGGCCAGGATTCAGGAGGCCATCAGCAGGGTAAAAGAAAATAAATAGAGGATTCAATAAGGACCAACAAAGATGTAGCATTGAGGGCCTATCAGACGACCAATGGGGCAACAGCAGCAAGAGAGGACGGGACCCTACCAGCTTAGAGAGTCTCCGACTTTCTATTTCTGTGACAAGAAGGGGTACCTATAAAAGGAGTGCAGGAAGAAACTGGGGACTTTATATATCTGTGGAGCGGGATAGTATCGGGCTGAGGATTATTCACAGCATAGAGCCATAGTTCTATGATGAGGGTAGAAGCCAACAGTACCGGCACCGGGAGCAACCAACCAAGGAGGAGGATTACCTCATTTACCAGCACTAGGAAGTCAGCAGAGAGGACCTCCATTGGCATCACAGATAGTGCAGTTCGAGAGAGCCATACAACATGCATGAGCTCAGAGGCAAGGACATATGTTCTCTTAATCAAGAAGGAGAAGAGACTGAAGGAGAGGCTATTACAGGTATCATTCTAGTCAGATCAGTACTGGCCAATATTTTATTTGATTCTGGGGCCACTCTTTCATTCATATCATCTAGATTTGTAGCAATGCATAGAATAGATACTTCACCCTTATCTAAGAGTTGGAGGATTCTAATCGGGGAATAATAGTGCCTATAACTAGTACCGGTAGGACTTGTTCAGTTATTATTTGTGGTCGAGAGATGAGAGCTCAACTTTTGGTATTTCTAATGCCAAATTTTGATGTAGTATTGGGGATGGATTGGCTTAGCCAATAACATGCAGTATTGGATTTCCATAATGGTTGTTCTATCTATAAGCCACCAGGTCAGCCAGAGTTAGAGTTCATAAGAGAAACTACAGAGAAAGGAGTAAGCCAATTAGGTGGAGCTTGCATGGTGATGGAACTTGCGCCACTACCGATTATTGAGGAGTTTGCGATATCTTTCCAGATGAGATGTCAGGTCTGCCACTGAACATAGAAGTCGAGTTCACTATTGAGTTAGTACTAGGAGCAGTGTCGATATCTTCTAATATATATCGGCTAGCAAAGAAGGAGCTAGATGAGATGAAGGTGTAGTTGCAAGAGTTGCAGGATAAGGGATTCATTAGGCCAAGTGAATCACCTTGGGGAGTCCCAGTGTTGTTTGTGCTAAAGAAAGATGGAACAGTCCGCAAGTGCATTAACTACAGAGCCCTTAATGCAGTAACCATCAAGAATAAGTACCCTCTATCGCGGATTGACAACTTGTTCGACCAACTGACCGAAGAACATGTGCTTTCTAAGATTGATCAGAGATCAGGATACTATCAAGTGAAGGTCAAGCGCAAGGATATTCAGAAGGCGGCTTTTTGGACTCACTATAGTCACTACGAGTTCTTGGTAATGCCCGATGGATTGACAAATGCGCCAGCTGTGTCTATGAACTTAATTAACCATGTATTCCATCAGTACTTGGACCATTTTGTGGTCGTATTCATCGATGACATCTTGGTGTATTCGAAGAGCCACGAAGAGCACGACGAACATCTAAGGAAGGTGCTAGAAACATTGAGACATCAGAAGTTATATGCTAAGCTGAGCAAGTACAAGTTTCTACTAGATCATATCTTTTTTCTTGGGCATGTTATCTCAGTAGAAGGCATATCAGTGGATCCATCTAAGATATTGGCAGTAGAGACGTGGCCGACTGCAACCAACATCTCAAAGGTACGGTATTTTCCACGACTTGTCGGATATTATCGGAGGTTTGTGGAGAATTTTGCGAGGATTGCAGAGCCTATGACAAGGTTGACCCACAAGGACCAGAAGTTTATTTAGACATAGGAGTGTCAGATGGCATTTGATGAGTTGAAGAAGCGCCTGACTATAACACCGATCTTGACCATAACTACTGGACTGGGAGGATTTGTTATTTCTAGCGATGCTTCCAAAAATGGATTAGGTTGTGTCTTGATGCATCAGGGAAAGTTGGTAGCAGATGGTTCTCGGCAGTTGGGGATCCATGAGAAGAACTACCCCTCTTATGACTTGGAGCTTGCAGAAGTAATCTTTGCTCTAAAGCTTTGGAGGCACTATTTATGCGGAGAGATTATGGAGATCAATACAGATCATAAGAGCTTAAAATATATCTATACTCAGAAGGATCTGAATAAGGGACAGAGATGATGGCTTGAGTTGATGGTAGATTTTGACATTGAGCTGCAGTACCATCCAGGCAAGGCTAATACAGTAGCAGATGCATTGAGTAGGAGACCGATGGCATACTTCTTGGCAACACAAAAAGAATTGTTATATGATTTGGAGCAGCTAGGCATAGAGGTGGTTATGCCAGAAGAAGTCACAAAGTTTATGAACCTTCAAGTACAATAATCATTGGTGGAGCGTATCAAGACAGCTATGCCGAATGATACGAGATTTCAGAGGTTTAGACAGAGGACTGAGGCTGGGTTGCAGACTGGGCTAAGGATACATAAAGATGGGACTTTGAGATGTGGGGATCACCTCTATGTTCCTAATGGAGAGCTTAGACATGAGCTAATATTGAATGCTCATAGTTCAGCATACTCTATTCATCCGGAAGTTACGAAGATGTATATAGATTTGAGACAGCATTACTGGTGGCACTGGATAAAGTAAGAGATAAAATGGTTAATGCAAAGTTCTTAGTGTGTCAGCAAGTTAAGGCTACACATCAGAGATTAATAGGACTACTCCAACCACTTCCAATCCTGGAGTAGAAATAGGAGCACATCACCATGGACTTCGTTAAGGGTTTCCCGAGGAGTCCAGTTAGCCGAGATGCAGTTTGGGTGATTGTGAATAGATTGTCTAAACCAGTACACTTCTTACCCTTTAGAGTTGGGTAATCTACAGAAGTTCTGGCAGAGATGTACATGAAGGATATTATACACCTATATGTAGTACCAGTCAGCATAGTTTTTGACAGATATTCGAGGTTCACATCACAATTTTGGAAGAGTATACAGGAGAGCCTAGGAACTAGATTAAAATTTAGCACTTCTTATCATCCGCCGACAGACTGACAGTCAGAGCGCACTATTCAGACGTTGGAGGACATGTTGAGAGAGTGCATGCTTGACTTTGGAGGATATTGGGAGGATCACTTACATTTGGTGGAGTTCTCTTACCATAACAGCTACCAAGCAAGCATTCAGATGGCTCCTTTTGAAGCATTATACGTAAGAAAGTATCCTTCGCTAGTATGTTGGAGTGATATTGGCGAGAGACAGTTACTTGGACCAGAGTTGGTGACTCACACAGTAGAGAAGGTCAAGCAGATTGAAGGTCACCTTCGAGCAGCATAAGATAGATAGAAGCACTGGGAAAATACTTACCGTCGATCATTAGAATTCAAGTAGGGAGATCATGTGTTCTTAAGGATCTCCCCTACTAGAGAAACTAGCACATTTGGAGGTAGAGGAAAGCATAGTCTAAGGTACATCGGATTGTTTGACGTACTGGAGTGTGTTAGAGAGGTTGCTTACAGACTAGCATTACAGCAGACTTTGGAGGGTGTCCATGATGTATTCCATATCTCACAATTGAGAAGGTATGTGGCAGATCCTAGCCATGAATTGGATCATTTAGAGATTATTGTAGGACCGAGTTTGTCTTATGAGAAGAAGCCGGTTGAGATTCTCGACTGCGGAGAGAAGATGTTAAAAGGGGAAGACCAGTTCGTGTTGCTTGGAAGAATCATTCACCGATCGAATCAACTTGGGAGCGAGAGGATTCGATTTTAGCGCATTTTTTGCACTTACTCGAGTCTTCAGGTATGGACTGTACATACCGCATTATTGATTTTCTAGATCGTGCCATATTCTTAATTTTGAGGACAAAATTTTCTAAGGTAGATAGGTTGTCAAAACCCTCACCAAAAATAGGTATTTTGTGTGTATTCTATATTTATTGTGTTTATTTAAATTTTAAAAATTAATTAAAATCCAGTTGTTGTACTAGGATACTTTACCGTAGTTTAAACATTAATGACATCGGACAACCCTAAAATCTATATCGCCCTTCGTAGGAAGTAGACAAATTTGGAGACACTACCAGTAGGATCTTCATGTGACACAAAATTCGACTATTCATCATTAGTATGACACCAGTGTAACAACCGTAGTTTATTATGTTTAAATTTTAGATATTTTTATATAAATAATTTATTTGTGATTATTTTCCAATCCAACATTTTTTAATAAGCAACCTATAAGTTTTCCATGCCAATTTCGGCCAATTTTCTTTTCTGTAGGATTTATTTATTTATTTATTACTATTTTAATTCTATGGAATCAAATCAAATCAAATCTTTATCAAATTAATTAATTGATTAGTTGTTGACTTTTAAATAACTAATAATCTAATTAGAAAATAATTTAAACTAATCCTACTCCTACCCAAACCCTTGACCGACCCCCCCATACCTGCGCGTATATCTCCCCATCTCCAAAACTAAGAGAATTGATGACGCCAAATTTCTAGACTCAATAAATAGACTTCAAGACGCTTTTTTCTAGACTCAATAAATAAAAGATTACATATGAAAACTAAGAGAACTGATGACGCCAAATTTCTAAAATATCTGCTGACTTGAAGAAGATTTTTTATTGATGGTAGTTGTCCAAAGATAACCATATCTGGGAATCTGAAAGCAATAATTAAGATAAGCAATGGAGGAAGATTTTGTCCAACCGCCTACGACTTATCTGGAGCCTCGCACTCGGGGGTTCCGCTGCCCGGTCAGCGGATGGGGATCGAGGGGGCAGTATTAAAATTAAATAGAAGATACTACAATGATTGGTCGATTACCATAATGCTAAACTTAATCGATTAGCCATATTTAAAAACTCAACATAAATATTGGGCCAACGGATATAGTCGTTTGGTAGTAGATTTGTCTCCACCCGACTATTATTCTTTTATTGCTTCTTACTTGAGACTTTTTGTATTTATTTTGTTACTTCTCTACTTGTGTATGTAGATGAGATATAGTTGCTTGTGACTTGTGTTAACAATATATATGTAGCACTTGTGGATTATTTATTCATAAAATAGCTTAAATATCTGTTATGGTTTTCCAATATATTGGAGTTGCCATATACATACAACTATTGTAGAAGCATGAAATACGCTGGGAAAATGTACGCGTACTATACATTCAAATCCCCAACATACATAAAGTTCGCTTAAAACAGAGCTTCAAGGGTATGTGGCGTAAAATATGACTTCAGAGCTATACGATTAAAGCAGCGCTTCAAGGCTGTTACGGCGTAAAAGGTTACTATACCCTCCGGCATAAAATACGTTTATTTTTAATGCAGCGTAAAGTTGTACAAGAAACTCTTCTTATTCCTCGGATGAATTTTTCAGACAAAATAGTGAACCTGACTCCTGACAAAAAGTACTGCACGATGATCGAGAGGACGGCTGTGATGATGATTTTACACAGAGACCCAGGTTGTCGTTTAGTGGCATATTCTTGATACAAGTCATTTTTACGCATTCAAAGAATACGCTGCCTATTCTACATGGGCAGAAATGAGCCTTTACGCTCAAGATGAGACAAAATCAGACGCCACGTCAAAAGCTGTTTCTCGTACAGAGCTCGAGGCATATCTCTACATTTAATACACGAGATAGGGGCAGATCTCTGCATTTAATGCACAAGATTTTATTCTATTTTTAAATGACTGAGAAGGCTAAAACTGTGACTAATACGCTCACATCACCATCCTTACATTTTACGCCAACCAGGCTATTCTCAACTATAGGAGTACGCCGTATGCTATCTCCTCGAAATACGCCAACTCGGCTATATTTGCAAAGGTACGTGATAAGGCTATTTAGCCCAGAATACACTCAAGACCTCAGTCGGGACAGATAATTGGCTATTTTATTCTGGTTGACAATTATTCATGAATCCTCAAGTTTTACGCAGAGCTTGGCTTTTACGCCAATAAGACAATTATTTGGCTTTTACGCCAACCATCTTTACGCAGGGACAGTTACCTACGTGGCTTGCATGCCATGATCTTCGAGAAGCAGTTATACGTGTTACCTCATAATGGGACACGTGTCATACTCAGATTTAGAAGATCGTCCGAACGTGGGTAGCAGTTATTATAACCGCCGCGTAAAAGATGCAACTTTCTTCACAGTTTGGCTACTACGCCAACTGGGCAGTTATTTTTGACTGATCTCTATAAATAGAGACCCCTGGCCATAGGATAGAGAGATCAAGGATCAAGAATCAGAGACAGAAGCACAAGGGGAGATCAGAGAGCACAAACAGAGAGTGTCGATTGACAACTTTGGCAACGAGATTTCAATCCCACTTGCAACCTTTGAAGCTTCTTCTTCTTCTACAGCACTTCTTCATCATCGTGTGGTCCAAGGGACAAAGTGATCGACCGCAGATCAGACTCCTATAGCAATACTTCCCAGAATCATTTTTTTTATTGTACTTAACATCCTCGTATAGGATTAATTGTACTCTTTTTCTTGTTTGTAAGCAAAAGGAAAGGTTTCGTATAAACCCTCTTCCCTATTTTTGTTTATCACCAAACAACTATCATTCAATGTATTCCTAGTTCTACATATTTTGGGACTGGAGCATGACATATTTTTGTGGTGGCCCATGCAGGTCAAGAGTATATTGTCTCGGTTACGTTACTGTACCGAGCAAGCCTGCAAATAGGATTAGAGTATAGGATCTCATCCACTTATTTAATCATCTTTGTTGATTCCAATTCCGTACTTTTTTTGACTGCTTGATTTGAATCTACCTTGAATTTATTCTAAAGTTTTTATCATCTTCCTGTCTAAAAATATGAATCCTCCAAATGGATGTGTTGCTACTCTTTCCATCCCTACAGGCAATACAACAACTCAGGAAGAATCTTGAAATCTTTCTGCATCATTGGTATCCCCGACTACACCACTCCAGCCGGAACAATCATCGCAAGCAGGCCGGACAGCACCATCAGTTCAATAGGAACCTCAGACTTTAGTGCCTCCGGTGGGGTATTAGGCATAGAAGAATACAGATCACCAGGGTGGGAGTATGCCACCACCGCCACCCCAATTTTTGCCTCAGTTCATCTCACAGATACCCTTCGTGCCATATTCGCAATTCCTGTAGCCCGACGGGAATGTTACCTCTACCCTGTTTATGCAGGCCATGATGAAGGCTCTGTGGCAGCAGAATAAGATGCTGAGACAAGCTCTTATAGCTGCAATAAACATGCTATATTCCCCACCACCAGCCACTGTACCATCCCCGGTGCCATGACCTTATGAGGGCAATGTCAAGGGTTTCACTCAGAGAAACCTGAAGCACTTTAGAGGTATAGAGACACCGCTGGAAGTCTCTAAGTGGCTCATCAGTACAGAGAAGTTATTGAAGGCATAGAAGTTACCAAAGGACCTATGGATGACAATAGTAGACCTGTTGCTTGAGAAAAATGCTCTCCACTAGTGGAAGGCCATGCAGAGACAATATGGCACCGACCAAATATGGGAGGAGTTCTGTGAACTCTTCAATGAGATATTCTTTCCTGCCCATATTCGTGATGTCCTCTATGAGAAATTCCTTAACCTCAAGTAATTGAACATGACGGTGGACGAGTATAACACAGAGTTTAGCCTACTTAGTCATTTCGGCAAGATATTGCTTCCCACTGAGCTAGAGAGAGCCAAGAGATTCCATCGTGGGCTATCCCCTGACATAAGGCGCTTCACTATTTCACAGTTTAGGATATCATATATGGCAGTTCTGAAGGAAGCGAGCAGCCAGAATCTCTATTTGAAGGAGACACAACATACGCAGAGATGCCCCACACTAGAAGCACCGGTTAGAGTACCTCAGGGCAGATCTATCAGATGCCCTTTTGCACATCTATAGCAACAATAACAGAGAGCAGGATCGTATCAGACTCAGAAGAAGCCCATCTATAATTACTATAGGAAGCATGGACACATTATGAGATATCGTCGGCTTTGCTTAGGGAAGTGTATAAGATATGGTTCTGGACAACATATGGCCAGAGACTGTCCATTGCAGCAGGCCTTGGTGGTTCCTCAGTTGATGTAGAGGCCATGAGCCCCAGGAGCGGGAGCACCTCGACATCCAGCAGGTAGAGGATTTCAGCGAGGACCATCGCTACCTACTTAGGAGGACCAATTTACGAGGGCCAAGCCACAGGGACCTTCTCAGAGGACTAGAGAGGATTTTGCTTTGGAGATGGATACACAGAGAAAAAGTTTAATGTTATAGCAAGTATTACCCTTGTTTCTACTTTTCCTGCTATGATATAATTTGATACGGAAGCCACACACTCGTTCATATCTTCTAGTTTTGTTGCCAAGCATAATATTGCCACTACACCCTTGTCTAGTTGTGTTAGAATTCTCACCGGGGGAGAAGTTGTACATGTTAGTCGTATTTGTAGATCTTTTTCTGTAGTGATCCACGGCAGAAAGATGAAGGCTCGACTCTTAGTCTTTTCATGTCAAACTTTGATGTTGTTCTTGGGATGGACTGGCTAAGCAAGTACCATACTTTCTTCGACTACTATGGAGGAAACATTCTCTTTAGCTTACCAGGATAACTAGAGCTCAAGTTTGAATGAGAATCCACTAAGATGCATGATGGTGCTCAAATGGCATTGGACGATATCATTTATCAGCCTATCATTTCAGAGTTTGAAGACGTCTTTCCAGGAGAATTATCAAGGCTACCTCCGGATAAAGATATGGAATTTTCAATTGAGTTAACCCCAAGAGTAGCACTTATACCTTCACTTGTTTATAGATTGGCGAAGAAGGAGATAGATGAGCTGAAGGTGCAGTTAAAGGAGTTAGAGGTGAAGGGCTTCATCTTTCCATGTGCATCATCCCGGGGAGCCCTAGTATTGTTTGTACCCAAGAAGGATGGGTCAGTGCACATGTGCATTATTATACAGCCTTGGAAATTATGACAGTGAATAATAAGTACCCTCTGTAGTGCATTGATGACTTGTTTGATCAGCTTAGTGGAGCCAAGGTATTCTCGAAGATAGACTTGAGATCAGGATATCACCAAGCGAAGGTACAAAAGTAGGACACTCCGAAGACCGCATTCAGGACAAGATATAGACACTACAATTTTATGGTTATGCCATTCGGATTGACTAATGCTCCAGCTATCTTTATGGACTTGATGAATTGAGTCTTCTATCAGTATTTCGACTAGTTCATGGTTGTCTTCATAGATGACATCCTTGTCTATTTGAAGAGCCACGAGGAGCATGAGAAGCATTTACGGATTATCTTAGAGGCATTGAGAAGGGAGCGGTTGTATATGAAGCTTAGCAAATATGAGTTCTTATTAGATAAGGTCTCTTTTCTTGGGCATCTCGTCACTGGGGATAATATTTCGGTAGACCCGGATAAAATCTCTACAGCCCTTTCCTACATCAGCATCGAAGGTGAGGAGTTTTCTTGGACTTGCAGGATATTACCGACGGTTCATGGAAAATTTCTCGAGGATAGCAGAGCATATGACTTGGTTGATGTGCAAGGACCGAGAGTTCATATAGATGGATGAGTGTCAAGCTGCTTTTGAGAAGTTGAAGAAGTGACTGACCACAGCGCCAGTATTGACTATTCCATCAGGATCAGAAGGTTACGTGATCTATAACGACGCATCGGGAAAAGGATTGTGATGCATATTGATGGAGCATGGCAAGGTGGTTGCGTATGCATCTAGGCAGTTGAGAGTACATGAGAAGAATTATCCAACTCATGACTTAGAGCTTACAGCCATTATTTTTTCCTTGAAGCTATGGAGATATTACTTATATAGGGAATGAGTGGAGATATATACAGACCACAAAAGCCTCAAGTATGTCTTCACACAGAAGGAGTTGAATATGATGCAAAGATGGTGGCTTGAGTTGATAAAGGACTTCTAGATAGAACTGCATTATCACTCGGGCAAGGCTAATGTAATAGCAGATGCGCTAAGCCGAAAGCCTATGGCGCTATTCTTGATGACACAGAGGGAGTTACTGGAGGACTTACAAGAGCTTGGCATAGAGGTTGTGCTACCCAGATCAGATGGTACACTATCCAACATGTAAGTGTAGTCATCGCTAATAGAAATGATCATGGCAGCTTTGCCTACGGATGCTAGATTCAGGTGTTTGAAAGAGAGGACCTAGGCTGGAGAGCACACGGGATTGTGCATTCATAATGATGGGATATTAAGTTATGTTGATCATCTATATATTCCCAATGGAGATCTTTGGCAGAAGCTGATAACAGAGGCTCATAGCTCGATATATTTCATTCATCCTGGAGCCTCCAGGATGTACCGCGACTTACGACAGCACTTTTGGTGGCATGGAATGAAGAGGGAGATTTCTTGCTTTATGGCCAAATATTCGGTGTATCAGTAGGTCAAGGTTGAACGCCAGAGGATAGCAAATAAGGAACATCACTATGGACTTCGTCATGGACTTTTTGAAGAAGTGGGAGTGGGAGTGGGAGCATATCACTATGGACTTCGTCACGGACTTTTCGAAGAGTTCAAGTGGGCGAGATGTTGTTTGGATGACACTAAATAGGCTTACCAAGTCCGCTCATTTCTTGCCTTTTCGAGTTAGCCAGTCTAAAGAAGCTTTGGCTAACTTATACATAAGGAAAATCATGGGATTACATGGCATTCTGGTTAGCATTATGTCAGACTAGGACCCACGTTTCATATCTCACTTTTGGTGGAGCATGCATGATAGCCTTGGGACTCGTTTGAAGTTTAGTACATCCTATAATCCGCAGATAGACGGATAGTCAGAACGTACAATTCAGACACTAGAGGATATATTGAGAGCATTTATTTTGAACTTTGGAGGATCATGGAAGGACTACCTACATCTTGTGGAGTTTTCCTTCAACAATAGCTATCAGGCGAGCATCCAAATGGCTTCGTTTGAAGCTTTGTATGAAAGAAAGTATAGACCTCCAGTATTTTGTAGTAACATGGAAGAATATCAGATCTTGGGACCAGAGTTGGTTGTTAGCACCGTAGAGAAGGTAAAGATGATACATCACCACTTGCGAGCAGCACAAGACATGAAGAAGTAGTGGGCAGATCGTCATCGCCGTCCTTTGGAGTTTAAGGAAGGTGACCATGTTTTCTTGAAGATCTCTCCAACTAGGGCACTTTTCGATTTGGAGGATGCGGCAATTTGAGTACAAGGTACATTCGACCATTTGACGTAATAGAGCGAGTTAGAAAAGTTGGGTATCGACTGGTACTACCACCTTCGCTTGAGGTAGTACATGACATATTTTATGTTTAGTGGCTGAGACGATATATGGCAGATAGAAGTCATGTTTTTGATTACTCTGAGATCACCATTAGATCAAGCTTGGCTTCCCAAGAGCAGCCTGTGGAGATTCATGATCGTCGAGAGAAGGTATTGAGGAATCAGTCTATTCCTTTGGTTCGTGTAGCATGGAGACATCACTCGTCAGGAAAATCCACTTGGGATCGAAAGAAAGACATGCGTAAACATTTTCTTTATCTGTTCGAAGATCAAGGTACGACTTATATCTTGTTCTTCTCAACCGTATTTTTTTATCTTATTTTCTAAAACTGTGCCTTATTTCTAATTTTGAGGACAAAATTCTTGTAACTTGGGTAGAATATAAACCCCCTAATTCTAATTTATAATTTTTAGTATTTTTATTTATTTAATTGTTGGATATTTATTATAGTTATTTACTTAGCTATTTAGATAATCTAGTTTCTTGATTTTTTTAACTGTATAAATATTTACCGATATTACATGTCATGCCTCGGTCCCGCAGGGCCGTTCGTCCTCGCTTTGGTCCCTACAGAACCGATCGTCCTCGCACGGGCGTGATGCCGTGCAAGCCTAAAGTGCGCTTGCTCAAGGCCAAAGCTTTGAACAAGGGCAAGTAAGTTATTCAATACTAAAGCAGCGGCACATATATATTGCAGAAAAGTACAGAACAAAATGGCACATAAAAAATAAGCTCTTTTATTAATAATCGAAATTGTTACAAGCGGCACAAGGCCGAGGTTACAGATCGCTCAAGCACTCTTTCTCTCGATTACAATGACACCGTTCCATACATTATGTCCCTCTATATAAAAGTAGCTCAAACTCGATACGGCTCAAGGTATCGACTCCAGATTTCTGGTTCCTTGGGATGAGGCACGGCTATCGCTTCCTCGGACGATCAGACACTAGTTGGTGGGTCAGCACTTTTATAATTACTGGTGAGTATAAATAACTGAATAGAAGCTACACCCCCTGAAACCCATACTAAGTAAACTTGTGGCAAAATATTGCATTACTAGTGATCTTGTTAGTTTTACCTAAGTTCTTTTCATGCAGTTCAGAACTAGTCAGATTATATCTTTTGAAAACACGAGTTGGAAACCAGTTTTGCATATTAGATACTCAAGCATTCAAGCAACTATAAGGGACAGTGTTCTCATCGTGTAGTGCACAGCATGTATTGTGCATCAAATCTAACTCTTTGGGGCACAGTTGCATATAGAAACTATCATTCAATCAAACACACAAGTTGAACTATGAATCAGAGGTCGGTCCCCGAGAAACTCAGGATCGGTAGCGGTAATCCAGCTAACCAATGACTCATTTTCTGATACTATTTGTAGCTGTGACCGAGGTTCAGCTCTGCACTAATAGTCATTGTCTGACCGATGCAATGCATGAAGCACTAACTGATAATCTCTATGATACAGACAAAATAAACAAGCAGGCTTATATATAAACTCATATTTCTTACCCCATAGCCGAACGGTTATCCATGCAGCAGACACACAAGTTAGCCATAATATGCAAATATGGACAAACTCATGAATCAATCTTTGGTGTCATCTGTCGATAGGTATGCAAGAAGGTAAACCTAGCATGCGCCCTATCTATATGACGGTCCATGAGTTTCCCCATTATTGGACAACAACACCCCCAAGATCCCGTAGGACCGGAACATCAGGGTGCTCTTACAATCCCTTCCGGACCGACCGATTCTCAGTGCCCCAGAAATCGATTGAGAGACTATTACCTTGTGCACAAGTTGTCCGAGACCAATGCATGATAAGAAACATTCAAACAATATACAATCACATTCACATTCACAAGCATATAACAATCTAATAGCCATGCCCCCCTAGAACCCGAAGGAACGGAACATCAGGGCGGACTATTAGACTCTTCTCTTTCATTTATTCAAGCAAACACATATTTTCAACAATCTAATAGTACACCCCCTAGATACCGAAGGACCGGAACATTAGGACAGACTATTAGACTCTCTTTCACACTTATAACTTATAGTAGTTCGATAGCAAAATAGGCAAGCAAAACATAAAAAAACTCAGATTCATTATTAAGTCATGCAAGAATCAGAGAATGCAGTTCTGCCCACTCACTTTGATCAATCGGTCGAGAACTCTCCGAGAAGACTTTCGTTCAATCAAGCAAGGCGATATCCCTTGTACATAGCGCCTACTAGGAGCGGGGCGCTACATACTTACCCACCAATAAAGAGTTTCGTCCTCGAAACTTAAGGAGAAACTCACAAAAACACAGAGCAGCGATAGTCCTCATCCCTCGCTATCCCCAATAAAAACTCTAGCAATCTTAACTCAATAAAACTCTAGCCAACAAAATCACAAATCACATCTCAAGCAAAAAAACAAATCCAAAAAACTTTTGCCGGCAACTTTGAGAATATTTACGGACTCATTGTATAGAACGTTCATTGCATCTCACATCAGGCACATCTCAGAGTTCGTCCTCGCTTTGGTCCCTACGGAACCGACGTCCTCGTACGGGCATAATATCGTGCAAGCCTAAAGTGCGCTTGCACATGGCCAAAGCTTTGAACAAGGGCAAGTAAGCTATTCAATACTGAAGCAGCGGCACATATATATTGCAGAAAAGTAAAGAACACAATGGCACATAAAAATACAAGCTCTTTTATTGATAATCGAAATTATTACAAGCGGCACAAGGCCGAGGTTACAGATTGCTCAAGCACTCTTTCTCTCGATTACAATGACACAGTTCTATATATTATGTCCCTCTATATAAAACCAGCTCAAACTCGATACGGCTAAAGGCATCGACTCCAGATTTTCGGTTCCTTGGGATGAGGCACGGCTATCGCTTTCTCGGACGATCAGGCACCTAAGAACAAGCAAACTGTTGGTGGGTCAGCACTTTTATAAGTACTGGTGAGTATAAACAACTGAACAGAAGCTACACCCCCTGAAACCCACACTAAGTAAACTTGTGGCAAAATATTGCATTACTAGTGATCTTGCTAGTTTTACCTAAGTTATTTTCATGTAGCTCAGAACTAGTCAGATTACATCTTTTGAAAACACAAGTTGGAAACCAGTTTTGCATATTCGATACTCAAGCATTCAAGCAACTATGAGGGACAGTGTTCTCATCGTGTAGTGTACAGCATGTATTGTGCATCAAATCTAACTCTTTGGGGCACAGTTGTATATAGGAACTATCATTCAATCAAGCACACAAGTTGAACTATCAATCAGAGGTCGGTCTTCGAGAAACTCAGGATCGGTAGCGGTAATCCAGCTAACCAATGACTCACTTTCTGATACTATTAGTAGCTGTGACCGAGGTTCAGCTCAGCACTAATAGTCATTGTCTGATCGATGCAATGCATGAAGCACTAACATATAATCTCTACGATGCAGACAAAATAAACAAGCAGGCTTATGTATAAACTCATATTTCTTACCCCATAGCCGAATAGTTATCCCTGCAGTAGACACACAAGTTAGCCACAAAATGCATATATGGACAAACTCATGAATCAATCTTTGGCGTCATCTGCCGATAGGTATGCAAGAAGGTAAACCTAGCATGAGCCCTATCTATATGATGGTCCATGAGTTTCCCCATTATTGGACAACAATACCCCCCAAGATCCCGTAGGACCGGAACATCAGGGTGCTCTCATAATCCCTTCCGGATCGAACGATTTCCAGTGCCCCAGAAATAGATCGAGAGACTATTACCATGTGCACAAGTTGTCCGAGACCAATGCATGACAAGAAACATTCAAACTATATACAATCACATTCATATTCACAAGCATATAACAATCTAATAGCCACGCCCCCCTGGAACCCGAAGGAACGGAACATCAGGACAGACTATTAGACTCTTCTCTTTCATTTATTCAAGCAAACAAATCTTTTCAATAATCTAATAGCACACCCCCTTAGATCCCAAAGGACCGAAACATCAGGGCAGACTATTAGACTCTCTTTCAACTTATAACTTATAGCAGTTCGATAGCAAAATAGGCAAGTAAAACTTATAATGACAAGCATTCATATTCTCTTAGTTAGGCAAGCAAACAGACAAATTCATTTCAATGACAAGCTATGTGAGTTCTCTTATTAGCATACTAAGTCGGTTCTATCATTCTTATGAAATAATCTTCTTAAGCAACAAGCATTCAAAAAAAACTCAGATGCATTATTAAGTCGTGCAAGAATCAGAGAATGCAGTTCTGCCCATTCACTTTGATCAATCGGTCGGGAACTCTCCAAGAAGACTTCCGTTCGAGCAAGCAAGGCGATATCACTTGTACATAGCACCTACGCGGAGCGGGGCGCTACATTACATAACTATATATATATATATATATATATATATATATATATATATATATATATATATATAGGATACCAAAATCCTAACCTAACTCTACCCCTCCTCCACCTTTCCTTCCTCTACTCGCCGCCGTCGCCGACCACAGTATGCTGCCAGATTAGGCCGACCGACCGCGCGTGCCTGACATCAGCCCGTGATCCCAAATCCCCCTCTTTGAGGTATCATATCTCTCTTCCCTCACATTCTTTTTTTAAACGGTTTCTTCGTGCTTATATACAACCTAACCCTCTAGAAACCCCTTCAAGTACAATGATTTTAGGTGCCCTGGATTGATCGAAAAGTTGATCGAAAGTTGGATGAAAAACTGTTCGAAACAGTTCAAAATTTTAGTCCAACTACCCTGTTCATGCCCAGTTTTCTACCAATTCATTAGATATTTTTAAAATCTATTTGAAATGACTTATTCACAAATATATCCAAGAATATTTCTATTTTTTTATTCTTTTTAAGTTGGCCTTATTTGTTAAATTATTATGTTTCCAAAACGACCAAAAACTATATTTTCAAAACTCAAAATTCGTGATACGGAGTGTGCTACCCTAAACCGGACCCTTTCATCGCATACCAATTGCACCGAAAGGCGCATATAGTATATTCTGACATGGAATTTTGTGAAAGTTGATTTGGACGTATGTACTCGCTGAAATCAACCCGTATTAGTCGAAAGTCTCATGTATCAATATTTTTGTAAACTTTCCCATTAGTCGGTGCATACTCTTCAAATCGCAACGAAACTTGCGTCATTGGACT
Organism: Iris macrosiphon; assembly: GCA_036927795.1. Classification (NCBI taxonomy): domain Eukaryota; kingdom Viridiplantae; phylum Streptophyta; class Magnoliopsida; order Asparagales; family Iridaceae; genus Iris; species Iris macrosiphon. The sequence goes on along the minus strand of JAYESA010000033.1, from coordinate 551,293 downwards.
CGCAGTGTCTGACTTTTACCGTGACCCAAGTTTCTCTCAATTCTGAGTCAGTCGACGAATCATCATTTTGTGGGCCCCACCATTCGACTTTACGAGCGATTTTGTGATCGACTTGCCGGAATCCAAAACTGTACATATCGTTGAGTTTTTATTGTTGATTAAGATTTTTTGACCTATAATTTGTCCAATTTAGAGACCTTTATCCCTGGCACATTTTTGGTGAAAAGTTACCCACAAGTGGATACCGCTTTGACTCAAAATTACCGTTTTAGCCCTTGTATCCCAATTGGACGAAAGGGTAATGTTTTCTGACTATCTCGATAATTCTTGAAATGTTGGTGCCGTTTATTTTAGCATTCGGAGACGTTCATTCAGAGTCCCTACTTTTTGGTTCCTTGTGCTTGTCATCTGAGCGCCTACACTACATTGATTGTTTGTCAGACAAGTATTCATTGCCATAGTACTTCTTAGTTATATTCATTTTTTTATTTATTTTCTTTTATTTATTTCTATTTATTTTTTTATATAAAATTGTGCGTCCAATAAAAACTTGGGTGCAATGATGGTTGCGTCATCTTTTGTCTTTTTTTATTATGCATGTTGACCTAGGTTTTACGAGACCATTCCATAATTTTGATGCATCATTATGTTTTATTTGGTCGTAACACATTTATTACACGAGTGTAAATCTCATGAAGAAAATGGACTTACGTATTAGGCTGGCCATATGTACGTAAAGGTCGTACGGCGGATAAGGAATAACTACTAATAGAAATATCATATTTTAGCAGACTTAGAAGTTACTAGAGATTTGCGTATTATGGATGTGACACTTTAGTAGCATTGGGTGGGAAGAATAATGAGTAACTATATATGGCTCTTTTACACTTTCACTAATTGTAACCCGTACGCTCCGTCGGAGATACGCGGTAAGATGACCACCTTATATTTGTACAGGCGGCCTCTGGCGATCGAAAGACGTTATGCTTTGTAGGCCACTAATTTCTAGGAGAAATTACGCCAATCCCATTATTTAGCCAGATAGTCCATACGAAGAAAAGTAGTTCTTAAATTGCATATCACATAGATTGGTTAGGTAACCCCTTTAGATGTTTATTTTTAGCACTTTATTGGCATGTTTTATCTATCTTGTTACGTTCCTCTGAGGATCTAGTCTCTTTCCAAGTATAGACGATCAGGATTATCCTCAAGAGTACGGACCGGGACATGACAGATTATTTTTTGTTGAGGAGGTCTTACCCTCTTATACCCATGACTACTTCATAAATGATGGATCTTTTTGCTATTATTTCTTTATTTGACATTTTATCTTATATTGGAGTTTCGTTATCCTCTATTATTTTAGTTGCTATAGTCGTTTGGTAGTGGATTTGTCTCTACCCGACTATTATTCTTTTATTGCTTCATACATGAGACTTTTAGTATTTATTTTGGTTCTCTACTTGTGTGTGTGGATGAGATATAATTGCATGTGACTTGTGTTGACAATATATATGCACCACTTGTGGATTATTTGTTCATAAAATAGCGTACGCATGTGTTATAATTTTTTAACATATTAGAGTTGCCATATTCATACAGCTGGCATGCTACGCATTCCTAGTCCTATGTATTTTTGGATTGGGGCATGATAAATAGGGAGTGGGCGGTTAAGGATTGACTCTCCTATATAATCACAAGTTTTTTTTCTTTTGCAAGGGAGACCAAGTGATTATATGTTATCAGAGAAGAGTTAACAACATCTACATAAACAAATAAAGTGTTGTCCTTTAGTGCATCCCAAGGGTCGAAGTTCTTTTCGATAGAAAGGGTGACAGAGGATCGTTATATAAGTTATATGTTCAAACTTACTGGTTTTTGGAAGAAGATCGACGAAAATGGTCCAATCTTACTTTGAGCAACAATGATATTTTTTACCATAGCGAGCTATCATTTCTCAAGTATTCTTTCATTTCTATTTTGTGTTATTGTTAGCAAATGTGTTGCATAATTATATTTGAACAAAATCAAGTTTTTAATATGTATTTTTGTATAAATTATTGTAAGAATTATTGTACAAGTTATAATTTTAAATTTTCTATGTAGTTTGGAATGTCTTTATTAATTTGTTTTGTGTTGCACATGCATCGTCACCCCAAATCCCTTAGTGCTAGTCTTCGGCTAACACGACCCTGAGTTCCGTCCGGGGTAGAATCGGTCCAAGTGCACCGGTGACCGTGAGCAGGAACCATGGTACCTTGTGCACAAATTGTTCGCGACCATGCAAGTCTCTTCTTTTTCATTCTTTAGTTTTCTTTATCAACTTTACTTTGGTCTCCCAGAGCCATTTTTTTTGAACATACTGAGCTGCAAGAGCTACCTCTTCTCTTTCTTTCTCTTTTTATACAGCTCCCCAGTTCGGAGACTGCCTTAGCGACCTAACAGTTCCAAAAACTTTTTGTGTTTTACTTCTGACTCAGAATGACTACTTAGTAGTCTTTCTGTCTCAATTTAGTAAACTATATACCGTGAAGTGTGTCAAATAGTGGCGTATTCCATGTGACAAGTATTGTAACAGTATTGAATTTAAGTACTATAAAGATCATGTAACATAGTCTACTTGAACATGTAAGCAGTTCTACATGCAAGTCTAAAGTAGTTGTACGAGGAAACAACTCTAGTTTCAGGCTTATATTACATGTTCTATGCAACTGATAAAGAGTGAGATTAATCTCTTACCTATGTGGGTTTATATTATTTTATTATCTTGTATCAAATTATCGCCTAGCTGGTCCTGTAACCCAAGTTTGGTTTGATTCTGAGAATGTTGACCGAAACACCATTTCGTGGGCCCCACGGTTCTACTTGACGGGCAATTTCGTGACCGGCTCATCGGAATCTAGTTCTGGATGTTCCGTTGGGTTTTTGTTATCGTTCTGGACTCGTAGACACTAAATTTGACAAATTTGGAGAACTTTGTCACGTCTAGACTCGTAGACACTAAATTTGACGAACTTGGAGAACTTTGTCTCTGGCACATTTTTTGGTACGAAGTGGGCCACATGTGGATCCTGCTTTAAGTAGAAACTGTCAATTCTGCCCCTTGTATACAAATTGGACTTATGGATAGTCAATCCTAGCTATTTTATGTATTATGAGAACGATGGTAATATTTGTTTCAGCATCCGGAGGTGTACCTAGAGATTCCACTTATATTGGAGCAACTGACGGAGCTCATAACACAGGCAAGTGTACCTTGCCAAACTTGTAGTAGTTTCTATGATATTATTTGCTTAAGTTATTAATATATATATATATATTTACTTCTGTGATGTACCTGTTTAACCTAGGACCATGAGATGTTGCTTAACGTCCGAACAAGAATCGGGTGTCGACGTCGTACGCGGAGTCGTGTAACGTCACTTGGAGAGTTGATACCACGATCCTATATATTTTTACGTGCTTGCTTTATCAAGTATGTCATACAATAGGACACTTGACACTATTCATATGACAAAATCTTTCCTGAGTTATTTATGGTGATTCTGTATAGGCTTACAGGATTCATGACATGAGACTTGCATATACATAGAGATAATTATGAATCGCTGTACTAGATAGAGGTCATGATCTTGCGTGTTATGGACATGAGATATCATAGACATGAGACATGTGATTACATTGGGTGGAGAGAGACACACAGACTGCAGGCTGATTATATATATATATATATATATATATATATATATATATATATATATATATATATATATATATATATATATTGAGGTGCTTTAGTCTCTGTTCCAGAGCTTGGCCCATTACGTGATACTACTGCTACCCGGCTCCCCGACGCAGATCTTGTAGTTGTTTCAGTCTGAGTACTAGTGGTGCTTTCATTTACATTTCGCATAGCTGGTTACATAGCTTGGCTTGAGGATCTATTTTTATTTATTGTATTTTATTTGGCTTGAATTATTCTTGTACCTTGCTATGTCCCCTAAGGACCTGGATCCTGATTATCTCTCCAGGTACAACAGAGGAGGAATACCCCGAGATATACGGGACAGGAGATGACGCTGGAGCAGTACTGGCACCAGAAGATGAGGTTGTGCCAGAGAATTTCTCCTGAGTATTCTGTTATATACTCAGTTATTTATGCTTCCAGTTATTTTATATCTTGACTTATGGACTTATGTATTGACTTATTCTCTTTCCTTATTTTATCGGGTTGTTCTCCGAGACACTATTTATTTGGACTTATTGATGGACTATATTTTTTTATCTATTATCTTGACTGGTCTATCATATTGACTTGTGTTTACTTTATGTGGATGAGATTAGAAATATATTGAGATAGATGGTGTAGACTATTACAGCTTAAGTGCACTCTAACGTGTCCATTAAATTGAATTTGCTCATTGGAGTTGTATTTCTGGCCATTGCCACGTGGCTAGTCCCTATGTATTTTGGGACTGGGGAGTGACATAGTTTTTGTGGTGGCTCATACAGGTCTACGACTATATTGCTTCAGTTTCAACTAAGGAACCAAGCAACCCTGTAATTAGGATAGGATAAATTATAGGATCCTATCCACTTGCTGATCTGTTCCACATCATCACTCTGGCACGTTACGCATCGGCTTCTACGCCCACTCGGCTTTATGCCTGCTCGGCTTCTACGCCTATTCGTTTTCTATGCCGGTTTAATAACTCTTTGGCTTCTACGCCATAGTGACAGGTTATTGGCTTCTACGCCAACCTTCTCTACGCGAGGGATAACTACCTACGTGGCTTCTATGCCATGATCTTTGCAGCAGTTATACGCATTGTCTCTTAATTGGACACGCGTCACACGCTCATTCAGGAGATCATTTATACGCGGGCAACGGTTATTGTAACCATCGCGTAGAAAGGTGCCATACTTTCCACGGCTCGGCTTCTACGCCGACTGAGTGGTCACTGTCACTAAAAATCTATAAATAGAGACCTCTAGCGACAGAGGTCAAAGTTCGAAAAACCTAGGTCGCGAGTTGGAAGGTCAAAAAACCGAGGTCGCGAGTTGAAGGGTCGAAAAATTAGAGATTGGAGAGAAGTCGAAGAATCTTTGAGAGAGAAGAATCCAGAGCTCAGTCAAAGAGTAGTGATCGACGACTTTGGCATCGTGCATCCACCCTCTTCTGCAACCCTCGAAGCTGCTTTCCGTCTTCTACGGCACTTCTTCATCATCGTGTGGTCCAAGGGACAAAGTGATCGACCGCAGATCAGACTCCTATAGCAATATTTTACCCAGATTAAAAAATTGTACTAGACATCCTCGTATAGGATTAATTGTACAAGCTTGTTTGTAAACCAAAGAACGGGTTTCGTATAAACCTCGTCCTTGTATTTTCTTTCGTTTATCACCATAAACAAGATGGCAAATCTGCTGGGGACATCCTTCTCCTCTGACGAGAAGGCAATTGCTCAACACGATGCGGTATCCGTAGGATCCGTGAAGAAGACCCTGGTCGTCCAGTTCGACCAGTCTGCCTACGAAGATATGCTTCGAGCAGGGGGTAGCTCTCGCTCTCTCTCTGTATAAGACAACAGGAAGCTGCGTAAGGTTTGGATGCCCAAGACATCCCCTACCATTCCTGCCGACTCTCTGATCTCTCCGATCTCTCCGACCAACGAGGTTGTAGCATCGCTCCCTCCACGCCTTGCGCGTAAAATTTAGTCTTCCGCCACTGGCGGAATAGACAAAACTTTTGGCAATGCCTTAGTGCCAACCCAGAAGTATACTCCGCGCCCTGCGCATAAAATTCAGTCTCCCGCCACTAGCGGAATAGATAAAACTTCTGGCAATGCCTTAGTGCCAACCCAGAAGTATACAACGCGCTCTGCGCGTAAAATTCAGTCTCCCGTCGATGACGTGGCAGACAGAATTTTTGACAATGCCTTAGCGCCAAATCAGAAATTCCAAATGCGCTCCGCGCATAAAAGTGCGTCTGCCCTCCGCGGAGAAGCAGATGATCCCAGCAATCTACACAGGGGAAAGCAAGTAGCAGACTGCTCAACTTTTTGGCCTTCACGCCAGCAAGGGAAGAATCTGCCCGCCCTCCGGATTACGCGAGGAGCTGATGGCCGACTGATGACCTCCTCAGCTTTATGCCAGCCCGAGAAAAGCTCCAAGTTACGCCAGGTGAAATCCCTCAGCGTAAAGAAGGCTTAATTTGCGGAAAGACACACTCCTCGGGGATTATCCGCTACCCAGATGGCCAACCTGTTGTATACGGGTGGCACAGGGAAAACTGGGGTTCCCAACATCCGCATGCCCACTGAGGTGAACAGAAGGAACAAGTCTTCTTCTTCTTCTTCTGTAAATCCTCCTGAGCTGCATGCGTATCTGATCCAGAAACGCAAGGATAGGGGATCTTCCAGCACGTCTATTACGCCTCCTAGGGAGCACTATTGTAATAGTCATAGGATTGTAGTTAATTGTTGCTGTTCTGAAGCAAGACGGTCGGTTTTCGACCGGTTAAGCTACTCTCCGTCTTTCCAGAAGGAAGAGACCACACATGCATCAGTGAACATGGCTTCACACATACCTAGAGGAAGGTCGAGCTCAAGACGTCATCCCTCTAGAACTATGAGCCAAAGGAGCACTGAAGCTGGGGTGTTCCAAAACACCCGTTCGACGTCACGACAACCGGCCTCATACCCTTCTGATTCTGATGATGGGGGTCGCCAGTCTCCCGAATCAGATGCTGAAAGTATAGAGTCAACTTCTACAAAGACCTATACTAATCCTTCAGTGACACCCAGGGAGAGGGGATTTTATGCCATTGGAGATGAACGCGAGGAAGCTTCCCCGTCGGGAAGCACTGAGCAACGCATTACTGTACTGGAGACATCTCTAAAAGAGATGCAATCCATGATGGAGAACATGCACCAGATGATGCTGACCCAACACGCAGCTGCTATGGCTCAAACATCGGTCCCTCCAACTCAGATACGTGTGGGGGTGGACTTACCACCATCCAACGCAATCCAAGAGGCCTGCTCTAGACCAGGAGTCAGCAGTTCCTCCGCTTTCTCACTCAGAGAATGTATTACCTCCTGCTGGAGTCGCGATACAACCGATTTCGCACCACTCTGTGGTCTCGCTACCGGCTGAAAATCTGATGCAAGCAGTACGGGAGTTGAAAGCCCAATTTGATGCCTTGAAGCACAAAGATCAGCTCAAGAAATTGGTAATCAACCAGCCTTACCCAGCTTTCTGGGAAGAGGTCCCTTTCCCCCCTAGATACAAGCCGCGGACTACGGCTTTGTTCGAAGGAAAGACATCACCAAGTCAGTACATGAACTACTTCAGTATGATGACGGTGTTATTACAAGGGAACGACGCCCTCCTCACTCGGGTGCTCAAGGGCTGTCACTCGGGAGTGGCTTATCAGTGGTACCGTAGCTTGGCGGACAACTGCATTACTTCCTTCGAAGACTTCAAGGCTTTATTCTTCGCACGATTCTACGAGGGAGGGATGGACATGTCTATGTCCTCTCTCATCGAAGTAAAGCAGAAGGAAAAAGAGGACATTCACACTTTCATCGAACATTTTCGTCAAGCCACTTTGCAAATGCCTCCCGGAGTTCCAGACTCGGCATTGGTGGACATCTGCAGGAAGAACCTTCTTCCCGTAATCTTGGTGTTCACAAGACCATATCAGTTCCATGATTGGCCCTCGTTCATCATCTCAGCGGTAGCCGCTGAGGACAACAGTCGGAAGGCGCGCGATAATGGCATCATGATCTCTGCCTCTGATAGAGGCAAGAGGTCATCCCCCAACAGCGACCATCCTCGTGGTTCCAAAGGTAAAGAAGCTCTGGCGATCAATACGTCCAGTCAAAAGACTGCGGCTACCACACAGACGAGACCGGGGACTTCCAGGCCCATTGAAGTATACTCTTTCGACGACGATGATATTCTGAGCATATTCGAGTGTCTCGTCAAAAGCGGCAAGATTACCCTTCCTGAGGAGAAGCGGCCCAATAAAGCCGGCAGTACTAATAATCCCAAGTACTGCATCTTCCACAGATACATACACCACCCCACAAAAGCGTGTTATGTACTGAAGAGGAAGATCCAGGAGCTGATCGATGCTAAAGCCATCACGCTGTGCAACAGCGAGAAGACGGTCGCGGCCAACATGATCTCTCTGTAGTTTGGCAATCTGCCTCCCCGAGAAGTCCCGGACGGTGTTACACCTATTTCCCGGACAACGATGAACATCGTTAATCTCCCTCCAGCTAGAGGTCAAAATCATGGCCTGGTACCCCTGACTACCCAACGAGGCGAGATTATGTGGGTTCATCCAGATCTGGTGTCGGAGCTCGAGGGAGAGACTCAAGCCGCTACGGCTAAGTCTAAGAAGAACCCCAAATGCAAACCATGCCATATGGTTGCCACTTCTTCGACATCAGAAGAAGATAAGGTTTTGGCTACAACCCGTTCAGGGAAAGCTTACCTCAAGGACTACGGAGCAAGTCAGGAAGATGCACCGGCAGACGCTTCAGCTGCCGAGCCTTCAGAACCAGACCTCGCCATACCAGAGGTCGGTCCTTCGAGACCAACTTTGGCGGACAAAGGGAAGCAAAAATAAGTGCGCTTCGATAAACCTGTGAAAAACATTCAAAACAAAGGTTTAGATAAGCCATACAACTTCGACATCCTGGCCCAATTAGCCAATACACCAGCCAGGTTGTCCATCTTCGAACTACTCAGGCTCTTTCAAGGCACTCGTCAAGCCCTGAGTGAAGCATTAATGCAGGCGGATGCATACTTGACCCAGCTCAAGTCCCCTGACGAAGAACCCGTGGCATGTCCTCAATGCCACAGTGTGATGGAGGTGGTCCCGAATATCAATTTCACCCAAGATGACATGCTGTTAAAACATAACAGGCATGACAGACCCCTCTATTACACCGGATACATCGGTTCCATGGAGGTCGATCGGATTCACATAGATCCGGGATCATCAATCAGGATCATTCCTCACAGTCTGCTCAGACCACTGAGGATTCCTACCAGCGAATTGGCTTACACCACCACTACAATCGTGGGTTTCAACGCCGGTTATGCCCGGATATGATGGACGCCATTGAAGCTGAAATCAAGAAGTTGATAGCCTGCGGTTTCATCCGGGAGGAACAACATCCCGACTGGGTCGCCAATGTTGTCCCGGTCATGAAGAAAAATGGAAAAGTACGCGTCTGCATCGATTACCGAGATCTGAATGCAGCCTGCCCCAAGGATGAGTTTCCTCTTCCCATTACAGACGTCATGATTGACAATACATGCGGTTTTGAACGTATGTCTTTCATGGACGGATTCTCAGGATACAATCAAATCAAGATGCATCCTGAAAACGAGAAGCATACTGCCTTCCGGACACCATTGGGGGTATATTACTATACGGTCATGCCCTTCGGATTGAAGAACGCCGGGGCTACGTACCAACGGGCTATGAGCAACATATTCCATGAGAATTTACGCAAAACAGTGGAATGTTACGTGGACGATATAGCTGTCAAAAGCCGCCTCAAGGATAATCGCATCCAAGACTTGAAGACAGTATTTGAGTTGATGCACCAACATCAGCTCAAAATGAATCCTACAAAGTCCTTTCTGGGTGTATCTAGTGGAAAATTCCTGGGATTTGTCATTACCGCCAAAGGCATTCAAGTGGACCCTGATAAAGTCAAGGCCATCTTAGAAATACGACCGCCCCATAATCTGAGAGAACTCAGGGGATTTCAAGGTCGCATGGCTTATATCCGGAGATTCATATCCAACCTCTCTGGGAGATGTCAGCCTTTTTCTCGTCTCATGAAGAAAGGTGTATCCTTCGTGTGGGACGAAGCCTGTCAACAAGCGTTTAACAATATCAAATGCTACCTCACTCATCCGCCAGTTCTGGTGCCTCCCGTCATAGGAAGACCATTCTTGATGTATGTTCGAGCGATGGATCATTCCCTGGGAGCTCTTCTCGCACAGAAGAACGATACGGGTCATGAACAGGCTATCTACTATCTAAGTAGGATGATGGTCGGAGCTGAACACCGGTACAGTCCGGTGGAAAAAGAATGCTTGGCTCTGATGTTCGCTATCCAGAAAATGCGGTACTATGTCACAGGCCAGACTATTCATATCATCTCCAGGATCAATCCTCTTCGGGTACTGATGAACAAGCCAAGTGTTCTTAATTCCTGAATCGCGACTTGGGCGATGTTATTAACACCGTATGACACGGTGTACGTCCCCCAGAAATTCATCAAAGGCCAAGCATTGGCTGATTTCCTAGCCGCTCATCCGATCCCGGAAGCCTCCAAACTGTACGAGGACATTCCCGACGAAGTTGCAGAATGTAATTCCGCAATGGAAAGCGATGCATGGCAACTATTCTTCGATGGTGCTTCCAGGACTGGTCCCAGGGGAAACGTGGTTTCAGGAGTAGGAATTATCCTGGTTACTCCTGACAAACTCGTCATCTATCGAGCCTACTCTCTCAGCGAGCCCTGTTCCAATAATGTTGCAGAGTATAACGCTCTACTGATCGGGCTCCAAGTCGCTAAGGAATTGGGCGTCGAATCTCTGGAAGCTTTCGGTGATTCTCTACTGATCGTCAATCAAGTCAGAGGAATATATGAAGTCCTAAATCCAGACCTCATCCCCTATCACCGAGCAACGGTCGAGGTAGCCATGACATTCAAAGGGTTCTTCCTAGAGCATCTACCTCGATCTCAGAATCTGGAAGCTGATGCCCTAGCCAGTCTAGCTGTAGATTTAGCTACTCCTATAAGAAGGCAGAATTCAGTGATCCTTCTTAACAGAGATTTATTCTGTGTGAAAAACAACTTTCACATAGAACACAGCTACGCTGTGAACACCGATCCTCCCACAAGAGACTGGAGAAGTCCCTTTATAGATTTCGTGGCATACGGAATCTTACCAGAGGACCCTAAAGAAGCAGTATCCGTCAAAAGACGATCATTACGCTTCTACTTTGACGCGTCTTCACAGTGTCTATATCGCCGGACCTACGACGGACTGCTATTGAGATGTCTCTCCAATGACGAAGCACAGCAGATTATCCGTGAAGCTCACGACGGCGTATGCGGAGCGCATCAGCCCGGTCCTAAACTACAAGATCGTATCAGGAGAATGGCCTACTATGATCGCAGATGCAATAAAGTATGCAAGACAATGCAGAGCCTGTCAAGTTCATGCAGACTTCATACATCAACCGTCTGAACATCTACATCCTACGGTTGCATCATGGGCTTTCGAAGCATGGGGTATGGACATCATTGGTCCTATTCACCCGTCTTCTTCCAGAGGTCACCGGTTCATACTGGCCATCACGGATTATTTCTCCAAATGGGCAGAGGCGATCCCTCTTGCTGAGGTGAAGGCATCTAATGTGATCAACTTCATCAAGCATCACGTCATTTATCGCTTTGGGATTCCCCGAAGGATAATTCATGACAATGAGCCTCAATTCATCAGCCAAGCGTTTCATCGATTTTGCGATAAAAATCGGATACATAATGTGGCCTCTACGGCATATTATCCTGCTGCTAATGGTTTGGCGGAAGCTTTCAACAAAACCATTATCAAACTCTTGAAGAAGTTCGTCTCTTCGAACAAGAGGGATTGGAACGAGAAGCTGGGAGAATGTCTCTGGGCATACCGCACAACGGTACGAGCACCGACAGGTTGCACCCCATTCTCATTGGTCTACGGGAGCAAAGCAGTTCTACCCATCGAGCTCCAAATCCCGTCACTCAGGATAGCAGTCGCTAATGAGTTGACTCAGGAAAAAAATGACCTTTTAAGGCTTCAGGAGCTAGAAGCATTGGACGAGAAACGCCTTCAAGCTCAACAACGCATCGCGTTCTACCAGGCATGCATTTCCAGAGCCTTTAATCAAAGAGTAAAGGAAAGAGTGTTCAAAGTCGGTGAGCTAGTCTTGGCTGTGAGAAGGCCAATGATTCTTACTCACATGAGTAAGGGTAAATTCCAGCCCAAATGGGAAGGCCCTTATGTGATCGAGACGACGTTCTCAAACGGCGCTTACAGGTTAGCCCAGCCTAACGGAGACTTGTTGATGGCTCCTATCAACGACAAATTCCTGAAAAGGTACTACGCTTAACCTCCTTTGCTCAAATAGAGTATGGTGAAGATCTCATTCTGACAATACTACTTCCAAAATGAAACTTGTTGGATCATATTCTATCATGTCCATATAACCTCTGAATAGATATGTTCGACTAATTTGGAACTTCAAGACCTATCACGTCCATATTACCTCTGATAGTGTTTTGTGTACAAACTTTAGTCAAAGCATATTCTATCATATCCATATAACCTCTGAATAGATATGTCCTGCTAAAGCATATTCTATCATGTCCATATAATCTCTGAATAGATATGTCCTGCTAAAGCATATTCTATCATGTCCATATGACCACTGAATAGATATGTCCTGCTAAAGCTTACCGAGAGTATATCACGTCCATATTACCTCTGATATTACTTTCACCCAAACCTGTCATTTATATTCCAAAATGATGGGTCCACAAAGTCAGAAAAGAGTCTCTTTATTATTCCCAAAAAGAGCAAAATTACATTGAAAAGCAAAAAAAGGGGGGGTACATCATTTAGGGGGAGCGGTCAGGTCGCGAATCTGCTGCGCCAGTGCGGCCATCCTCTCAGTCCTGGAACCCAAGACATCAGCACGGGCCCGCTCCAGCCGTGCCTCGTCGTTGCTCAGGAGGGACAGTTCGGCTCTAGCCCGAAGAAAACCAGCACGGGCAACTCCTGCACGCGCCAAGTTCTGTTGTGCTATGACTAGTCGGCCATTCACCACATCTAGACCTTCCGACGACTGAGTAGCCCACTCCTTTGCCTGAGCGAGTTTTGTTTCCAGTTTGCGGACCCTCGCTACATTTCCGTCATGCTCGGCCTGGCACTTCGCTTGAAGAGCAATGGTCTCCTCCAAAATGACTTTTCCTTCATCCATCTCCTGCTGATATGTCTGGATAAATTTATTTAGGCCTTCCATCTTTTCAACAAGCTGCGCAGTCAAGGAGTCATATTTAGCCTGGACCAGAGCTTCAACGTTGTCTCGAGATAGCCGCAGATATTCGTTAATGGGTTGCTCCAAACCATTAACCATCTCCTCCAGGGTATCAGTTACCCCGGTGTCGCCGAATTCCCTGACCGGCGCTATCGCAATCTGAGAGGACCTCTTCAAAGCCTCGAAGCTTAGGTTCTTCTCCAACACCATTGATATGAGCATCTTCAGGGTGGTATAGAAAATACCGGTGTACTGCTCAGTCACCAGGGCTAGGTCTGAATTGACGCTGGGAGTGGCTGCGATATTGGCGAACCTCCCTCCAGGAAAAACCGCAGACGATATTGCCACAGTTATCGCCTCGGCAGATGGTGCGACAAAAGAAGATGCGCCAGCAACGGACGAAGTGACCGGCATACTCAAAGAAGGCATTGTCGCAACGACAGGCTCATCCTCCTCTTGAGACATCAGAGCCGTTTCGGGCGAGCTATCGCCCGAGAATGTTTCCTCTTCGAAGTCGGGCACCTCCAGGTCATCGCCAGGAGCTGAAACGAAGCCAAAAAATGCGTCAACACCGCTCTCCCCGAAGATGTCTTTCCCTGAAAAGAAGGCAAGAAAGTTAATATCGACATGATGTTAATTTTTCTAAAAGAGGCGTAAAGACAACATTTACCCATGTCCGATGGTGTATATGTCGCGTCTGCGGCCAGTGTAGCTAAATAATTTCTTAATGATGTTAAGCGAGCTGTCATACCTGGAGAAGGGGGTGTGCTAACTGATATCGGCAGGTATTCTTCCGAGTCTTCACCCAGACTCAATCGAGGTTCGTCAGCTGGAATCTCGCTGGATATGTTTTCAGACACGGCAGGGATTTCTCCCATTGCCGATCTGGATAAAGGTATCCTCATTGGGCTCGGCCTGGTAGGCGATCTCGCACCACTACTGAAGCAATAGCAGCGACAGCAGCCTCAAGCAAGAATTCTCTGGTACCGCCAGCCGGAACTGTGGAAGGTCCCTCTCTAAAAGGCGAGGGACCTCTAATCAAAGAATCTTCCCCGACAGGGGAGACAACGGGCTCATTTCTAGGAGCCTCACGGCCAGGAATCCTGAGAGGACGACTAGCCACCTTCTTCTTCTTGCGAGGGGGAGTCTCCTTCGGAACAGGAGCCCTTCGCTTACTAGATATGACTAAAGCCCCTGCAGGCGGAGGTATGTCACCCCTCGGTACCGCCAAAAGAGGCTCATCTGGATTGACGGAATCTTCACCCTCATCAGAGGAGACTGATGGGACATCGTCTCTTCCCGCGGGCTTGGAGGAGGGCACCCTAAAACTTCCACCCATATCAAAATCGCGATGGAAGGTGTTGGTTGCCACATAAAACTGGCATACGTATGGAGGATGCGCAGCTCCGTGGAGAGCGTAATGATGGGCACGGTAAAAATTGCTCCAGTGCAGCCCATGATGAAGTATCGCCATCCTCTCGCTCCATCAATGAGTCCACCCCTGGACCTGAAGCTGGTGACGACGTTGCCCACGTGCAGCTGGTCATACCCGAACTGCCTGGCAAACCGACTAGGCAGGTAGGGTTCAAAGAAGCACTGGTCTTCACTTCTGTACAGTAAATGGGAAGGTCTAATACAAACCAACCAATTAAAAGCCTCAGGAGAAAGGACGGTCTTCCTGTCGCCTATATCCTCAAGCCTAACTCCCGATTGATTGCGATGTACAGAGGGGATAGTGCAGAAGAGCTTCCAGCTGTGACTGAAGTTCAGCACCCGCCGACAGTCTAAAACTGTGGCCACGTTCCAGGAGGATTTCTTATAATTCAGCAAGAAACTACCCCCCGAACTACTGCCAGAGCCAGGAGACATCACCCTGGGGTTATGGAGAATTAACCATCCCATCAAGTACAGGTATGGTAATTCTACCCGGGGAAAGCTATCGTGCCGAGTTTCATCGGCAAGCAGCCCATCAGTCATGGCCCTCAGGCCAGCTTGTATGCGGCACACTATGGCAGGGAGCAAGCCCAGCCTCGCCCCGAACGCCAGACGCACTGCAGGCCATAAGGTGTTGCGGTGGATACGGTCCGCAGATGCGATGCCAGGTACCACCAATCGGTGCAGCCATATAGAAAGAAAGCCAGCCAGTTGAGCCTCCTTGGACAGAGGCCTGCGGCAATGCCTCAAATAGCTGTAGGCCTTAGTGCCTGCAAGATATTTTTCTATCCCTTCGTCGAGAATCTGATCTGGATCCCTAGCGTCTTCCATCAGATCGTCGACTTCCTGAGCAGTAAGCACGCTCAAAAAGCTCAGAGGCTGATCCTTTCCTTCCAAGACTTTCTCCGGCTGAGCAGCCCTGGCCCGGTGAAAGAAGAGATAGGACGTCCACTTATTGGTATGAGCCAAATCAGAAGGCTTACCATAAAAGGCGCTGCACGCCAGGTAGTGACACATCAGCTCCTGGTATACTGCCACCACCCGAGGGTCTGAATCCCCCAGCTCCCGGTTTGTGGGAACATACTCTTCATAAGGAGTATCCCCCATCGGCAGTCTCGAGATCTCTGCCATCTCGTGGAGGGCTAACCCCAACTCCCCCAGTGGAGTGGCGAAAGTCCCAGTGAGCGAGATATATCGCTCCATCAAAGCCAGAAACAGGTTGGGGTTGAGAGGCAACCCAACACTGGTAGCATTCACAGCTGCATACAGACCAATGCTCTCCAGCTCGTTCTGAAAGTGCTTCAGGGCCCAGTCAACTAAGCGAGCCCATCGAAGATTTGTTGGGGTCATCCACCCACTGCACCGAGGATTAACCTTGGGGTATACTCCCCCATGACTTATGAAGTCATTGCAGAAAGTCGGTAATTTCACCGGCTGGAGCACTGAACTGTCTTCACTCGGGACACTGCCCGGATACAATCCCCTGAACGGCACCACAGAGCCGGAAGGCGGCTGACAAATGACCCTTGCCCAGATCCTTTCTGGTAAAATATCATCCCCGGACGGCCGTGAAGATTGGGAGTCAGCACCCACGACATCCTCCTGGGATGTGTAGCGTGGAAGAATGCCGAGATGGGGTAGTCTCTCAGCATCTTGGGCAGATACAGGACCAAGCTCCCGCCAGGGAAAACCCAGAGTTCTTTCTTGGGCTTCGTCTGGGACTGCTTGTCAATCATGTCCCCGAAGAGAAAAGCCGGCTTTATATATTGCTCCCCGTCTACGGTCGCCAGGGGCTCTCCGTTGAGCAAGCTCAACAGCATTAGCTCACCTTGAGCCGATATCAGGATTCCCCTTCCTTCAGGATACTGGGGTCCAGAGATAGGAAATGTCACGTGCGACAGATCCTCCAGGTAGTTGGAATACAGCATCCCGGCAGCAGAACCCATCACCTCGGCCTGTCGAGACACATGTAGGTCAACTACAAAATGCAAGAAAAACACGTCAGACATTACAATCTTGCAAACATATGCCAGGAGGCAACAGTCTGTGCTTTACGCCAAGACTGTAAAAACTTGATCATTTACGCTGGAATCCATTTCCATAAAGCGTAAAATTCAAGGTTGGCAGTATACAGTCTGTATTTTACGCCAGACTGACAAAATTCGAGTTGCTACGCCAGAATTCTCATCCAGAAGCGTAAAACTCAAATTTTATAATATACGCCAAATTTTCGACAGTCAAAGCTTTTACGCTCAACTGCGAAAATACGGAGTCTTTACGCTGACACATTAGAAATGTGGGCGTAAAAGATTAAACATCTTTGTGCGTCATCTTCCTCAAAGAGGCTATCAGCACAGAAGACGACCTAGCGCGGTCACGTACAACGTGTGCGAAGGATTTTCGTCGTTCTTTTTCGTCCCAAAAGCTTTACCTATAACTCCGGGTGCGCTGCTCGTCGGGGGGACACTTCATTCAGGGTGAAGATCGCCTTGCCCGACGGAAGTCGCCCTCGCTTGGGCAGAAGAGCGAGAAGAAGAGTCGGCCTTCTTTCCCTTAGAAGAGGAGGAGATCGGTTTCGGGGCCATTGCTAAAAACTCTGAATGCTCGGAGAAAAACTAAGGAGAGAATTCGAAGAGACGAAGGCTTTCTTTTGCAAAAGATAGATGAAAAGTTTTTCTCTGAGAGCCTTGGGGTATATATAGAGTTCGGATGGACTCCTCGGATCCCGAACCAAACCCGACAATTAATATTTGGTTATGATTGGGTACTACGTCAGCCTATTACTCAGGGAAGGCGGACAGTCAGCAAATTCGAAAAGTTTGCGTGCAAAGCAGATTCGTGGTTCTACGCCAGGCAGCTTTCTACGCTCGACAGCTACAGATCTACGGTTTTACGCTCAGGGACTATAAGTCTATGGTTTTTACGCCCGGATGCCTTTGTGCTCGGTAGCTTTTACGCTCGAGAGGCTACAAACCTACGACTTCACGCTCAGGAGCTACAAATCTATGGTCTCACGCTCAGTGGCTTTTATGCTCAGAGGCGACAGATCCACAACTTCACGCTCGGAAGATTCCTTTTTCAGAGGCTACAGATCTACAGTTTCCACGCCAAGGAGCTTTCTACGCTCGGCAGCTACAAATCTACGGTTTTACGTTCGGAGGGTATAAGTCTATGATTTTACGCCTGGATGCTCTCATGCTCGGTAGCTTTTACGCTCGAGAGGCTACAAACCTACAACTTCACGCTCAGGAACTACAAATCTATGATTTCATGCTCGGTGGCTTTTACACTCAATAGGCTACGAACTCAGGATTTTACGCTCATCCACATTTTACAGATCTCTGAATTTTTGTATACCTGAGAATATGCAGGCCAGAATTTCTGAACAATTCTCAAGGCGGTCAATTGCAAGTGTTCACGCAGAGGATACTCCTTCCTAGCCCCAAAAATATCCCAAGTACTCAACGCACACAGAGTTCAAACATTGAAAATGACTCTTCTTCTTAGGTCGATTGGAAGTTCATCCAGGATCCAGTCTGAATATCTCATCTGCAGTTCAAGATGGCGACTCAGTTTTTGACAGCCATTCTTCGCCCTGTTCCAAGGGATTTTCAGGAAATCATTCTTGAAGATGATGGTCTGAACAAAAATTCTTCTCATCAGAAGTGACAGTTCAGAATTCTACGCGGCTCCCCATTCCTAACAGTAGGACAATTCGAAATACTCGACTTAAGTGCTAAGCAGCTTTCTGCGCATCCCTAGTTATGCGTAAAAGACAGGACGGGACCCGATACTCTTTCTATCAGAGTCGGCATAAGATCACCAGACGTGTCGAAGCTACACATATTCAGACTTCATCACAGCAAAATATATGGCAAGATAATCATATGCACAGAAGAAGACGATTTTATTAAATCATGATTACATATGAGGGAAATCCAGTCTACAAGGGTTTTTCTTCATTTTCAGGATTACATATGAGGAAAATCCCGTCTACAAAGGATTTCCTCGTCGTCATCGGAAGGCCACCCCCAGAATTTGTTCTGCCAGGTTCTCATATTGGTGGAGATCTTCCTCTTCTTCCATGGCACTTAGTCGGTTTCCGCGACCGATTAACAAGAAAATAATTAATGGCAGGAGGATACAAAACTGGGCCTAGACCCATCCTCCAATACAGGACAGCAGGGTAAATCTGCTTTCCTGTATCCAGCGCCATGACAGATTGAGTTGAGGTATTAAACCCAACTCAATACTCGTGGATGGCAGTTACAGTTTGTCAGCTCTCGTCCATGAAGGTATCAGGAGAAAATTTACAGCTTGCAAGCTGTGTGGTCTAATACGACCCTTCCTCTCTCCTGGACAAACCGCCATATGAAGTTGCTGATTATCCCGAGCAAGGGAGGCTATGATATCCTTCTATGATCCATCGTTGCAGATGACACTTGCTCGAAGATGCCTTCTTTTTCGGCTCCTTACATGCTGGAAGAACATGGTCTTCTTCTTCCCCAAGTCGACCAGACAAACTCCGGCGATCATCTCTGTGTGGTGAAAGGAATGTGGAAAAAATAGGTTAACTCCTCAGCCTTCATATAGGCGAAAGAGAACACACCGAATCCCAACGGATCCCCAAGAATCCGCCAAGAAATCAGCCTTGAAGAACGAGTCAGACTTGACCGTTTCATGCTTCATTCAAAGCGTTTCAAATTACGAGGAATTTAAAAGCTTTGAAGGGGGTCTTGTAGAAGCATAAAAAATATGCTGGATAGCTATACGCAGCATTTTAAATACTGGACAGCGTAAAAAGCTAAACTTCAGAGCCATCGGCGTACAAACAGAGCTTTCCCGATACAAAGCTCAAGGACTATCCGTGCAGTGCAGTACGTCCAGGCTGCTTCAGCGTAGAAGGGGTGCTATATCGCCTTTATGGCGTAAAACTCATCCGCTTTCAAAGCAGCATTGAAGTGTACGAGGAACGCTTCATATTCTCCGAAATGAACCTGTCAAATCACGCAGTGAACCTGACGTCTGACTCCTGACAAAGAGTACTGTACGGCTACCCAGACGACGGCTGAAATGATGACAGACCCTCGAGGCACGCCTCTGCATTTAATGCGCTGGATGATGGCGGATCTCTGCATTTAATGCAAGAGATTTGATTAATGTCACCGAACCGTCGTTTAGTGACATCTCCTCGACGTAAACTGCTTTTACGTATACAAGGGAATACGCTGCCAAGTTTTACACAGGCAGACGTGAGCTGTTTACGCTCCGCAGAAGACAAACAGGCTGTCACGTCAAAAGCTTCTCTTCTTACAGGGCTCGAGGCACGTTTCTGCATTTATTGCGCAGAATAATGGCAGGCCTTCAAGACACGCCTCTGCATTTAATGCGCAGGATGATGGCAGATCTCTGCATTTAATGCAAGAGATTTGATTATATCTCCAAAAAGCTGTAATTCCGGCTAAGACGTCCACATCATCACTCTGGCATGTTACGCATCGGCTTCTACGCCCACTCGGCTTCTATGCCTGCTCGGCTTCTACGCCTATTCGGTTTCTATGCCGGTTTAATAACTCTTTGGCTTCTACACCATAGTGACAGGTTATTGGCTTCTACGCCAACCTTCTCTACAAGGTACATTCGACCATTTGACGTAATAGAGCGAGTTAGAAAAGTTGGGTATCGACTGGTACTACCACCTTCGCTTGAGGTAGTACATGACATATTTTATGTTTAGTGGCTGAGACGATATATGGCAGATAGAAGTCATGTTTTTGATTACTCTGAGATCACCATTAGATCAAGCTTGGCTTCCCAAGAGCAGCCTGTGGAGATTCATGATCGTCGAGAGAAGGTATTGAGGAATCAGTCTATTCCTTTGGTTCGTGTAGCATGGAGACTTCACTCGTCAGGAAAATCCACTTGGGATCGAAAGAAAGACATGCGTAAACATTTTCTTTATCTGTTCGAAGATCAAGGTACGACTTATATCTTGTTCTTCTCAACCGTATTGTTTTATCTTATTTTCTAAAACTGTGCCTTATTTCTAATTTTGAGGACAAAATTCTTGTAACTTGGGTAGAATATAAACCGCCTAATTCTAATTTATAATTTTTAGTATTTTTATTTATTTAATTGTTGGATATTTATTATAGTTATTTACTTAGCTATTTAGATAATCTAGTTTCTTGATTTTTTTAACTGTATAAATATTTACCGATATTACATGTCATGCCTCGGTCCCGCAGGGCCGTTCGTCCTCGCTTTGGTCCCTACGGAACCGATCGTCCTCGCACGGGCGTGATGCCGTGCAAGCCTAAAGTGCGCTTGCTCAAGGCCAAAGCTTTGAACAAGGGCAAGTAAGTTATTCAATACTGAAGCAGCGGCACATATATATTGCAGAAAAGTACAGAACAAAATGGCACATAAAAAATAAGCTCTTTTATTGATAATCGAAATTGTTACAAGCGGCACAAGGCCGAGGTTACAGATCGCTCAAGCACTCTTTCTCTCGATTACAATGACACCGTTCCATACATTATGTCCCTCTATATAAAAGCAGCTCAAACTCGATACGGCTCAAGGTATCGACTTCAGATTTCTGGTTCCTTGGGATGAGGCACGGCTATCGCTTCCTCGGACGATCAGACACCAGTTGGTGGGTCAGCACTTTTATAAGTACTGGTGAGTATAAACAACTGAATAGAAGCTACACCCCCTGAAACCCATACTAAGTAAACTTGTGGCAAAACATTGCATTACTAGTGATCTTGTTAGTTTTACCTAAGTTCTTTTCATGCAGCTCAGAACTAGTCAGATTATATCTTTTGAAAACACGAGTTGGAAACCAGTTTTGCATATTAGATACTCAAGCATTCAAGCAACTATAAGGGACAGTGTTCTCATCGTTTAGTGCGCAGCATGTATTGTGCATCAAATCTAACACTTTGGGGCACAGTTGCATATAGAAACTATCATTCAATCAAACACACAAGTTGAACTATCAATCAGAGGTCGGTCCCCGAGAAACTCAGGATCGGTAGCGGTAATCCAGCTAACCAATAACTTATTTTCTGATACTATTTGTAGCTGTGACCGAGGTTCAGCTCTGCACTAATAGTCATTGTCTGACCAATGCAATGCATGAAGCACTAACTGATAATCTCTACGATACAGACAAAATAAACAAGCAGGCTTATATATAAACTCATATTTTTTACCCCATAGTCGAACGGTTATCCATGCAGCAGACACACAAGTTAGCCATAATATGCATATATGGACAAACTCATGAATCAATCTTTGGCGTCATCTGCCGATAGGTATGCAAGAAGGTAAACCTAGCATGCGCCCTATATATATGACAGTCCAAGAGTTTCCCCATTATTGGACAACACCACCCCCAAGATCCCATAGGACCGGAACATCAGGGTGCTCTTACAATCCCTTCCGGACCGACCGATTCTCAGTGCCCCAGAAATCGATTGAGAGACTATTACCTTGTGCACAAGTTGTCCGAGACCAATGCATGATAAGCAACATTCAAACAATATACAATCACATTCACATTCACAAGCATATAACAATCTAATAGCCATGCCCCCCTGGAACCCGAAGGAACGGAACATCAGGGCGGACTATTAGACTCTTCTCTTTCATTTATTCAAGCAAACACATCTTTTCAACAATCTAATAGTACACCCCCTAGATACCGAAGGACCGGAACATTAGGGCAGACTATTAGACTCTCTTTCACACTTATAACTTATAGTAGTTTGATAGCAAAATAGGCAAGCAAAACATATAATGACAAGCATTTATATTCTCTTAGTTAAGCAAGCAAACAGACAGATTCATTTCAATGACAAGCTATATGAGTTCTCTTATTAGCATACTGAGTCGGTTCTATCATTCTTATGAAACAATCTTCTTAAGCAACAAGCATTCAAAAAAAAACTCATATTCATTATTAAGTCATGCAAGAATCAGAGAATGCAGTTCTGCCCACTCACTTTGATCAATCGGTCGAGAATTCTCCGAGAAGACTTCCGTTCAAGCAAGCAAGGCGATATCCCTTGTACATAGCGCCTACTAGGAGCAGGGCGCTACATACTTACCCACCAATAAAGAGTTTCATCCTCGAAACTTAAGGAGAAACTCACAAAAACACAGAGCAGCGATAGTCCTCATCCCTCGCCATCCCCAATAAAAACTCCAGCAATCTTAACTCAATAAAACTCTAGCCAACAAAATCACAAATCACATCTCAAGCAAAAAAACAAATCCAAAAAACTTTTGCCGGCAACTTTGAGAATATTTACGGACTCATTGTATGGAACGTTCATTGCATCTCACATCAGGCACATCTCAAAGTTGGAGGCAACGAAATAAGCAAAGAATCGAGTCGCTCTGATACCACTATATCACGCCCTGGTCCCGCAGGGCCATTCGTCCTCGCTTTGGTCCCTACGGAACCGACGTCCTCGTACGGGCATAATATCGTGCAAGCCAAAAGTGCGCTTGCACATGGCCAAAGCTTTGAACAAGGGCAAGTAAGCTATTCAATACTGAAGCAGCGGCACATATATATTGCAGAAAAGTAAAGAACACAATGGCACATAAAAATACAAGCTCTTTTATTGATAATCGAAATTGTTACAAGCGGCACAAGGCCGAGGTTACAGATTGGTCAAGCACTCTTTCTCTCGTTTACAATGACACAGTTCTATACATTATGTCCCTCTATATAAAACCAGCTCAAACTCGATACGGCTAAAGGCATCGACTCCAGATTTTCGGTTCCTTGGGATGAGGCACGGCTATCGCTTTCTCGGACGATCAGGCACCTAAGAACAAGCAAACTGTTGGTGGGTCAGCACTTTTATAAGTACTGGTGAGTATAAAAAACTGATCAGAAGCTACACCCCCTGAAACCCACACTAAGTAAACTTGTGGCAAAATATTGCATTACTAGTGATCTTGCTAGTTTTACCTAAGTTCTTTTCATGTAGCTCAGAACTAGTCAGATTACATCTTTTGAAAATATAAGTTGGAAACCAGTTTTGTATATTCGATACTCAAGCATTCAAGCAACTATGAGGGACAGTGTTCTCATCGTGTAGTGTACAGCATGTATTGTGCATCAAATCTAACTCTTTGGGGCACAGTTGTATATAGGAACTATCATTCAATTAAGCACACAAGTTGAACTATCAATCAGAGGTCGGTCTCCGAGAAACTCAGGATCGGTAGCGGTAATCCTACTAACCAATGACTCACTTTCTGATACTATTAGTAGTTGTGACCGACGTTCAGCTCAGCACTAATAGTCATTGTCTGATCGATGCAATGCATGAAGCACTAACATATAATCTCTACGATGCAGACAAAATAAACAAGCAGGCTTATGTATAAACTCATATTTCTTACCCCATAGCCGAATAGTTATCCCTGCAGCAGACACACAAGTTAGCCACAATATGCATATATGGACAAACTCTTGAATCAATCTTTGGCGTCATCTACCGATAGGTATGAAAGAAGGTAAACCTAGCATGAGCCATATCTATATTATGGTCCATGAGTTTCCCCATTATTGGACAACAATACCCCCCAAGATCCCGTAGGACCGGAACATCAGGGTGCTCTCATAATCCCTTCCGGACCGACCGATTTCCAGTGCCCCAGAAATAGATCGAGAGACTATTACCTTGTGCACAAGTTGTCCGAGACCAATGCATGACAAGCAACATTCAAACAATATACAATCACATTCATATTCACAAGCATATAACAATCTAATAGCCACGCCCCCCTGGAACCCGAAGGAACGGAACATCAGGGAGGACTATTAGACTCTTCTCTTTCATTTATTCAAGCAAACACATCTTTTCAATAATCTAATAGCACACCCCCTTAGATCCCAAAGGACCGAAACATCAGGGCAGACTATTAGACTCTCTTTCAACTTATAACTTATAGCAGTTCGATAGCAAAATAGGCAAGTAAAACATATAATGACAAGCATTCATATTCTCTTAGTTAGGCAAGCAAACAGACAAATTTATTTCAATGACAAGCTATGTGAGTTCTCTTATTATCATACTAAGTCGGTTCTATCATTCTTATGAAATAATCTTCTTAAGCAACAAGCATTCAAAAAAAAACTCAGATTCATTATTAAGTCGTGCAAGAATCAGAGAATACAGTTCTGCCCATTCACTTTGATCAATCGGTCGGGAACTCTCCAAGAAGACTTCCGTTCGAGAAAGCAAGGCGATATCACTTGTACATAGCGCCTACGCGGAGCGGGGCGCTACATTACATAACCAAAATGTTTCATATATATATATATATATATATATATATATATATATATATATATATATATATATAGGATACCAAAATCCTAACCTAACTCTACCCCTCCTCCACCTTTCCTTCCTCTACTCGCCGCCGTCGCCGACCACAGTATGCTGCCAGATTAGGCCGACCGACCGCGCGCGCCTGACATCAGCCCTTGATCCCAAACCCCCCTCTTTGAGGTATCATATCTCTCTTCCCTCACATTCTTTTTTTAAACGGTTTCTTCGTGCTTATATACAACCTAACCCTCTAGAAACCCCTTCAAGTACAATGATTTTAGGTGCCCTGGATTGATCGAAAAGTTGATCGAAAGTTGGATGAAAAACTGTTCGAAACAGTTCAAAATTTTAGTCCAACTACCCAGTTCATGCCCAGTTTTCTACCAATTCATTAGATATTTTTAAAATCTATTTGAAATGACTTATTCACAAATATATCCAAGAATATTTCTATTTTTTTATTTTTTTTAAGTTGGCCTCATTTGTTAAATTATTATGTTTCCAAAACGACCAAAAACTATATTTTCAAAACTCAAAATTCGTGATACGGAGTGTGCTACCCTAAACCGGACCCTTTCATCGCATACCAATTGCACCGAAAGGCGCATATAGTATATTCTGACATGGAATTTTGTGAAAGTTGATTTGGACGTATGTACTCGCTGAAATCAACCCGTATTAGTCGAAAGTCTCATGTATCAATATTTTTGTAAACTTTCCCATTAGTCGGTGTATACTCTTCAGATCGCAACAAAACTTGCGTCATTGGACTCGCAGTGTCTGACTTTTACCGTGACCCAAGTTTCTCTCAATTCTGAGTCAGTCGACGAATAATCATTTTGTGGGCCCCACCATCGACTTTACGAGCGATTTGTGATTGACTCGCCGGAATCCAAAACTGTACATATCGTTGAGTTTTTATTGTTGATTAAGATTTTTTGACCTATAATTTGTCCAATTTAGAGACCTTTATCCCTAGCACATTTTTGGTGAAAAGTTACCCACAAGTGGATACCGCTTTGACTCAAAATTACCGTTTTAGCCCTTGTATCCCAATTGGACGAAAGGGTAATGTTTTCTGACTATCTCGATAATTCTTAAAATGTTGGTGCCGTTTATTTTAGCATTCGGAGACGTTCATTCAGAGTCCCTACTTTTTTGTTCCTTGTGCTTGTCATCTGAGCGCCTACACTACATTGATTGTTTGTCAGACAAGTATACATTGCCATAGTACTTCTTAGTTATATTCATTTTTTTATTTATTTTCTTTTATTTATTTCTATTTATTGTTTTATATAAAATTGTGCGTCCAATAAAAACTTAGGTGCAATGATGGTTGCGTCATCTTTTGTCTTTTTTTATTATGCATGTTGACCTAGGTTTTACGAGACCATTCCATAATTTTGATGCATCATTATGTTTTATTTGGTCGTAACACATTTATTACACGAGTGTAAATCTCATGTAGAAAATGGACTTACGTATTAGGCTGGCCACATGTACGTAAAGGTCGTACGGCGGATAAGGAATAACTACTAATAGAAATATCATATTTTAGCAGACTTAGAAGTTACTAGAGATTTGCGTATTATGGATGTGACACTTTAGTAGCATTGGGTGGGAAGAATAATAAGTATATGTGGCTCTTTTACACTTTCACTAATTGTAACCCGTACGCTCCGTCGAAGATGCGCGGTAAGATGACCACCTTATATTATGTACAGGCGGCCTCTGGCGATCGAAAGACGTTATGCTTTGTAGGCCACTAATTTCTTGGAGAAATTACGCCAATCCCATTATTTAGCCAGATAGTCCATACGAAGAAAAGTAGTTCTTAAATTGCATATCACATAGATTGGTTAGGTAACCCCTTTAGATGTTTATTTTTAGCACTTTATTGGCATGTTTTATCTATCTTGTTACGTTCCTTTGAGGATCTAGTCTCTTTCTAGGTATAGACGATCAGGATTATCCTCAAGAGTACGGACCGGGACATGACACATCATTTTTTGTTGAGGAGGTCTTACCCTCTTATACGCATGACTACTTCATAAATAATGGATCTTTTTGCTATTATTTCTTTATTTGACATTTTATCTTATATTGGAGTTTCGTTATCCTCTATTATTTTAGTTGCTATAGTCGTTTGGTAGTGGATTTGTCTCTACCCGACTATTATTCTTTTATTGCTTCATACTTGAGACTTTTAGTATTTATTTTGGTTCTTCTCTACTTATGTCTGTGGATGAGATATAATTGCATGTGACTTGTGTTGACAATATATATGCACCACTTGTGGATTATTTGTTCATAAAATAGCGTACGTATGTGTTATAATTTTTTAACATATTAGAGTTGCCATATTCATACAGCTGGCATGTTACGCATTCCTAGTCCTATGTATTTTTGGATTGGGGCATGATAAATAGGGAGTGGGCGGTTAAGGATTGACTCTCCTATATAATCACAAGTTTTTTTTCTTTTGCAAGGGAGACCAAGTGATTATATGTTATAAGAGAAGAGTTAACAACATCTACATAAACAAACAAAGTGTTGTCCTTTAGTGCATCCCAAGGGTCGAAGTTCTTTTCGATAGAAAGGGTGACAGAGGATCGTTATATAAGTTATATGTTCAAACTTACTGGTTTTTGGAAGAAGATCGACGAAAATGGTCCAATCTTACTTTGAGCAACAATGATATTTTTCACCATAGCGAGCTATCATTTCTCAAGTATTCTTTCATTTCTATTTTGTGTTATTGTTAGCAAATGTGTTGCATAATTATATTTGAACAAAATCAAGTTTTTAATATGTATTTTTGTATAAATTATTGTAAGAATTATTGTACAAGTTATAATTTTAAATTTTCTATGTAGTTTGGAATGTCTTTATTAATTTGTTTTGTGTTGCACATGCATCGTCACCCCAAATCCTTTAGTGCTAGTCTTCGGCTAACACGACCCTGAGTTCCGTCCGGGGTAGAATCGGTCCAAGTGCACCGGTGACTGTGAGAAGGAACCATGGTACCTTATGCACAAATTATTCGCGACCATGCAAGTCTCAACACAACATGACGGTAGAAGAGTACAATGCAAGTTCATCCGTTTGAGTCGATTCGCCCCTACTCTGATTCCGACAGAAGAGGAGAAGACGGAGAAGTTCTTCGACGGACTTAGCTTTGAGCTACAGAGATTGATCGGATCTGTTGCACCTACTTTATACACGGACATCCTTGCTGCAGTACGACGCATGAAGCTCATCACCAGGAGAGAGTCCATCCTAAAACGGTCGTTTATATCAACACCAGCCAGAGCACCACACGGGGAGCCTGCAAAGCGACCCTAAAGGAATTCACTGCAGAGAGCAGCATCAAGAGCCCCATCCCTTCCTCTTGTCACTACTGTGGCAAGGTAGGCCATATTAAGAGAGAGTACAGACGCAAGTTGGGACTATGCTTGATTTGTGGATCCAACCAACATCCAGCCAAGGACTGTCCTGAGCATCGAGAGAGAGCACCGATGGTAGACCGACCAGCTTTACCAGTACCAAAATCAGCCCAGTAGCCACCTAGGCCAGCTTATCCAGCATTGGGAACATCACAGACGGGAGTTGAAGGAGTCAGACCACCAGCTCCAAGAGGGTATCAGCCGAGACCACCTTTGGCACCACATACAGCACTATTCCAGCAGGCCCGGCAGCAGAGAGGACCAGCTCAGGGACGAGGATAGGCATTTGCATTGGCTATTGAAGGAGAAGCTACTGCAGAAGAGGTCATAGCAGGTTCTATATTAGTAGCTTCATTACCTGCTGTAACTTTATTCGATTCTGGAGCATCGCATTCATTCATAGCTGCTAGCTTCGTAGCCACACATAGAGTAGCTACCGTACCCCTTCCGAAGACTATAAGAATTCTTACGGGAGGCAAAATTATCCCAGTTAGTGACATTTATAGATCCTGTTCGGTAGTAGTCTATGGGAGAGAGATGCGAGCTCAATTCTTGATCTTTTCCATGCTGGATTTTGATGTTGTACTTGGTATGGACTGGATGAGTCAGTACCATGCGACTCTAGATTGCCGGCTTGGACGAGTTATATTTAGACCGCCTGGACATAAGGAGTTTGAGTTTCTTCGGGGAGCCAAAGAGCAAGGTGTTCAGCCTACACTTAAGGTACTCTCTGTAGAAGGGGAGCCCAAGTACCCAAAGGTTGTATCTGAGTTTGTGGATGTATTTCCCGATGATCTTTCAGGCTTACCACCTGATCGAAAAATAAAATTCACAATAGACTTGACTCCACGAGCGGAGCCTATCACTTCATCAATGTACCGGCTAGCACCTAAGGAGTTGGTGGAATTGAAGAAGCAAGTTGATGGTGTAAAACCCCTAATTCTGAAAACCCTATTAATCTTTTTAATTAATTATTTAATTGAATTATAGTAATTATGAGCTAATTAGAGGAAATAGAATTTATTGAATTTTTATTTTAGGTGATGGTGCATTTAGAGGATTTATGGAGCAATTATAAATTTTCCCTAATTTATTCTATGTAGGAGACCCTGTGGACAGCTGATAGATTAATGGTATGCACTATTATAATTTCTAGAATTTTTTATGTATATATATATATATATATATATATATATATATATATATATATATAGTTTATTCTAAAAAGAATTATAAAAAATAATTGAATAAGAAAGAAAGAATAAAGAAAGAATAAAAGAAAAAGAAAAAGAAAATGTTAATTAATCAAAACCCAAACCCGCCTTAGATCCTACCCGTAACCCGTTCACTACCCTACCTGTTACCAAATCGATACCCGTTAAGAAAAAAATATCAGCAGCAGCAGCAAACGACTCAACCCCCCCCACCCCCGCGCGTATAAGAAACCCACCCCCCCTGCGTCACTTCTCTATATATATTACATCTCTTCCAAAACTGTCACGCCCCAGTCCCAAAATACCGAGGGTCTAGGCACGTGGCAATGGCCAGCAGTACGCACCGATGGACAAAACCCAATTTAATGGATCCATCAGGGCATACTTAAGCTGTAAAACAAGTCTACGACAATCATGGCACAACTAATCTCATCCATACAAGATATAATATATGATCCACAGAATAAATAAGGAATGTAAATCATCAGCTAGTCTCACAAAGTGCTTCGGGGAACAACCCGATAAATATCTGATACAATGGTTCAACAGACCAGAAATAAAAGACTGAAATAAATAAATAAATAAATAAATAAATACTGAGCATGAACATGGATGCTCAGGAAAAGTCTTCGGCTAGCACCTCGTCCTTAGATGGCGGTACAGCTCCTGGATCAGCTCCTGCTGCGGTCCCGTATACCTCGGGATAAATCTCGTCCTCAAATCCTGGGGACATAATCCGAATCCAGGTCCTCAGGGGACATAGCAAGGTACAAGATAATACAAGCCAAAATATAAGCAGTGCAGTGCATAATGAAATAAATAGGACAAGTAAGTAACCATCTATGTGAAATATAAATGAGAGCATCACGAGTACTCAGGCTGACCCACTACAAGCTCTGTGTCGGGGAGCCGGTAGCGGTAATAAACACGTAATGTGCCTAGCTCTGCTACGAGAGTCTACGGCCTCACAATAGTAGTAGATATATATAGAAACAGCCTGTAGCCTGTGTGTCTCTCCCCACCCAATGTAACCACGCATATCATGACCATAACGTCTCATGTCCATGTCAAGCGGGATCATAACTAATGCACAAGTCATAATGTATCTATGAATATAGTATCTCTGTCAAGTCCTGTATCCTATACAGAATCACCACGAATATCTCGAAAGATCCTGTCTCATGAATAGTTTCAAGTGTCCTGGGTCATAGTGTACTTGATAAGACAAGTACGAGCATATAAAGTGTCACGAATGTCCATCTCTAGATGACAATACACAACACCGCGTACGGTGTTGGCACCCGACTAATAATCGGACGCTAAGTACGTCACACGGTCCTAGGTTAAGCATGCACAGCAATATAAATAAAGCAAGAAAAATATGTAACAATACTGCAGAGTTTGGCAAGGTACACTTGCCTGATGTTTGAATATCAACAGTTGTCCCGGTATCAGCGGATCCTAAGGGTACTACTCCAAACGCTGTAATAAACATCACCAACCGTCTCAGAAGATGTCAAATAGCTAGAAACGCCTGTCCTTAAGTCCAATTTGGACACAAGGGCAAAAATGACATTTTCGGCCCAAAGCGGGGTCCACATGTGGGCCACTTTGCACCGAAAAGTGGGTCAGGGTCAAAGGTCTCCAAATTCCTCAAACTCAATGTCTACAAGTCAGGAACGATGATACGAACCCAACGGAACTTCCAGAATTGGATTCCGATGAGCCGTTCACAAAATCGCCCGTCAAGTGGTGCCGGTGGGGCCCACAATACATGATTTTGTCAACGTTCTCAGAATCGGACCAAACTTGGGTCACAGGACCAGCGTATTGCTACGAGTCCGATGGCACAAGTTTTGTCTCGATCCGACGTGTGTACACAAAGTTACAGCGTGTTCCAGAATGGACGGATACGGGGCGTTGTCGGCGGATACGCGTTGATTCCGGTGTGCACGCACATCCGAATCGACTTCTGCGAAATCCCACACGACCGTATCAACGTCGCGCACATTTCGGTAAAGACCGCGTGCGACCAAGTCGTCCCGTTTGGCGGGGCGCACTCAGTTCCGGGGTGAAATAGGGCGTTGGTTTTCCTGTTTTTGGATCGCGGTTTGCGATCACCACAGGACGCGATGCACTGAGCGGGTTGCACGGGCACCGAGAGGGTTATACAGTCTACGCGTTGTAACTGACAGAATTGAAAACGGAGTTACGAGGTGAGAGAAAACGATACCTGAACAGGGCTCCGTGAACGCTGAATTCCACGTGTCCGATCGTACTGTTTGTGTCCCGCTCGTGTCCTGTGTCTGCTGCTTGCGTCCAAATCGAGATCTCTCATGTCCGCTGAGACGCTGTGTCAAGTCTAGGATTCACTGCTGGGTCGACGAGGCCCGAGGCGGCTAGGTCTCAGAAACTGGGTCTCGAACGGCGGAAGAAGTCAACGTCGGCGGCCTGGCGGTGGTTCGAGGGGTTGAGGGGGAAGTCGGGGTCGGGTGCTGGACTAGGCGGCTGCTCTGCAACGACGGACGGAGCGGGTTCAGCCGCTGGCGGAGGCTCGGTGTCGTCGAGCTGCTGTGCTCGGGAAGATCGATTGAACTGGCCGGTCGAGGAGGGAGGTTGTCGATGCTAGGCGGCCTCGGGGACGACCGGAGTCGGGTCGGCGTCGGTGGGTCTCGGGCGGTGGGGTGAACAGGGTAGAGGAGATGGCCGGTAGTGACCGGAACGG
The DNA here is from genome assembly GCA_036927795.1 of Iris macrosiphon. Classification (NCBI taxonomy): domain Eukaryota; kingdom Viridiplantae; phylum Streptophyta; class Magnoliopsida; order Asparagales; family Iridaceae; genus Iris; species Iris macrosiphon. The sequence goes on along the minus strand of JAYESA010000033.1, from coordinate 518,990 downwards.
CGGAGTCGCTGCGTCGGCGTCGGTGGGGATGATTGGAGAGAGAGAGAGAGTTCGATGGCGGCGGCACGGATGTCGAGAAGTCTTAAATAGCCGCAACAGTGTTTCCGGCGGCTTAGGGTTTCACCCAATTGGGTTTCGGGTCCGGGTCGGGTTTGGCTCGGATCTGACCCGACCCGACCCGACCCAATAAGCTGGTTTGGGTTTGGTTCACGCAGCGGTCTGGTTCAGGATTGGTTTAACTTGGGTTTGGCTCGGTTTACTCAATTCAAAATTTTTTAAGGTTTAAAACGCGTTTCCGGAGTCTAATAAATTCACCGAAAAATACAACATGTCCGGTTTTCCATTTTACACCATAAAATATTATTTCCATAATATTTTAACACCAATAAACTGCATTTAAAAAATCCTTAACTCACAATTACCTTGCTTCTTAGTCCAGAAAAATACCGAAAAATTTGGAAAAAAAATTTATATTAAAATTACTCTGAAAAATCAGGGTGTTTACAATCTACCCCCCTTAAGAGGATTGCGTCCTCGCAATCAAAGAATAAGCTACTACAGAAAGAACTATGGTGATTACAAGATTGCTTAGTTTACAACCGCATCCGTGAATAAGTGGGGATAACGCTGGCGCATACTATCCTCTCGTTCCCAGGTCGATTCGCCAGGAGAATGATGTTTCCAAGCTACACGAACCAGTCTGATTGTCTGTCCCCGTAATGTCTTCTCACTAACGTCGAGGATGCCCACTGGTTGTTCTTCATATCTCAAGCTAGGGCCCACCGCGATCTCTGAATGATCGACTACGTGACTTGGGTCGGTCACGTACCTTCGCAGCTGTGAGACGTGGAATACGTCATGCACTCCCTCTAAGGATAGCGGTAATGCAAGACGATAAGACACCTCACCAATGCGCTCTAGAATATCAAATGGCCCAATATACCTTGGGCTCAACTTGCCTCTGCTCCCAAATCGAATAGTACCTCGAGTGGGTGAAATCCTCAAGAATACGTGCTCTCCTTCTTTGAACTCTAGGGGACGTCTGTGTGTATCAGCCCTATGCTTCTGTCTGTCCTGAGCTGCTCGAAGATGATTCTGAATCTGTTTCACCTTTTCCATTGTCTGCGTTACCAATTCTGGACCCAGTATTTGACGTTCACCAACGTCACTCCAACATATAGGCGATCTGCACTTCCTTCCGTATAATGCCTCGAATGGTGCCATATGAATGCTGGCCTGATAACTGTTGTTGTAGGAGAACTCTACCAAATGCAAATGATCTTCCCAAGACCCTCCAAAGTCTAGCATACATGATCGCAACATATCCTCCAAGATCTGAATGGTGCGCTCCGATTGGCCATCTGTCTGTGGATGGTAAGCAGTACTGAATTTGAGTCTGGTGCCCAGACTCTCTTGCATGCTTCGCCAGAAATAAGATGTAAATCTCAAATCTCGATCCGATACAATACTGACCGGAACTCCATGTAATTTGACGATTTGTCGCATATACATGTCGGCTAGTACCTCGGTGGACTGTCCAACTCTAAATGGCAAGAAGTGTACCGATTTAGTGAGTCGATCCACAATAACCCATACTGCATCTCTTCCGCTGGGGCTCCTTGGAAATCCTGTGACAAAATCTATCATGATATGTTCCCACTTCCATTCTGGTATAGGAAGCGGCTGAAACATACCTGCGGTCCTCTGATGCTCGGCCTTTACTTGCTGGCAGACTAAGCATTTGGCCACAAATCTTGCAATCTCCCTTTTCATTCCATGCCACCAGTAATACTGTCTCAAGTCTCGGTACATCTTGGTTCCTCCTGGGTGAACGGAGTACATAGAGCTATATGCTTCAGTCATCAACTCTTGTCTCAATTCTCCATTTGGAACATACAGGCGATTTCCAAACCTCAATGTCCCGTCTTCGTGTATGCGAAGTCCTGTCTGCATGCCTGCTTCTGTCCTCTCTTTCAGTCTTCTAAATCTAGCATCGGTGGGCAATGCCTCTTTAATTCTTTCCACAAGTGATGACTTCATTTCAAGATTAGCCAGCAAGCCATTCTGTCCTGGTAAAATAACCTCTATCTGAAGCTTCTGTAGATCTCTCAATAACTCGGGCTGCATCGTCAAGAAATAAGCCGTAGGCTTCCTGCTGAGTGCGTCTGCCACGACATTCGCCTTTCCCGGATGGTACTGCAGATCTATGTCAAAATCTACCATCAGTTCAAGCTAACGTCTCTGCCTCATGTTAAGCTCCTTCTGAGTATATACATACTTCAGACTCTTGTGATCTGTAAAGATGTCTACCTTCTCACCATAAAGGTAGTGCCTCCAAATCTTCAAGGCAAATATAACTGCTGCTAACTCCAGATCGTGTGTTGGGTATTTCTTCTCGTGGACCTTCAACTGTCTCGACGCATACGCAATGACTTTGCCATGTTGCATCAAAACACATCCTAGTCCACTACCTGATGCATCACTGTAAACAACAAAACCTCCTGACCCTGAAGGAAGAGTCAAGACAGGTGCTGTTGTTAATCTTCTCTTCAATTCTTCGAAGGCCTTCTGGCAGTCTTCTGTCCATATAAACTCCTGGTCTTTGCGTGTCAGCTTCGTCATTGGTTCTGCAATCCTCGAGAAGTTTTCTACAAACCTTCGGTAATATCCCGCGAGTCCGAGAAAACTTCTCACCTCTGCCACTGATGTGGGTGTAGGCCAAGTCTCTATTGCCGCAACTTTCTATGGATCCACTGAAAGTCCTTCTCCTGAGATGATATGTCCCAAGAAAGGAACTTTGTCCATACAAAACTCACACTTACTGAGTTTGGCATATAACTTTTCCTGTCTCAAGGTCTCTAACACGATTCTGAGATGCTCCTCGTGCTCTTCATGGTTCTTGGAATATATTAGAATGTCATCAATAAACACAACCACAAATTTATCCAAGAACTGATGAAAGACTCTGTTCATTAAACTCATAAACACTGCTGGCGCGTTGGTTAAACCAAACGGCATTACCAAGAACTCATAATGTCCATACTTGGTCCTGAAAGCTGTCTTTGGTATGTCTTCCTTCCTTACTTTGATCTGATGGTAGCCGGATCTAAGGTCAATCTTCGAGAATACCCTTGCACCACTCAATTGATCAAATAGATCATCAATGCGTGGTAAGGGATACCTGTTCTTGATGGTCACAGAATTCAGTGCCCTGTAGTCAATGCATAACCGTACCGTTCCATCTTTCTTTGGCACAAATAATATGGGTGCTCCCCAAGGTGAAACACTGGGCCGAATGAAACCCTTCTCCAAAAGATCATCAACATGTTCCTTCAACTCCACTAACTCCTTAGGTGCTAGCCGATAAACTGATGAAGTGATAGGCTCTGCTCCTGGAGTTAAGTCTATTGTGAATTCTATTTCCCGATCAGGTGGTAAACCTGGAAGATCGTCAGGAAATACATCCACAAATTCTGATATGACTCTTGGGTAACCTGTCTCTCCTTCTACAGTTAGTACCCTAAGAGTAGGCTGAACTCCTTGCTCTACTGCTCCTCGAAGAAACTCGAATTCTGGATGTCCAGGCGGTCTAAATATAACCCGCCCAAGTCGGCAATCAAGAGTCGCATGGTACTGACTTAACCAGTCCATACCAAGTACGACATCATAATCCGGCATGGAAAATATCAGAAATTGAGCTCGCATCTCTCTACCACAAACTACTACAGAACATGATCTACAGACGTCACTAACCGGAATAATTCCACCTCCCGTAAGAATTCTCTTCATCTTCGGAAGGGGTGCGGTTGCTACTCTATGGGTGGCTACAAAGCTAGCTGCTATAAATGAATGCGATGCTCCATAATCAAATAATGCTACAGCTGGTAATGAAGCTACTAAAATAGTACCTGTGATGACCTCGCCCGCAGTAGCTTCCTCCTCAACAGCTAATGTGAATGCCTATCCTCGTCCCTGAGCTGGACCTCTGTGCTGCTGAGCCTGCTAAAATAGAGCTGCCTGAGGTGCCAGGGGTGGTCTCTGCTGATTTCCTCCTGGGGCTGGTGGCCTGACGCCTCCAACTCCTGTCTGCTGTGCTCCTACTGCTGGATAAGCTGGTCGTGGTGCAGGCAAGGCTAGTCTCGGTGCTCCGTCTCTATGTTTAGTGCAGTCTCTGGATAGATGCTGGTTTGATCCGCAAAGCAGGCATAGTCCCAACTTACGCCTGCACTCTCTCTCAATGTGTCCTACCTTGCCGCAGTGGTGACAGGTAGGAAGAGATATGGCCCTGTGTGCTGCTCTATCTGGCATACTCCTCTGGAATCGTTTTGCAGAATCTCCAGGTGCTGTCTTGGATAGTGCTGATGTGTTTGGCCTCTTCAGATTCGACTCCCTTCTAGTGACGCGCTCCATGCGTCGCGCTGCTGCAAGGACGTCGGTATAAGATGTAGGTGCGACCGATCCAATCAATCTCTGGAGCTCGAACTTCAGTCCGTCAAAGAACTTCTCAGCTTTCTCTTCCTCTGTCGAGATCAATGTTGGAGCGAAGCGACTTAGGCGAATAAATTCCGCGTTGTATTCTTCCACTGTCATATTGCCTTGGATAAGGCGGTTGAACTTGTCTCTGAGCTCTGACCGTGCAACTGCTGGAATGTACATCTCTTGGAAGAGTCTGGAGAACTCTTCCCATGTGACTCGGTCCTGTCCGAGCCTCCTTTCTTCTGCTAACCACCAGTGATATGCATTTTCAGTTAACTGCATTCTGACTGTAGTCATCCACTTCTCTCTTGGAAGTTCAGCGGCTTCCAACTGATGCTGTATGTTTGTGAGCCATTCATGAACTTCTGTTGGCCTCTCTTTACCAGAAAATGTGAGAGGCTTGAGATGACGGAAATCGGTGATAGATCCCGTCGCTGTTCGCCTCGTTGGTGGATTTGCCTGTTCCAATGCGGATACCAGGCTGGTTCTCAGATACTCTGCCTCCTGGCGATGGGCCTCTTATTGAATCTGTTGCTGGGCTTGCATCATGGCATACATCATCTGTAACATCTGTTGTCCGTCCATGGCTTGCCCGGGCGGGAAAACTGGCATCTGGGGAGTGAACTGTGGTGGAGATGGGATGTCATCTCTCCGGAACCTTGGATTAGGCTGACCAGTTTGATCGCTCTGTGATGCTTGTCCTCCATTTCCTGGGGTCACTCCGTCTATATAAGTAACCACAGCGTCGTGTGGTGTATCCAAAGGAATCTCGTCTCCGTTCCTGGGATCCATTACTCTGCAACCAAAAGATAAACTGTAAGAACGCTCAGAGGAATCAAACAGGATGCAAATCAAGTAACAATTTCGAGTTCGATATAGAGTTCAATAATGGTTTAAATAATGGATGAGATCCTATAACTTATCCTATTCTTATGGCAGGCTGGTTCGGTCCCTAAGTTAAAACCGAACAATTTAGTCGTAGACCTGCATGGGCCACCACAAAAACTCTAACCCTAATCTTCACCTTCCCTGCGATGCGCCGCCATGAGATTGTCGCCGGAACACCACCCCAGAGCCGCGCCTCCAGCCGCAGATCGCCGGAGTTCCCCCGCACGGCCGACCGCGACCCCGCGCACAACCCGCGACAGAAACTAAACTGCAGCGTACCTGTGTTCAAGCCCTGTTTTCCGTCTCCTCGCTCAACCAAACCCGACCCCGTCTTCACCGGTACGTTCATGACTTAACCCCCTTACATATATGTACATTAGTTTACCTCGAACAGCGCATAAACCTAGGCAAAAACAGCGACCAAGTTGGCAAAAAATAACAACTTTTGGGATCGCAGAAAACTGCGGTAACTATCTATGTTCACGTACTCGTATCTCCCACCACAGAGATTCAAATTCGATTTTTCTTTTTGGTATACGAAGACCACCTAACCTAATTTATTTTTTGTTAAATACAATAATTTATTAGTTGTTGTGTGTATAATTAAATCAGATAGAAAACCCCAAAAATCTACTTTTTATAACTTTCAGAATTTGTGATACGGAGCGCGCCCCGCCAAATGGGAATGCCCCATCGTGTACCAAGTCTACCAAAAGGTGCGCATAGTATACCCAGATGTGTGGGCTTTCACGGAAACTGATTCGGACGCGTGTGCGCGTCGGAATCAGCCGGTATCCGTAAACATTCCCCGTATCATGACTTTTGTAAAACTCTGTGTCATTTAGTGTACGCTCGTCAGAACGTGACGAAACTTGCGCCATTGGACTCGTAGAATCGCGCTGGTCCTATGACCCAAGTTTCATGCGATTCTGAGACAGTTGACCAAGCCGCTTGTTTGCGGGCCCCACGATTGACTTTTTGGACAAATTTGTGTACGGCTCACCGAAATCCAAAATTGGACGTACCGTTGAGTTCGTATTGACGTTTAGAATTATTTTGACCTATAATTTATTCTATTTAGATACCTTTATCCCTGGTACGCTTTTTGGTGCAAAGTGGGCCACATGTGGACCCCGTTTTGACCTAAAATTATTGTTTTGCTCATGTGTCTAAATTGGACGAAAGGGTAGTATTTTCTAGCTATCTTGATTATTCTGGGAACGCTGGTGATATTTATTTCAGCATCCGGAGACGTTCATTCTGAGGTCGTAGCTTCTGATCCTGTGTGCTTGACTCCTGGACGTTACACTTTGCAGCTTTCTTACCAGGCAAGATACCTTGCCAAATTTCTTACAATATTTTGCATAATTAGTATATTTCTGTATATTTATTGCATTTTTGTATATTCATTCCATGTGTAGTTTCTTTCAGTCATTACTATATATTAGATATATTGACACACACTTGACACTTAGTATCATAGAGGATAATCAGTAGGCGTATGGGCTATAACCACTCTGGTGAACCGTAGTAACAAGCACACACTATGGTAGTCGTGTTCGATGGTTACTACCCCTGCGGTATGTCGATTGATGGAGTCACGAGGGTCGCTACCCCCACGGTATGTCGGCTGATGATGTCCCCTGACGTGTGTGTGAGTTGTGAGGCTTAGATCGAGTAGCCTACCCTTGCCCATACGTCGAAAAGTTGTCCTCATTTGCATTCATATAGATTATCCTGTACAGCGTAGTTATATATTTTCAAACATTATGCATGTTTGATGTATTCAAATTGGCATGCTTCTATGCATCTTTTTACGTCCCTCTGAGGACCTGGTCCCTTTTCAGGTGTAGATGTTCATGACTATTCGCAGGAGCACGAATCAGGACTTACTACTTATCTCTTCCGAGGAGGTCTTACCTTCGGAGCATATTTGATTATCTCTAGCGATGGATCAATTCGCTGATACCTTTATATCATCATCTTACTTATATTAGGGATTTACCCTTCTCCCTCATTTTAGTATTGTTATAGTCATTGGTAGTGGATTTGTCTCCACCCGACTATTATTTTGGATTATTCAGACTCATTATTCTAGTTTAGTTATTTTATTTCTATGACTTGTTGTGTGAATGAGATTAATATATCTGTGACTTGTGACCATATATATACCACATGTGTGTTTATATTCATATTACAGCGTACGTGTGTAATGGTATCCATATATTGGAGTTTCTATATACATACGGCTGGCATGCTTATGTGTTCCTGGTCCTACGTATTTTGGGACTGGGACGTGACAGATGATCTTATGGAGAAGGGTTTTATTCGGCCCAGTGTTTCACCATGGGGAGCACCCATATTATTTGTGCCAAAGAATGATGGGACGATATGCATATGTATTGACTACAGGGTACTGAACATTGTAACCATCAAGAACCGGTATCCCTTGCCACGCGTTGACGATCTATTCCATCAGTTGAGTGGTGCTAGTGTATTCTCAAAGATCAATCTTAGATCCGGTTATCATCAGATTAGAGTGCAAAAAGAGGATATACCGAAGACAGCCTTCAGGATCAAGTATGGACACTATGAGTTCTTAGTTATATCGTTTGGTTTAACCAACGCGCCATCTGTGTTCATGAGTTTGATGAACAGAGTTTTTCATCAGTACTTGGACAAGTTCGTGGTTGTATTTATTGATGACATCTTGATATATTCCAAGAGCCACGAAGAGCACGAGGAGCATCTCAGAATCGTGCTAGAGACGCTGAGACATGAGAAGTTGTATGCCAAACTCAGTCAATATGAGTTTTTTCTGGATAGGGTACCTTTCCTGGGACATATCATCTCGAAAGGAGGACTTTTAGTTGATCCGGAGAAGGTTGCTGCAATATAAACTTGGCCCACACCTACATCAGTTACGGAAGTGAAAAGTTTTCTCGGACTTGCTGGATACTATCGGAGGTTCGTGGAGAACTTCTCAAGGATTGTGGAGCCTATGACGCAGTTGACGCGTAAGGACCAGGAGTTTGCATGGACGAAAGATTGCCAGAAGGCCTTTGAGGAGTTGAAGAGACTATTAACGACATCACCGGTCTTGACTCTTCCTTCAGGATCGGGAGGATTCGTTGTTTATAATGATGCGTCAGGCAGTGGACTAGGATGTATTATGATACAACATGGCAAAGTTATCGCTTATGCATCGAGACAGCTGAAGGTTCATGAGAAGAACTACCCGACGCACGATCTTGAGCTAGCTGCAGTAATATTTGCATTAAAGATATGGAGGCACTATCTTTACGGAGAGAAGGTAAAAATCTTCACTGATCACAAGAGTTTTAAATATGTCTATACTCAGAAAGAGCTCAATATGAGGCAGAGACGTTGGTTAGAGTTGATGGTTGATTTTAATATAGATTTGCAGTACCATCCGGACAAGACGAATATCGTAGCAGACGCACTCAGCAGGAAGCCCACAGCTTATTTTTTGACGATCCAGCCCCAGCTATTAGAGGATCTACAGGAGCTCAGAATCGAGGTTATTTTGCCAAGGCAGAGTGGGCAATTGGCGAATCTTAAAGTTAAGTCATCTCTAGTGGAGAGGATTAAGGCGGCATTACCCACATATGCTAGGTTCTGGAGACTTAAAGAGAAGACGAAAGACGGTATGCAAACGAGACTTGGAATCCATGAGGAAGGGACGTTAAGATGCAAAAATTGCCTATATGTTTCGAATGGGGAGTTGAGACATGAGTTGATGTCTGAAGCACATAGCTCCATGTACTCTATTCATCCGGGAGGTACAAAAATATACCGAGATTTGACGTAGTACTATTGGTGGCATGGTATGAAGAGAGAGATTGCGTAATTTGTGGCAAAATATTTGGTCTGTCAGGAAGTTAAGGTAGAGCATCAGAGAACCGCTGGTATGTTATAGCCGCTTCCCATACCCGAATGAAAGTGGGAACATATCACTATGGATTTCGTTACAGGATTTCCAAGAAGCCCCAGTGGGAAGGATGCAGTCTGGGTCATTGTGGATCTACTCACCAAATTGGCACATTTTTTGTCGTTCAGAGTTGGACAGTCCACAGAGATTCTAGCCAATATGCATATATGACAGATCATAAGATTACATGGAGTACTGGTTAGTACTGTGTATGATCGTGACTCAAGATTCACATCCCATTTTTGGCGAAGCATGCAGGAGAGTCTTGGCACCTGACTCAAGTTCAGTACTGCTTACCATCCACAGAAAGACGGTTAGTCGGAGCACACAATTCAGATCTTGGAGGATATGCTGAGGTCATGTATTAGACTCCGGAGGGTCTTGGGAAGACTATTTGTACTTGGTGGAATTCTCTTACAATAACAGCTACCAGACGAGCATCCAGATGGCACCTTTTGAGGCACTGTACGGCAGGAAGTGCAGGTCACCGATATGTTGGAGTGACGTTGGTGAGCGTCAGATACTCGGTCCGGAGTTAGTGATGTAGATATTTGAGAAGGTGAAGCAAATTCAGAGTTATCTTCGTGCAGACCAGGACAGACAAAAGTATTAGACTGACACACACCGCTGTCACGACCCGCACCCGGATATTCGGGCACGAGTACGTGGGTACGTCCAGCCTACGCCGCAGTGTCGGCGGTAGTACGCTGTCTAGATCATATTCATTGGTAATTTAAATATATCTCATCTACAAGAATAAATAGGCAAGGATAATAACAGGAAATAAGAATGCTAAGATTTCATAATATTTAATTTGTGACAACCAGATCCATAGTTCATTACAGAGCCAGAAGATGAATCGGGGACAAACCCGATTACTATGCTGAAAGAAAATACTAGCTAACTGGCTGACTACTCCTCAAAAGTAGTCTCCTGAGTAGGAACCGCTCCTCAAATATGTCATATGTTCCCTCATAGGGGCCATAATAGGTGGGGGCATAAACCTCATCATCTCCTAAATCAACGGATCCAGTCAGGAAAAGAGCAAAGTACACAATGCACAACAAAGATTAAACTAAATATTTATGACAAGTAGAAAAGAACTGACAAGTATCATGTTGAGGGTATGCATAAATAAGAAGTAACAATAACTAAGGGTTAATTGCTGTAAATCAGGAATATGAGTAAACAGGAAATATAATGAGACAGGAAAATGGAACTACAACAAGATAACAGGATCTGCAACACGACAAGAAACCATGTGTGTGTAAGTGTGTATTTTAGAATACATAGTTGGCATGTAGGGGTTATAAGGCTAATCCGGATGTCATAGACGGCTATTAAACAATAATAATCGAGATCCGGCTGATGGACAGTCGTGTACCAACAGCTATTAGACAAGATAGGGGGAAGGGTAAACTACATGCCTCCTAGTATTCTCCCACCCGACACGAAAAGCAAGACATGAAATCCAATATTCAAGACATGAAATCCAGATTCTAACACTACGTGTAAACATCCAATGGTACTAGTAGAGCAAGGAATTAATTATCACAATATAAAGAATAAACTTGAAGTGCAGGTACTTGCCTGATGTTTGGATCCCAACTACAGTTCTATCCTCGGGAAATTTCCAGAAATGTCTCCGGATGCTGAAATAATTATTACCATCATGCTTAGAAGATATCAAATAGCTAGAAACGCCTGTCCTTGAGTCCAATTTGGAGACAAGGGCAAAAACGGCAATTTCGGGTCGTTGTTTTTCCTGTTTATGGATCGCAGTGTGCGATCACCACAGGACGCGATGCCCCAAGCGGTTTGTCCGGGCACCGAGAGGGTCATACAGGCTTCGCAACGCAATTTACGGAATTGAAAACGGGGCAGCGAGGAGAAAGTTACACGTACCTAAACAGGGCTCGAGAAATTGGAATTTCTCGTGTCCGTGTCGTGTCCGACACGAAGGAGAGAAATTAGGGTTAGGGTTAGGGTCTCTGGAGGCTGCCGGCGGCCGGAGATCAGGCGGAGAGAGGCTGGGGGCGGGCCGAGCTTCGCCGGGGCTCAGGGCGCGGCTGGTGGCGGTGGAGCACTGGGAGGCGGCGGAGTCGACCGGAGCTGCGGCTCGAGGGGGTCTGGGGAGTCGGGGACGGCGCCGAGGGGGCTAGGCGGAGCGGGGCTGGGCACGGCGAGGCTGGGCGAGGGTCGACGGCGAGGAGGCGGTGGACGGGCGGCGCTGGCAGCGGCTGGGGAAGGCGGTGGCGGCGTGGAATGGTTTGGCCGGAGGGGGGGTTTCGGGGGAATTTATAGGGCGGGGCTGACCGGAGAAGGCGGAGGAGGGGGCGCCGGAGGCGGGCGACGTGGGGCGTGGGCCGGGAGAGGCGAAGCGGCGTCGTGGGGGTGTTGGTCGACGGATTCGGCGGAGGACGCGGGCGCCGGAGCGGCCACGCGGGGCTGGGGGGCGACTGGGTCAGCCGGGTCGGGCAGGCGGCGGGTCGGGTTCGGGTGGACCCGACCCGACCCGTTAAGGCGGGCTGGGCCAGGGTATTGGGCTGGGCTCAATGGGCCAGGGTCCTGGGCCGGTTTACGGGCTGGGCCGGTTTAAATAATTAAATGGGTAATTAAATAAATAGATAAATAAATAAATAAATACTTAATAAATGAATAAATGTTTTTAGGTGTTTTAAAAAATAGGTCCGGGGCCCGATAAATTCCAGAAAAATTACCCTAAGTCCAGTTTTCCATTTTACACCCAAAAATTATTATTTCCATAATAATTTAATATTATTTATTAACAATTAAAAAATCATTTAATAATTAGAACCCTGATTTTAATTACAGAAAATTTCCAGAAAATTCCAGAAATTGTGAAAAATCCAAATTTAATATTTTTTTGAAAATTCAGGGGGTTTACAACCGCCGACCTTTGGAGTTCAAGGAAGGCGAATATGTATTCTTGAGGATCTCACCTACTCGAGGTACTATTCGATTCGGAAGCAGAGGCAAGCCGATCCTGAGGTACATTGGGCCGTTTGATATTTTGGAGCGTATTGGTGATGTGGCGTATCGTCTTGCATTACCCCCATCTCTAGAGGGAATGCATGATGTATTCTATGTCTCACAGCTGAGGAGGTACGTGACTGACCCAAGTCACGTAGTTGATTATTCTGAGATTTTAGTGGGACCTAGCTTGAGGTATGAGGAGCAGCCAGTTGGGATATTTGACATTAGTGAGAAAATATTACGTGGTCAGACGATTAGATTGGTCCGGGTAGCTTGGAAATATCACTCCACCTGCGAATCTACTTTGGAGCGAGAGAATATCATACGCCAGCGTTATCCTCACATATTCGAAGATGCAGGTATGACCTAAGAACTACCTATAGGTTACCATGTTTTTTTTAAAATTCCTTAGTAGTTTAATTCTTAATTGCGAGGATGCAATTTTTTTAAGGTGGGTACATTGTAAAAACTCTGATTTTTAGAATTTAATTTAAAAAAATTATTAATTATTATTGTAGAATTTTTTATTATTTTTAGTTAATTATAATAAATATTCTTCATGAATTTATAGTTTTGTGTATTAAATTAATTATTAAAATAGTGCAAAAATTAAATTTTTGGGTGTATAATTAATAATAGAATCTTGTGTAATTTTTCTAGAATTTATTGGGTTCCAAAACTATTTTTTATGGCTATATATGTATTGTTTTAATAAACCAACCAACCCAAACTGAACCAACTCAAACCTAACTAATCGAACCCGGATACCAAATCCATACCTGCAACCCGCAACATGCAACCCACCAACCCGCAACCCACCTACCCCCCCCCCCCCCCGCACTGTAACAGCAAAGAACCCCCGAGCGTCCCCTCCCTACCTCTTCTAAAACCGTCCGACCCGCTCACTTCCGCTCCCTGTAACCCCCCATGTACACCCCTACATATAGATCAGCCTAGCCGACCACCACCACTATTATCTCCTCTACCACCCCGACCAACCTCGGCCGCCGACGCCGCCGCCGTAATCGCCGTACGCTGCCGCACGCCGCCGCAAAAAAGCCGCAGCATGGCCGCTCCGACATCATGAGCAAACAACCCAGCGAGGTACCCATATTCTAGCCCCTTAACTCTCTGCACAGTTAACTAAATATCGACCCATCAAATCCTATGCGAAGACCACATGACCCACTTGAACCTTGTATAAATAGTTCGGTGTATCGTGTCCTGTGTCGGTCGTAATTCGCGACAAAAAACTGAAAAAATGACCCAGTTTGTAGTTCAGAAACTGTTTTAATCACCCATGTTCAAGGCTGATTTTCTTCCAGTCTAGTTAATATTTTTAAATTCTTCTTAAACAGTAATTTAGACAACATAACCAAGATTTAATATTTTTAATTAGTTTATTTTAATTTGTTGTATGTTGTATTTTATTCACTGTTGACTTTGACCAAAAATTTGGTTTTCTAAACCCAAAATTTCTTAAAACGGGGCACGACCTGCTAAACGAGGCGACTTAGTCGTATGCGAATTACACCGAAAGGTGCATATCATCAACGCGGACGTATAAAATTTTACGAAAGTTAATTTGGATGTGTGTGCACACCGAAATCAACGCATATACGTCGAAAAGCCTAATATTGGCCTGTTCTGATACTCGTCATAATTTTGTGTATGTCTGTTATTTTTCAATAAAACTTATGCCATCGGATTCGCAGTGTTACGCTGGTCCTGTGACCCAAGTTTGTATTGATTCTGAGAACGTTGACGAAACACCATTTCGTGGGCCCCACGGTTCCACTTGACGGACGATTTCATGACCGGCTCATCAAAATCTAGTTTTGGATGTTCTGTTGGGTTCGTGTTATTATTTTGGACTCGTAGATACTAAGTTTGATGAATTTAGAGAACTTTGTCTCTGGCATATTTTTCGGTGCGAAGTGGACCACATGTGGACCCTGCTTTAACCAAAAACTGTCAATTCTGCCCCTGTGTCCAAATTGGACTTATAGGTAGTCAATCGTAGCTATTTTATGTATCATGAGAGCGATAATAATGTTTGTTTTAGCATCGAGAGGTGTACCTGGAGATTCTACTTATATTGGAGCAACTGACGGAGCTCAGAACACAGGCAAGTAGACCTTGCCAAACTTGCAGTAGTTTCTGTGATATTATTTGCTTGAGTTATTTCTATATATATACTTCTGTGATGTACCTGTTTAACCGAGGACTGTGAGACATTGCTTAACGTCCGAACAAGATTCGAGTGACAATGTCATACGCGGAGTCGTGTAACGTCACTTAGAGAGTTGATACCACGATCCTATATATTTTTACGTGCTTGCTTTATCAAGTACGTCATACCATAGGACACTTGACATAATTCATATGACAGAATCTTTCCTGAGTTATTCATGGTCATTATGTATAGGCTTACAGGATTAGTGACATGAGACTTGCATATACATAGATATAATTATGACTCGTCGTACTAGATAGAGGTCATGATCTTGCGTATTATGGACATGAGATATCATGGACATGAGACGAGTGATTACATTAGGTGGGGAGAGACACATAGGCTACAGGCTGATTATATATATATATATATATATATATATACCTTATTATTGAGGTGCTTTAGTCTCTGTTCCAAAGCTTTCCCCATTACGTGATATTACTGCTACCGGCTCCCCGACACAAAGCTTGTAGTTGTTTCAGCCTAAGTACTAGTGGTGCTCTCATTTGCATTTCATATAGCTGGTTACATAGCTTGCCCTAATGATCTATTTTTATTTACTGTATTTTATTTGGCTTGAGTTATTTTTGTACCTTGGTATGTCCCCTGAGGACCTGGATCCAGATTATGTCCCCAGGTACAACAGAGAATGAATACCCCAAGATATACGGGACAAGAGCTGACGCTAGAGCAGTACTGGCACCAGAAGACGAGGTTGTGCTAGAGAATTTCTTCTGAGTATTCTGTTACATACTCAGTTATTTATGCTTCCAGTTATTTCATATCTTGACTCATGGACTTATGTATTGACTTATTCTCTTTCCTTATTTTATCGGGTTGTTCCCCAAGAAACTATTTATTTGGACATATTGATGGACTATATTTCTTTTTATCTATTACCTTAACTGGTCTATCATATTGACTTGTGTTTACTTTCTGTGGATGAGATTAGAATTATACTGAGATAGATGGTGTAGATTATTGTCACGCCCCGGTCCCGTAGGACGCCGATCATCCTCGTTTGGTCCCTACGGAACTGATCGTACTCGCACGGGCGTGATGTCGTGCAAGCCTAAAGTGCGCTTTCACAAGGCCAAAGCTTTGAACAAAAGCAAGTAAGCTATTCAATACAAAAGCAGCGGCACATATATTACAGAAAAGTAAAGAACACAATGGCATATGAAAACGAGCTCTTTATTGATAATCAAAAGTGTTACAAGAATCGCTCAAGCACTCTTCTCTCGATTATAATGACACTGTTCCATACATTATGTCCCTCTATATAAAAGCAGCTCAAACTCGATACGGCTCAAGGCATCAACTCCAGATTTCTGGCTCCTTGGGATGAGGCATGGCTATCGCTTCCTCGGACGATCAAGCACCTGAGAACAAGCAAACTGTTGGTGGGTCAGCACTTTTATAAGTACTGGTGAGTATAAAATAACTGAACAAAAGCTACACCCCCTGAAACATACACTAAGTAAGCATGTGGCAAAATATTACATTACTAGTGATCTTGCTAGTTTTACCTAAGTTTATTTCATGCAGCTCAGGATTATAGTTAGATTACATCTTTTGAAAACATAGCTTGGAAACAGTTTTGCATATTCAAACAGGTAAACATACAATCGGGACAGTGCTCTATCGTGTAGTGCGCAGCATGTATTGTGCACCATATTCTAACTCTTAGGGACAAAGTTCTCTAGTGGACTGATCATCTCAAAACAAGACAAGAATTAAGTGGACTATCATACTTTCAAGCACACAAGAAGAATTATCTATATGATTTCGGTCCCCGAGAAACTCAGGATCGGTAGCGGTAGTCCAGCTAACCAATGACTCACATTCTGATGCTATTAACAGCTGTGACACATGGTTGGTTTTCACTAACAAGTAGCAGCCAGGACCAAGGTTCAGCTCTGCACTAATAGTCATTGTCCAACCGATGCAAATGCATGAAGCACTATCAGATAAACTCTAAGATGCATATGTTCATGAACAAACAGGCTATATATATACTCTTTATGTTTCTTACCCCTTGCCGAACGATTATTCCTGCAGCAGACATACAAGTTAGCAACAATTGCATATATAAACATATATATATAAGGTTCTCTAGTTTTATGTCCGTCTCTACATTAAACAGTTAGGTATGCAAGAAGGCTAGCATAGCATGCGTCCTAACTATATGATGTCCCATGAGTTACCCCATTGATGGACAATAATACCCTCCTAGATCCCTTAGGAACGGAATATCAGGGTGCTCTCACAATCTCTTCCGGACCGACCGATTCCCAGTGTCCCAGGAATCGTTCGAGAGACTATTACCTTGTGCACAAGCTGTCCGAGACTAATGCATGACAAGCAACATTCTATCAAATAAATATTTAGGATACACAAAACATGAACAGGCATATAACAATCTAATAACCACACACCCCTAAATCCTGTAGGACCGGAACATCAGGGCGGCTACTAGACTCTTCTCTTTCATTCTTTCAAGCAAACACATCTTTTCACACACCTAATAGCACACCCCCTAGATCCCGTAGGACCGGAACATCAGGGCACACTATTAGTCTATGCTTATATAAATCAAGACTTATAGCAATTCGATATAGCAAAACTGACAAGTGAAACATATAATGGCAATCACAATTTTAATTTCATATCTAGCATGCAATATCTATCTCTTTCTTAGCATGTTTCAAAGGGACTTATTCAAGTGATTCATTCACATATCTTTTTAGCATGGCAGAGGTTCGTTCAATAGCTGTGTCGGTGTAACTAAGCATGTAATATTTTATATACTCTTGACTTAGCATGCAAAATTTCTTTCTTTTTCAGACAAGCATACAAATTTCTCTTAGTTAAGCAAGCAGGTTCGTTTCGATGACAAGCTATACGAGTTCTCTTATTTAAGCATGCAGGGTCAGGTTCTATCATTCTTCTTATGAAACTTATCTTCTTAAGCAACCCAGCATTCAAAAACTAAGATTCATTATTAAGGCGTGCAAGAATCAGAGAATGCAGTTCTGCCCACTCATCTTGATCAATCATCTTGTGGTTCGGTCAAAAACTCTCCGAGAAGACTTCCGCTCGAGCAAGCAAAGCGATATCACTTATACATAGTGCCTGCGTGGAGTGGGGCACTACATACTTACCCACCAACAAAGATTTTCGTCCTCGAAACTCAAGGAGAAACTCACAAAAATCCAGAGCAGCAATAGTCCTCATCCCTCAACATCCTCAATCAAAACATAAGCAAATCACAAGCACGAAAACACAATCTCAAGCAACAAATCAAATCTAGAAAACTTTTGCGTGCATCTTTGAGAATATTTATGGACTTATTGTATAGAACGTTCATTGCAGCACATCGGGCACAACCCAGAGTCGGAGGCAACGGAATGGGCAAAGAATCGAGTTGCTCCGATACCATTATGTCAAGCCCCGGTCCCGCAGAGCGCCGATCATCCTCGCTTGTTTCCTACAGAACCAATCGTCCTCGCACGGGCGTGATGTCGTGCAAGCCTAAAGTGCGCTTGCGCAAGGCCAAAGCTTTGAACAAGGGCAAGTAAGCTATTCAATACAGAAGCAGCGACACATATATTGCAGAAAAATAAAGAATGCAATGGCATATGAAAATGAGCTCTTTATTGATAATCGAAAGTGTTACAAGCGGCGCATGGCCGAGGTTACAAATCGCTCAAGCACTCTTCTCTCGATTATAATAAAACCATTCCATACATTATGTCCCTCTATATAAAAGTAGCTCAAACTCAATACGGCTCAAGGCATCAACTCAAGATTTCTGGCTCATTGGGATGAGGCACGGCTATCGCTTTCTCAGACGATCAAGCACCTGAGAACACGCAAACTGTTGGTGGGTCAGCACTTTTATAAGTACTGGTGAGTATAAAACAACTGAACAGAAGCTACACCTCCTAAAACCCACACTAAGTAAGCATGTGGCAAAATATTACATTACTAGTGATCTTGCAAGTTTTACCTAAGTTCATTTCATGCTGCTCAGGATTATAGTCAGATTACATCTTTTGAAAACATAGCTTGGAAACAGTTTTGCATATTCAAACAGTAAGCGTACAATCGGGACAGTGCTCTATCGTGCAGTGCACAGCATGTATTTTGCACCATATTCTAACTCTTAGGGACAAAGTTCTCTAGTGGACTAATCATCTCAAAATAAGACAAGCATTAAGTGGACTATCATACTTTCAAGCACACAAGAAGAACTAGCTATATAATTTTGGTCCCCGAGAAACTCAGAATCGGTAGCGATAATCCAGCTAACCAATGACTCACATTCTGATGCGATTAGTAGCTGTGACACATGGTTGCTTTTCACTAACAAGTAGCAGTCAGGACCAAGGTTCAGCTCTGCACTAGCCATTGTCCAACCGATGCAAATGCATGAAGCACTATCAGATAAACTCTAAGATGCATATGTTCATGAATAAACAGGCTATATATATACTCTTTATGTTTCTTATCCCTTGCCGAATGATTATCCCTGCAGCAGACATACAAGTTAGCAACAATTGCATATATAAACATATATGTATAAGGTTCTCTAGTTTTCTGTCCGTCTCTGCATCAAACAGTTAGGTATGCAAGAAGGCTAGCCTAGTATGCGTCCTAACTATATGATGGCCCATGAGTTACCCCATTGATGGACAACAATACCCCCCTAGATCTCTTAGGAACGAAACATTAGGGTGCTCTCACAATCCCTTCCAGACCGACTGATTCCCAGTACCCCAGGAATCGTTCGAGAGACTATTACCTTGTGCACAAGTTATCCGAGACCAATGCATGACAAGCAACATTCTATCAAATAAACATTTAGGATGCACAAAACATGAACAGGCACATAACAATCTAATAGCCACACCCCCCTAGATCCCGTAGGACCGAAACATCAGGACGGACTACTAGACTCTTCTCTTTCATTCTTTCAAGCAAAAACATCTTTTCACATATCTAATAGCACACCCCCTAGATCCCGTAGGACCGGAACATCAGGATGCACTATTAGTCTATGCTTATACGAATCAAGACTTATAGCATTTCGATATAGCAAAACAGACAAGCGAAACATATAATGGCAAGCACGATTTTGATTTCATATCTAGCTTGCAATATCTATCTCTTTCTTAGCATGTTTTAAAGGGACTTATTCAAGTGATTCATTCACATATCTTTTTAGCATGGCAGAGGTTCGTTCGATAGCTATGTTGATGTAACTAAGCATGTAATATTTTATATACTCTTGACTTAGCATGGCAAAGTTCTCTCTCTTTCAGACAAGCATACAAATTTCTCTTAGTTAAGCAAGCAGGTTCGTTTCGATGACAAGCTATACGAGTTCTCTTATTTAAGCATGCAGGGTCAGGTTCTATCATTCTTCTTATGAAACTTATCTTCTTAAGCAAACCAGCATTCAAAAACTAAGATTCATTATTAAGGCGTACAAGAATCAGAGAATGCAGTTCTGCCCACTCACCTTGATCAATCATCTTGTGGTTCGGTCGAGAACTCTCCGAGAAGACTTCCGCTCGAGCAAGCAAAGCGATATCACTTGTACATAGTGCCTACGCGGAGCAGGGCACTACAACTATTACAGATTAAGTGCACTCTAACGGGTCCATTAAATTGGATTTGCCCATTGGAGTTGTGCTGCTGGCCATTGCCACGTGGCTAGTCCCTCGGTATTTTGGGACTGGGTGTGACAATTAGACTATACTGCTCATTTTCTTATGATTATGTTTCACACAAATGCAATACTTGACTGCTTACATGCTAACTTGTACTCGTTGTCTCGTTTTAATGCTTTTCACTTATATGCATGCCATAAATTATCGTACTTCACTATTTACGATTCGCTCAGTTGAGGAAGGAAGGCTATCAAGATAGTCGTTCCGAGCCAAGTATAGAATATTAAAAGTCTTTGGAACCGTAAGGTCGCGAAAGTATTTTCTGAACTAGGGCACTGCATCATGGGCAGTTAAGCAAGATAACATCACAATATCTCTGAAAATCAATACTCGTTCTATACTGAATCTGACAGCTCGGGGAGTCGATACTGTACCTGATAGATCCTAACTGAATCTGAATCTGTAACTGTATCTGTACCTGCGAGAATCTGGAAAACTTGAGGATACGTGCGGTCACGGACAACTTGTGCACAAGGGGATTTTCGAATCCAAGTTCTGCGAACGGTCGCCGGGGCATTGGGGCCGATCTTATCTAGATGGAACAACCGAGTAGTCGTCTATTTGGGGTGGAAAAGGTGCAATGCCACTATTGTATACTTGCTTGCAGGCCATCTTTGCCTTGTGATTATATTTTCTACTATGGAAGTCATGCCAGTGACCCTCTTTCATATAGATTAAGTTGGCTCGATTGCGGCAACCCTCGTGTGAGCCATTTACATTGTAGGTAACTGCTCTGTGTAACACATCTGTATCTATTTTTGCATCTGAATACCTGAGACTTTTGAGTATAACACATCTAAGTAATTCATGTAACTCGTGCACCCGAATCAGAAACCCGTCCGTGACACTCGTGTTTGCTTATACAATTTTCTCTTGGATTTTATTATATATATACTCGTGATTGGTTTAACTTGGTTTACCTTGGACAGGGAATGACGAATGGTAAGTTGGTAAGTATCGTCGGGTAACTCATATATCGCACAGCGCACTGCCACACGAGTTAGACTTTACATTATGCCATAAAACTGAACCTAAGGCAAGAATAGAAAGATAACTTAATAGATGGTGCATAGAACCTATATAATGTGTTGAATTTGTCGAGCGGGCGAGAAGCCTTCCCACCAGTGCATTCATGTATTGATAACCCACCAAATTGCTTGCAGGGTACGGGAGAACCTCGTTTGGTGCAAAAATCTCTTCGTGCGTGCTAAGGCGTGGAGTTCGCTCTGGAGCCTTGGAACGTTGCGTCCGGAACTGAAGCACATATACAAGACATAATTTTGGAACATCGCCTCTGCATCATTCCACAATTATAGCCACTTTGTACGCTTTTATTGTTTTGAAAGAGAGAGACTTGAGCGACTTGTAATCTCGGCCTATAGCCGCTTGTAATACTTATAAAATATTAATAAAGTGCTTGTTTTACTTTTATACTTGTTTTATTCTTTGCTTCCACTGTGAACTTGTTACCAATTGTCTGTTCGTTTCTTATTTCGCTGCATTCGGACTATCTGTGCGACTCTATGGCTTAGTCATTTTACCGCATGTTCGGATCATGGTCTTGCACGGACGCAACTTGTGCTCGTGCGGCATAACATCCAGATAGGAAAGATAGTCCCGCGGGAGCGCTGGCGCGGTGATTCGCGCCCAGTGGGTACGGCCGATTACCTGCGGGAGATCGGGACGTGACATCCCTCATGGGCAAGATCCGGTCGATAGTTCCTGCAGAATGGGATCTATGGGCCCACCTCATAGCAAGTGGTTCGCCCACCTTATAATTCATATTATGGGTTGGCCTTGTGACAGAAAAATACTCGTATATCCAGGCTTGCAAAAAAATAAGAAGCATATAAGAACATAACATAAAAATCGAATATATAAGAACATAAAAACGTGAAAATAAGAAGAAGAGATAGCTACCTCCAGTAATATCAGGTATCCACATATTTGTCGCACCCCACTCCGAGATGCTAATCCAAGCTGTCGATACAAGTATGCTAGAGCAGCTGCTCCCCTAGCATACTCATGGACGCGGTTGATCGTCTCCAGAAAAGTGAGAATTTTTGTGTCAACACGTGTGCCACTTTTGTCTGCAAAAAAATGTGCATCCAAGCACAAACCATAAGTATGCCCGGGCTGCATGTCTTCTTTTTCTCTCATCCGGGCTAGTGACATCTCCACTAAATCGATCCCGGAGCCACTCCAACCGGACCGAGCTACCTCCCTGGCCTTGAAGGGCATCGACTGCCTCCCTTTCTGTCACACCCCAACAACCTACTAATCATTTTCTTAGGGGCCTCCGATCCCCTTTATGACTCTGGTACAACCACCGATAATCCACTAATCGGGAGTCCTGTAATACAAAATACGTTATCCAACATAATTATCATCTCACCGAATGGCATATGGAATGAGTTGGTCTCCGATTGCCAACGCTCAACAAACGCACAAATAAGATTTTTGTTTGGCGTCTTGTACGAAATCCACCTCAAGTCCAAAATTTTGGAATGTTTAATCAACAATTGAAAATCACTAATATCTCTACCAAACCTCCATGTTTCTATCTTGGTCGCGTGGCACCAACACTTTAACACGTTCTTCTCAATCTCATTCCAAATCTTGAATGCCATATGAGTCTTGAAACTTGGAATAAGTCGAGGATCTTTAGGTCCACCGTATAAGGGCCCATCAATACATCATCGTCCTCACGCTGTTCTTTACTATGTTCTTCTTCTAGGCGTTCTTCCTCTTCTCACAACTTGCATGTTCAAAACAAGCTCGGGTTCTTTCTCAACTTGCATGTTCAAAACAGGTTCGGGTTCTTCCTCATCAAATTGCTCGCTCATTTGAATTGGAGCATCTGGCAACTCTTCCAACCGACGCCTCCTATAAGAAGATGTAGGTCGTCTCCTCCTCGTATATGTCCTTACTGCTAGATTCATTCAAAATATCAACAATTAAAAAATTAACGAGGATAAACAATTTGGGCTTAAAAATGAACTGTTCGACGAGTCTGCGTCGAATATATCCCTGTTGTTTGACCAACACAAGTCGAACATATCACTAATGTTCGACCAACACAGGTTGAACATATCCCTATTGTTCGATCAACAAGGACCGAACATGTGATCTTCCGTTTGACACACTATGGTCGAATCTGCACAATAATGTTTAACTATCGTGGGTCGAACACCATTATGTGCACTCGACAGACCATGCTCGAACACAACCGTGAATACACCCAAAAAAATTCTAAATTTGTTTCGTTTTAACAAGATTTTAAGGGATTCGAAACCCTAGCAGTGATCCTCAACGAAAATAATACTCATTTTGAACTAATTAGGATGTTATATTTGAAATACTCACTCCCAAATAGATCGTTTGCGGATTGGTCTTGGGATTGTCTCTCCATTGTGGTGGCCAAACAATCTGAAAGCTCCTCGGCAATGGTGTGTCGAACGAAGAAGAGAGCGGACCGGTTGGGTTTGGAGAGAGGAGAGTAGAGAGGGGACCGGTTGTAAGGATGTGAGGTGTGCTTAGAAATGATGATAGATTTTAGGTTATAATAGAAAAAGATATTTTGGTCATGTGGTGGGGTGTACTTAGCATTTATGTTAATTTTATTCATTTAAAATGGGATGTACTTAGCACTTGGGGTGTGCTAAGTAATATATGAGGTGTGTATAGATTCTACATATCCTAAACTATTCTAATTTTGCAACTTGATATCCTATACATGTTAAGTTGCAAGTTGCTACTCTTTGTTGTTGGCATTTTTTATTTTTACTAAATTACCCCAGGTAATGAATTAATTAATAAGGAGGAGGAGGAGGGAGGATACGGTGGCCGGACCTTTTTCTCTGACGTTAGGTCAGGTCAATGGGGGGACGCCACGTGACTCTCGGCCTGACCAACGGTCTCCACTCCCTCGATCCGGCTCGCCTCCTAGACAAGGGTGGAGGGCTCCTTGTCGCGGCTCTAGGCAGGCTCGACGAGGAGGTAGAGAGACCGACATGATTTAAGTAAAATTTGAAGGACTTAGAGGCCTATCAGAATATATTGTATTTAACTAGAATTTGAAAAATTATTTACACACAAGAAAATTTGTTTAAATTTTTCTGTCAAATAAGGAAGGAAAAGGCACCGACCATTACTTGATTTTGTAGTCGAAGTTTTGATGTTATTTGTTAGATCAAAATATTTTCTTTAACAAAGGCGTTGGTTATGCATGAAAAACTCAACTTGGAATATAGAGAACTGAAGGAAGTAGTTTAGCATGCTAGCACATGTTAGGGACTGTTGGAAGGAAAAAAGGAAAAAGAAAAGGAAAGTAGAAGATTATTGTGTGTGGGGAGGATTTCGGTGAGAATGAAAAAAAGCGATGAACTTTTATTTCATTTTTAAGTAAGCATATTTTACGTTCTGTAATATGAGTTTGGATTTAATATATTTGAATTTGGATGTTAATATTAGGAGTAGTACGAACGCATACTCTTCATTCACTCTTCACCAGTGTTATCAAAACCGAATTGGACCGGCGGTTGAACCGAATCTGACCAAAAAATTGGGCTAATCTGACTTGAACCGGTTTTTTTTTTTTTTTAAATATCAGTTTTTTCTGGACCGAATTTTAACCGATGAACCGGCCGATATCGTTTTAAAAAAAACTCAAAAAATAAAAATAAAAAAATTCACATGAGATTTAGATCATTAGATATTTGATTTGGTTTTGAGAGACCTTATAGTTGCAAAACCAAACCAAACCATACATATTCTGAGCCAAATCAAACCAAACCAAGAATTAAATGTGAATATTTTACATGATTTGGTTCTCGTAAAGGATTTATTTGAACTCTGATTGGACCTGGATAAACTCCGGTCCGACCTATGCCAAAGATTTTCGGTTCAATCATCGATCCGGTTTTTAAAACATTGCATACTACTAATTTTAATCTGGCTTTTTTTTCATTAAAGCAGCAACATAAGTTTTTGAATATATTTAGTATTGTTGGTCCAAGTTTTGGCTATTATAAGCTTATCTCGGTTGCTTCTGGATTTGCAGCGAATGTGGCAATAAGTAGAACCCAAAAATGTTTTAGCCATTAAACAAGGTGTAGTACACAAGTTGTTCTGCATTTAGCATCCAAATTAAGTTGTCTTTCAAAAGTTTGGTTTTCTTTTCTTAAAAAAATTGTTTGGTCACACCCTAAACTCTTTTTAACTTGAAAACTCCTTTAACCGGAAGTCAAAGACAACCATTATTTGAATTCCTTCTATTGCAAATTTATATTTGAATGATAATGTTCTTCACAAGGCGTATAGACACAAGCAGTAAAATATATATTCACAGTATATTGTGTTACATTTCAAATACTTGTGAAAAAATAGGGTTAATCAGTGTACTAACGATACGCTGACAATATATTGACAGTAGACTGACAGTATACTGCTAATGTACCTGTCACGTCCCAGTCCCAAAATGTCAGGAACTAGGCCACGTGTCACTGGCCAGCTGACACGTCACTAAGGGCTTAATCCATTTTGAATGGTCCCAAAGGAACGTGCTACGCTGTCCTAAAATACTACTAGTATAAAACAGGTAAATCTATCTCATCCACAATAAAATGTCAGGAAAATAAGTGCTGGATATATATAAACTGAGTCTAATAAAGTACACAACTGGTGGGTACAAGCCCACTACAAAACTAATAATAGCACAGAAAAATCAGATAGACTAAGTAGTGTCTATCTGAGGAAAACATCTCCATCTCCAAGTGGCAAGCCTCTAGGGTCAGGCATACTCTGAGGGTGTCTCCTCTAGCTCCTCCTCGGTAGCACATCTAGCCTCCTGATCAGGGCCGTACACAGTGGGGTAGAAAGCCTCGTCTAGATCTGGCAGGGAACCAGGTCCTCAGTGGGACGTAACAAGATACAGAAAATGACATGCCATGTATGTAAGTACTGAATAAATAAATAAATACAGGGTGCTAACCATCTAAGTGAAATGCAAATAAAGACCTTGTAGTACGCATGGGAATGTGTCGGCTAGACATATGCTGATGTAATTCACCAATCGTGGTGACTGGCTAGTATATGTGTCATATGCCCCCTGACTCAAGTGCACTCTGTAATCGACCATCATGGTACGAAGGTATAAAAATATTTAAGGAGGGGGTGTCCCATACGTCTACTAGTTATCTTTCACATCCCAATGTAACTAAATGTCAGGTCGTACTTTTCCTGATTTATGCTAATCCGTGATGCGGGTCACACGTACTGGTAGCTAGTCAAATACGCAGCTCGCATCCCAATATGTATTGCAACCTTGTTGCGTGTTCCCGTGATAGGGTCTTGGAGAATATCAGGATATCCTCACAGTTGTTGGTGAGTCTGTAAGACTAAGTTAATTATGCTAAATGTCAACGTATCAGTTAACTGTACCCGAGGCAGTCTCAGGTACTCATAGTTATATGAAATTCAGAAACAAGAGCATATAACAATATTTGAATTTAAACAGTAAACTTGGCAAGGTATACTTGCCTACTCCCTGATAGTATTGAAACCCTGATTTCACAGTCAGGTTTGAAGGTGCTTGTGACAGGGGGTCACTGGCTGTGCTGGAGATGGTTTCTGTTAAAACAGACAGGGTTCGTGAATATCATGGTATAATAAAGGTATATATATACTTATATACATATATGATAATATATATAGGATACACATATATATAGAGTATATATATACATATAGATATGGTATATATTAGTATATATAGCATATATATATATAATAATGAAAAAGACAGGGCAGTAAGTAAATACATATATATCTATGTACTGTATTATACAGTACTATATAATATATACTGTACATATAGATAATATATATATATATATATAGATATAAAATGAAATGACATTTGCAGAATTTAAATGTATAGATATATTATATTGTACTATCCAGTATAGTAATATTATATTAGCAGGGTATAACCACTGATATATATATATATATATAAATAAAATGAAATGACAGTACAGAATGTAAATATACGTATATATATGTGTACTGTATTATATAGTACTATATAGTATATATTATATAATATTTATTATATAGGTATAAAATGAAATGACATTGCGAAAAATGTAAATGTACATATATATATATATATATGTTGTATTATCCAGCAATTATCTATAATAGTAGCAGGGTATATCCACTGATATATATAGTAATATAATATTATCAGGGTGTATCCACTGATATATATAGTAATATAATATTATCAGGGTGTATCCACTGATATATATATAAATAAATGAAAAGACAGTGCATGAAATGTAAAGATATATATACATATATTTATTTGCTGTATTATCCAGCAATTAGTAATATAATAATTATAATAATATATATATATATATATAATTACATTATATATATATATAAATGTATGTATATATAATACAGGAATGAGATATGCAAAATATAAATGTGCATATATATATAATATAGATAAATATATATATACATATATATATTAATTATACACATATATATATACATATATACATATATATCATATGTATATATAATATATAATAGTATAAATGTAATTTAAAATAGTAGTATACATATATACTGTATTTAATATACTGTATTTATACAGTATATTAAATATAATATATAGTATATATTATTATATATATATAGATATACATATATATACACATATATATATACATATATACACACATATAGGTATTTATATATAACTACATATATATTAAGGCTAGGGGGTATACCTACTGACAGAGGGGTCCCACAGGTCGTCGATGGCGGGAGGACGGCAGCGGAGGCGGCCGGAGGTGGCCGGAGAAGCAACAACAGCAGCAGTAGCTGCTTGCGGGGGTTGCCGGCGGCGGAGCAGCGGCGGAGGGGGTGGTGCAGGCGGAGGGATCGAAGGAGGGGAGGGTGGCGGTCAGGTTGGTGGTGGTGGCGGCGGTCCACGACGGCGGTGGTGGTGGCTGGAGGCAGTCGGAGGTGGGGTAGCAGTAGCTAGGGTTAGGGAGTAGGAGCTGCTGCGGGGGCGAGGGCGGCCGGAGGGAGCGTCGTGGGGCGGTGAGGGGGTGGTGGTCGGAGAGAGGGGGTCAGGGCGAGTCGAGTGGTGGTGGTGGGGGGGGTGCTCGGTGGTCGGAGGCGGTGGTGGGAGTGGTTCGGGTGGTGGTGGCTGTGGGTGATGGTGTTGGGGGAGTGGGCTTGCGGGGGCTGCTCACGGCGGAGTAGGTGGCCGGAGGGGGGGTGGCTTGGCCGGAGGGGAGGCGGGGTAGGGGCGAGGGTCT
The DNA here is from genome assembly GCA_036927795.1 of Iris macrosiphon. Taxonomy (NCBI): domain Eukaryota; kingdom Viridiplantae; phylum Streptophyta; class Magnoliopsida; order Asparagales; family Iridaceae; genus Iris; species Iris macrosiphon. The sequence goes on along the minus strand of JAYESA010000033.1, from coordinate 490,358 downwards.
TGCCGGAGTTGGGTGGCCGGTGGTGGTCGGAGGTGGTGGCTGTGGAGTTTGAAAGGGAGAGGGGTAGGGTTTATATAGGGGTTAGGGCCAATGGCAAAACTGTAAATAGGGGGAAGTTTGGGGGTATTTTGGTAATTTTGGATTTTTTTGGATATTTTTAACAGATTTTTCTGAATGTTTAGGTGGGTCCCATGTCACCTATTCCCTATCCAATGAGGTTATGCCACCTCACATGCATTTTTGCATAAAAACCCTTGACTTTTCATAAATTGCATAAAAGTCCCAAATTTGGTATTTTGCGTAATTTCGCAATTTGTCTGATTTAAAATACTGATTCCTCGCAATACTGATTTGTACAGAATTGAGGGGAAAAGCTGGGGAAAGGTTTTGGGAAGTGTAGGGGTGAGTCTGGGCAGAGTCAGGGTCTGATTCTGAGTGATACAGATCCTCGTATTTATTATTTAATAAATACTGTGCACGGTGTTCACTAATTATTTAGAGGCAGTTAGGGTCATAATTTTTCTACGGTGTCAATATACTAATTGTAGTATAATTAGAGTAGAATATTATCGTATTTTTGTTTGGGGCAAAACAGGTGTCTACTAGTCCTCAAATCCCTAGGGTACAGGGATGGGTAAAGAGCAGAAATTTAAATAGGTAATAAATACGTACGTCTGTAACGATATTTGTGCGACTAAAACGAAGCACCAAACAAGGTATCTGGAAGTTGCACAAAAAGCAGAAAAAGTAGGCTAACATGTCTAGGGCAGGTATGTGAACTTTGTTTAGGGTTAACAGTTAGTGTAAGGCTCTAATTAATTGTGTAATGAACATGTGCACAATCAATAGAATATATAATAAATAAATTTCCAAAAAGTTGCAATAATTCTAATTAGACAAAAATAATCCTAAATTACTGAAATCTGGTCGAGGGAGTTTACAATCTACTCTTCTTAGAATATTTTGTCCTCGAAATAAAAATAAACATATAATGAGAATGAAAGATTGATTTAGGACATAAAATGATTACTGAAGATTTAGTTTGAAATATTTGGACATACCCTGGTTTGGAAATAGATGGGGATAACGCTGTCGAATAACCTCTTCTCGTTCCCAGGTTGATTCACCTGGTGCATGATGTCTCCATGCAACACGAACGAGAGGAATAGTCTGGCCTCGCAACACTTTCTCGCTATGGTCCACGATCTCTACAGGCTCCTCCTGGTACGATAAGCTCGGCCCGATGGTGATCTCTGAATAATCTAGCACATGACTCGGGTCTGGAATGTACCTCCTCAGCTGAGATATATGGAAGACGTCATGTACTCCCTCCAAGGTCTGAGGTAGAGCTAGCCTGTAAGCAACTTCTCCGACGCGATCTAGCACATCGAAGGGTCCAATGTACCTTGGACTCAGCTTTCCTCTTCCTCCAAATCTGATAGTACCTCGGGTAGGTGAGATCTTCAAGAACACATGCTCTCCCACTTGGAACTCTAGAGGTCGTCGGTGAATGTTGGCCCAGTGATTCTGTCTGTCTTGTGCAGCCCGTAGGTGTCCCTGGATCTTCTTTACTTTCTCTACCGTACGAATGATCAGTTCTGGTCCCAATATCTGTCTCTCGCCAACATCGCTCCAGCATACTGGGGAACGACATTTCCTTCCATACAAAGCTTCAAAGGGAGCCATTTGAATGCTCGCTTGATAGCTGTTGTTGTAAGAAAATTCCACCAGGTGTAGATGATCTTCCCAGGATCCGCTGAAATCAAGCATGCAGGCTCTCAGCATATCTTCTAGGGTCTGGATGGTGCGCTCTGACTGGCCATCTGTCTGCGGATGATACGAGGTGCTGAACTTGAGGCGGGTACCAAGACTTTCTTGCATACTTCGCCAAAAGTAAGATGTAAACCTTGTATCCCTGTCAGATATTATGCTGACTGGTACTCCGTGCAGACGCACTATCTCCTTCATGTACATATCCGCCAAGACTTCTGTAGATTGGCCGACTCTGAAAGGTAGGAAATGAGCAGCCTTGGTGAGTCTGTCTACAATCACCCATACAGCATTACGACCGCTAGGACTTCTTGGGAAGCCCGTAACAAAGTCCATCGTAATGTGTTCCCATTTCCACTCGGGTATTGGGAGGGGTTGAATTAGACCGGCAGATCTCTGATGCTCAGCCTTGACTTGCTGACACACCAGGCATTTAGCCACAAAGCGTGCTATCTCCCGCTTCATTCCATGCCACCAGTAATATTATCGCAGATCTCTGTACATCTTTGTGCCTCCTGGATGTATAGAGTATGTTGAGTTATGGGCTTCTGACATCAGCTCCTGACGAAGTTCTCCATTTGGAACATAAAGACGATCACCACATCTTAGAGTCCCATCTTCATGTATGCGACATCCTGTCTGGAGTCCAGCCTCTGTTCTTTTTCGAAGCCTCTGAAATCTTGCATCTGTTGGTAGAGCAGCTTTGATTCTTTCGACCAGGGTTGATTGCAGCTGGTAGTTTGATAATTGGCCGTCAAGTCCTGGCATAATGACCTCTATTCCCAACTTTTCTAGATCTCTCAGTAGACCTGGTTGGGTGATCATAAAGAATGCCGAAGGTCTTCTGCTCAGAGCATCAGCTACCATATTAGCCTTCCCAGGATGGTACTGTAGGTCGATCTCGAAATCTGTCATCACTTCGAGCCATCGTCTTTGCCTCAGATTTAAATCTTTCTGAGTGTAGACATATTTCAGGCTTTTGTGATCGGTGAAAATCTTCACTCGTTCGCCGTATAGATAGTGTCTCCATAGCTTCAGGGCGAAGATGACTGCGGCAAGCTCCAGGTCGTGAGTGGGGTAATTCTTCTCATGAGTCCTCAGCTGTCTTGAGACATAAGCTACAACCTTCCCATGTTGCATTAAGATACAACCAAATCATTTTCCGGATGCATCGCTATAGATTACGAAACCTCCGGATCCAGATGGTATAGTCAAGATGGGGGCTGTAGTCAGACGCTTCTTCAATTCATCAAAAGCTTTCTGACATTCCTCAGACCATATGAACTCATGTTCCTTGCGGGTAAGACGAGTAATCGGCTCCGCGATTCTTGCAAAGTTTTATACGAACCTCCGGTAATATCCGGCAAGTCCTAGAAAGCTTCTCACCTCTGAGACGTTGGTCGGGGTTGGCCATGTCTCCACAGATGAAATCTTTGCTGGGTCCACCGAGATGCCTTCTCCTGTGATCACGTGTCCAAGAAAAGCGACACGATCAAGGAAGAACTCGCACTTCCTCATCTTAGCATAAAGGCTCTCCCGTCTTAGCGTCTCTAGCACCAGTCTTAAGTGCTCTTCATGCTCCTCGTGGCTCTTTGAATACACCAGAATGTCGTCGATGAAGACTACCACGAACTGGTCCAGATATTGGTGGAAGACTCTGTTCATCAGGTTCATGAATACGGCAGGTGCATTAGTTAGTCCAAATGGCATCACCAGGAACTCGTAATGACCATAACGAGTCCTGAATGCTGTCTTTGGAATATCTTCTCTCCGTACCTTGACCTGATGATAGCCTGATCTCAAGTCTATCTTCGAGAATACTACCGCTCCTGTTAGTTGATCGAACAGGTCGTCAATTCTCGGCAAGGGGTACTTGTTTTTGATTGTTAGAGCGTTGAGGGCTCTGTAATCAATGCACATTCGATATGTCCCGTCCTTCTTTGGTACAAACAGCACTGGTGCTCCCCAGGGTGATGCACTAGGACGAACAAATCCCTTGATCTGTAGTTCCTCCAGTTGAAGCTTCAGCTCGTCAAGCTCCTTCTTTGCCAGTCGGTACACATTGGAGGATACTGGTGCAGCTCCGGGTATCAGCTCAATAATGAACTCTACTTCTCTGTCAGGCGGTAGGCCTAGCAATTCTTCTGGGAATACATCTTCGAACTCTGCTACAATTGATGGGAGTGCTGTATCCATCGCCATGTAAGCTCTAGGAGTCTGGCCTACTCCTTGCTCGATGGTGCCTCGAACGTATTCGAACTCCGGGTGATCTGGAGGTCTAAAGATAACACTTCCCTTTCGGCAGTCTAGGACAGCATTGTTCTGGCTTAGCCAGTCCATGCCTAAGACAACGTCGAAATTTGGCATTGGGAGTACCAAAAATCGCGCTCTTAGTCCTCTACTACAAACAACTACCGGGCATGTTTCAATAATGTTGGTAACTGGAACAATGCCTCCTCCAGTAAGTATCTTCCAACACTTAGGCAGTGGGGAAGTGGATAGTTTGTGCATGGCTACGAAGCTACTAGATATGAAAGACAATGTGTCACTACCACATTCCGAAAACAGGGGTATTTTCAAATTTTTTAATATTTAATATTATGTTACTTATAATTAATTAATTACATGATAGTGTATTTGATTTAAATAATTTTGTGCGATGTGTAATTCAATATATAATTATATGCAGTGTTTATTATTTTAGTTTAGCTAGCAGACTGGACCTAGTAGCCAGTAGATGAGCACCTGTCGGAATTTATGGAATTTTGAGGTTAATTGTTTTATTTTAGAATTAATTTATTGGAGGTGTAATTAATTACTGTATTTTATTTAATATTTTGCGCATTGCCTTTGCTTCGATATTTGGAGCACTATCCTAGCTTTTGTCTTCCAACTAATTTCACCATCTTGCCCTAGACATGCCCGCCTTCAATTCTGCTATTTTTGCAACTCATAATTTTGCTCCCTGTGCATTGTTTCTGGCCGCACAAAAATCGTCGCGGACGTTTATTTTAAATTCCTATTTTTGTATCGTTGTGCGTTCCAATCGAAAATTGGAGGCCATCTTGACCTATTTTTCGTGCGGCCCAAATTAGGGTAATATTCTATTTTGAGTCTTCTTCAATATTGGTATTGATGACTTGATCTGATTTTGACCCCAAGTACTCCTAATTAATTGTTGAACACAACTTGCATTTATTTCTATTTAATTTGAGGATACCATTTTATCTGATTTTAAAATCCCAATTTAATTCCAGTGCCCTGCAAATTCAGTCCATACCCATCTTACAGTGCCCCCTGACCCTACAAAATATCGGACCCCGAATCGCCCGTCCAATTTTCGTCATTTTATGTGTTTGTGCAATTTCCCGAATTTAAGGGGCTAAGTTGCAATTATTCAATTGTAGGTGCCAACACCTAATTATTTTAACCATTGAGGGAGCCTATTAATTTTTATTTAAAACCTACATGAATTAATATTTCATGAATCATCATAGCCACTCATTTAAGTGGGTCAAATCCTCACCCTACATCACACCCTCTCTCCCTATTTAATGACTTGTACCCTCAAACCCTAATCCCAATGCAACCTAGAAAACACCCCTCACAAGCCTCCACCCCCACCTCTCTCCAACGTAGGATCTTTTTCTCTTTCTCTTCTCTTTTCTTCTCCTTCTCTTTCCTTTCTTCTTCTATTTCTTCTTCTTTTCCTTTTCTTCTTGTTTTCCTTTTTGAATTTGAATAGTTGGGGGGAGGGAACACTGTTCCCTAACTGTCAATCCAGTTCAGGCGGCCCTCTTCCATCTCCGGCGGCTCAGCCAGATCTCCGGCGGCCCCGCTCTTTCCACGATCAGCCCCCTCTCCGATCATTCCTCCTTCCCTCCGCGCCCGGCGGCGCTGCCAACTCCGGCGGGCCGCTGCAGTCATCCACTGCCACCCCCGGCCTGCACATCGACTCCCCTCTGCGTTCACATCTCCGGCTGCTCTCCCCCTCCGATCAGCCAGTGCTCCGGCCGAGTCCCCCTCGCCGCTGCTGTTCTTCTCCGAGCTCTCCCGTCCGGCCCAACCCCGCTGCTCCAGACCGACATCTCCCCGCCGGACATCCCCCACGGCGAGATCCTCCCCGGCTGTTTCCATCACCACCACCACCGGCAACTGCTCACTGCAGTTCTTTCCTTCCATCCATCTCCTCCGGCCCGCTGGCACCAACCCCGGCTTCAACTGCACTCCAGCCAGGCGACCTCGCTGGATGCTCCTCCCTCCTGCCGTAGTCCGGCCAACCACCCCGACAACCCCACAGTAAGTTCTTCTCCCCCTCTTTCCTTCTTCATATATATATATATATATATATATATATATATATATATATATATATATATATATATATATATATATATATATATATATATATATATATATATATATATATATATATATATATATATATACGTATATGTAGCAAATGTAATGTGTTAATGTACATAAATTGTATATATTAATGGTAGATATATATATATATATATATGTAATTGTATGTATATATATAATTGATATAGTAGTACCTATGATGTTTAATATACATGTAATTAGGTATTTAGTTAATGTTTTATAGTGTTTAAAATGTATATATACGTAATTAATTAATGTATAAGCACAGTAGGTATTAAATCAAATTAGTATACATGTATATCTATATAAAGTGTATTTTCAAATTAGTATATATGTATAAGTATATTAATGTTAATTTGTATATGTACGTGTATATGTATATATATAAGTATTTAATATGATTAGTATATGTATATAAATATGTATTCTACTATATGTATTATTGGCACACTTAATATATTTTTCATTATATATATAAAATTGGTATATGTATATAATTATTTGTATATATACCTGTTATATTTTTAAATTGATATATATATAGTACACATATATTGTTTAACATATATATATTATACATGAAATTAAATGGCATATATGTATGGTATAGGTATTCAATGTAATGTATTAATATTAGTATATATTTAAATAAATACATTAACAATATATATATTTTAAAAATGTATTTTTATATATGAGTATACACAGGTAATATTCAACTATCAAATAGGTATTAAAAAAAAAAAGGCATATATATATATTGTAAATACAATTGATTGGTATATGTGTAATTTTACAACCTCAAACCAGTATATATGTATGTATATATGTATACAGATTATATGATAGTATATATGGTGAATATATTAGCATATATTAATTGTATTTTTGGAATTTAGTACATATCGTAAATTCTATTTTTGGGTTATATTCATATGCATATATATATACCTTGGGTAAAGTAAGTCCTAGTGGATTTATATAATTAAACATACAGTATTATTTTTATACAGGTGTTAGCTTTATTTAAGCCTATAAATACATATCTATTTTCATACCAAATGAATAATATGTATATGTGTAAATTTATAAGGGTACCTTTTAATTATAATTAAATAGTATTAATGTGTGTGATATATATAGATAGATATATTGGTCTACCTACTAGATGACCCTAGTTGACTAAGTGCCATACCTGACAGAGCCCTGAGTTCATGTATTTGAGATGTGTTAGTGTAGCACCTGATGCAAATGTTGTATTTGATATATTTTTAGGACTGTTGGTTCCTCCAGACGATACTCTGGGACAGGACATTGGTTTACCAGCTAAGGACCCAAGGCGAGTACATTCTCTGATTAGTTTCTAATTTATGATATCTCCTATGTTCACTGTATCTAGTGTAAATATCCATGTTCTTGACACATTGGTTACACGGATTGGTATACACGGATCTCGTCATGAGATGTTATTTCTTATTTATGGTGTAGCTTGTACAAGACTTGTTTCCTTGATATCTTGTGCATATACAGACACTGATTCCCGGGGAGATTTGCTACCTTCCTAGGGAATCCTGTGCCATAGCGTACCATGATTGGATCTACTATACCAGTCGGGGGTTTGGGGAGTACTTTAGTGTAGATATGTGATCATACCCAACTTTATATGCACCATAGCTCACCCCACATCTCACGTCGGGTGCGGCCTGACCATTTATATGCTCCATAGCTGTTACGTGTGATTAGCCTGATCTCTACATGCACCATAGCTAACCAACGGTTAGCCTGACTTTATATGAACCATAGCTAATCACATGTAACCAGCCTGATCATGTTCCCAAGCCGATCACATGTTAAAGCTAGTACTCACACACTTAGTCATAGGTTTCTTGCTCATTGACATATTATTTCTTTTTCTGCAGTTACTTACAGTATTTCCAGTATTTCTTTCATTGTACATATCTTGTACCTATACATGCATCTGGTATATTTCCATCTAGAACTGCTACATAGTTTATGTCATTTATATAGAACTGCTAATTAGAGATGTACTTTGCTCCTTCCTGACTGGAAATATTTTTCCAGACTGTGACCTTAGTAGACTGGGTTCTGACACACTTGGGGATTGGAAGTTAATGATTGCAGGTATGATTATTTTGTCATTAGACTTGTGTTGTATTCTTTTGTTTCTTCAAATTCCTATCGTGCTGTAGTTGTGATTGAGTATGTTGTTAATATTTTCATAGTGTTATCCGAGTCTCCTTATGGAGTTGGATACTAGCGTGAGATTTTATAGATAGTACTTGACCTAGACAGCGTTCTACCGCCGATGCTGCGGCGTAGGCTGGACGTACCCACGCACTCGTGCCCCTAAACCGGGTGCGGGTCGTGACACGTTTTTAGTGGTGGCCCATGCAGGTCAGACTTCGCTAGTTGTGCGATGTCGTAGTAGTGCGACATCATAGTTGTACTACTGCGTACCTGCTATTAAATATAGGACATAGGATACTAGGATGAGAGAGGATACTCAATCACAAATTCTTGAAAGATTTCCTGGATGACCCCATGAGAATCTTATTTTCAATTTAAATCTTTCCTTGTTTCCGTCCGCTCTCGCTTGTTGTTACTGAACTTGATTCTTGTTGAACTGTTATTAAATTAAAATCTTGGTATCATTGTTGAGTTTTGATTCTTGTTGACCAGTTGTTAAATTTAACTCTTGGTGTCGTTGTTGAGTTTGATTTTTATCGAGATGAATTTTACGGGCTAAAATTTACGGTACCATCTGATGACATATGTTGATAAGGACAGTGAGAAAGGTAAGACGTCTACTTTGGTTATGGACCTTAGAGTTTATCGCAGCCATATTACCTGTGGTGACGAGAACGTAGGAACCTGACTTGGATGTACATACTATAGTTATGAAACTTAGGGTCTTTCGCAGCCATACCGGTTGGCGTGGCGAGGATTCTAGATGACATGATTATAGAGTTGCATACCATAGTTACGGAACCGGTCGTTTATCGCATCTATGCTTACTGGCGTGGCGAAAATTCTGAGCGTCATGATTTCGGATAGACGTGTATGATTATCAGGTTGTATCTTAAATTGGTCCTTAAATATCATCTCAAGACTTATCCATTTTGTTATTCCAGGACTTTGTTCCATCGCTTCTTTTCTTTACTAGCAGTAAGGATACCTTCCGTCCTTGATCCAATTCCTTTTGAGCTTATTTTTTTTTTCTTTTTTCCTTGAGGATTCCTTGTTAGTATGATAATTAGTGACTTGCAATTTTGGTTGTGTCTTGTATTAGTATTGACTGAGTGTTGCTTGTGAGTTGTAAGTGTTTCCTAGTTGGACATATGAGCATTAGGCATTAATCTAGGGATACCCATAGCATAGTACCTAGTAGCAATAGTTCTATGATAGGTGTTATTATAATTAGTATTGGTATTATAGAAAGTGCAAGTGATCGTGATTTGTAATAAGTTGACGAGTTAATCTAAGGATGAAGCTAGCGTTACCATACCAATAGTGCTAGTGATTCTATATCAAATATTTGTTGAGCAAGGTGCAAATGACAGTAAGTACTTCGTGTGATGACAAATAGATTGGGGTATTAAGTAATATAGATAGAAAATCATTGAAGAAAATATGTGAGATGATAATTTGGATTATTGGAAATGATAGTGCAAATAATTCGGACAGTACAATTTTCGGACACAGTTGAGGTTGTAAATAATTAGTGTATTAGTGTGCACCTTGAGTATTAGAGACTGTGAGTAGTATATGTATACTTGTGGATTAAATTATAATTTGTAGAGTGGAAATGAACTTAAATTTTTAAAGAATTTTGAGGAGATGAGATTTATGTTATTAAATTTTGAGTATTCGAATTCAATTCAATAAACATAGTCAAGGCTATAAGGATTTAAAAGTGATTCAATTTTCTTCGATATTTGAGTATCTGATTTTGAAGAGGTATATGCAATTTATTTTAAGTTGATCGAGGAGTTAAACCTTAACGATTATTTCGAGGATTAACTTTATGGTAGGTAGGAGATGAATATTAATATATGAGTAGATGATATACATGTGTAAGGATCTGATGACTTGAGTATGATTGAGATCTCACTGCCAACTGACTTGGGTGTCAATCTAGGGTGGTATTAGAGAGGGCAGTACTAGTATAGTGTGTTGCAATTGATATGCACTTGCGTGATAAGAATAACTAGTATCAACTATTGCAGTAGGTAAGAAAGCTAGCAGTGAGTATGCTTGTAGTAAAGTGTGGTACCTAAAGAAATAGAGGTATCAAACTTTCCATGCATCATTTGACCTATGATTATGTTAGAAGATATTACAAGTATATATTAGCAGGTTCTTTCTTTTCTTTCCTCATGTTCTTTTTGTCTTCTGATTGATTGATGCCTTAGTACCGTAGCTTGTATGCATGATTTCTTGTTATAATATAGTTAGTAGTACCCCTGATACAGAGACTGCAATACCCTGACAAAAGACACCATGATCATACATATTTCCTTTAGGTTGCATGTTGTATGGGTGTAGGTAGAATTCTCTTAGACTTTGATTGTTGAGGATTTAACTGTAGTAAAAATTGACGAAGAGGTTATGACTTGACAAAGAGAGACAATGTGCCTAAAATTTTGAGGAAAAATATAAAATTAATAAAAGTTGGGAATTTAATATGGCGTAATTGAAGTTTGTTAAATCATTTGATTTTAAGACGATTGTGAAATGATGGAATTTATCATTGAATTTGAGGAATTTAAGAAGGCCATCGATATATATTGTTGGACTGCAAGTTGTGAACTTATATTTTGAATATTGTATTGGAGGCTCCATGAGTATTACATCGTTGCATAAGGGATAAGAACATAAATGGATTAGTGTTAAATTCAAATTTGGGACGAGATTCAATTTTTGAAATATGCACTGATTGGATTTCAATTAGAGGATTGAATATTAATTCTTGCATTTCGTTATTAACTTAAAATTTGGAGGATATTGTGATAAGAATGTGATTTGATTTATTTTGAAGATTTTTGGGATATGATAATTATAGAATTTTTGAAAGAATTTATTGTGAAATAACAATATGGAGTAGTTCATGATTATATGATTTAAGGAATTTAATTTTGATGGGAATAAATACATAAATAAAACCATCGAGGATTTAAAAATTCGAGGATAAACATTGATTTAAATAAAGGGTCAAGAATTTAACATGACGGAAATTATGATGTATTAATTCCAGGAAAGATTATGACATGTTTAAGTTGGTTATTAATTTGGAAATTTTGGGAGATTTATCAATGTATTTATTTAGTTGCAGGTTATGAATTTTAGAACTTTATAATTGGATGTAACACTTGGAGAATCCTTAAATATCATATTATTGAGTATTTTGAGGAGTGGATATTGAAATTCCGGGTATTGAATTATAACTCAAAACTCTCAAGAAATTTTGATGGACTTTGATTTACTTTGAGGATTTTCAGGTTATACAATAATTTCAGAATTTTGAAATTGCGAAAGGACATTGTGGATTATTAAAAGATTTCATGGATGATAAAATTTAAATTGATTGAATAATAATGTGTATGGTTTAATGCTACTTGGAGGATTTTAAATTTCGAGGACGAAATTCTTTTAAGGTGGGTAGGCTTATCACTACCACATTCCGAAAACAGGGGTATTTTCAAATTTTTTAATATTTAATATTATGTTACTTATAATTAATTAATTACATGATAGTGTATTTGATTTAAATAATTTTGTGCGATGTGTAATTCAATATATAATTATATGCAGTGTTTATTATTTTAGTTTAGCTAGCAGACTGGACCTAGTAGCCAGTAGATGAGCACCTGTCGGAATTTATGGAATTTTGAGGTTAATTGTTTTATTTTAGAATTAATTTATTGGAGGTGTAATTAATTACTGTATTTTATTTAATATTTTGCGCATTGCCTTTGCTTCGATATTTGGAGCACTATCCTAGCTTTTGTCTTCCAACTAATTTCACCATCTTGCCCTAGACATGCCCGCCTTCAATTCTGCTATTTTTGCAACTCATAATTTTGCTCCCTGTGCATTGTTTCTGGCCGCACAAAAATCGTCGCGGACGTTTATTTTAAATTCCTATTTTTGTATCGTTGTGCGTTCCAATCGAAAATTGGAGGCCATCTTGACCTATTTTTCGTGCGGCCCAAATTAGGGTAATATTCTATTTTGAGTCTTCTTCAATATTGGTATTGATGACTTGATCTGATTTTGACCCCAAGTACTCCTAATTAATTGTTGAACACAACTTGCATTTATTTCTATTTAATTTGAGGATACCATTTTATCTGATTTTAAAATCCCAATTTAATTCCAGTGCCCTGCAAATTCAGTCCATACCCATCTTACAGTGCCCCCTGACCCTACAAAATATCGGACCCCGAATCGCCCGTCCAATTTTCGTCATTTTATGTGTTTGTGCAATTTCCCGAATTTAAGGGGCTAAGTTGCAATTATTCAATTGTAGGTGCCAACACCTAATTATTTTAACCATTGAGGGAGCCTATTAATTTTTATTTAAAACCTACATGAATTAATATTTCATGAATCATCATAGCCACTCATTTAAGTGGGTCAAATCCTCACCCTACATCACACCCTCTCTCCCTATTTAATGACTTGTACCCTCAAACCCTAATCCCAATGCAACCTAGAAAACACCCCTCACAAGCCTCCACCCCCACCTCTCTCCAACGTAGGATCTTTTTCTCTTTCTCTTCTCTTTTCTTCTCCTTCTCTTTCCTTTCTTCTTCTATTTCTTCTTCTTTTCCTTTTCTTCTTGTTTTCCTTTTTGAATTTGAATAGTTGGGGGGAGGGAACACTGTTCCCTAACTGTCAATCCAGTTCAGGCGGCCCTCTTCCATCTCCGGCGGCTCAGCCAGATCTCCGGCGGCCCCGCTCTTTCCACGATCAGCCCCCTCTCCGATCATTCCTCCTTCCCTCCGCGCCCGGCGGCGCTGCCAACTCCGGCGGGCCGCTGCAGTCATCCACTGCCACCCCCGGCCTGCACATCGACTCCCCTCTGCGTTCACATCTCCGGCTGCTCTCCCCCTCCGATCAGCCAGTGCTCCGACCGAGTCCCCCTCGCCGCTGCTGTTCTTCTCCGAGCTCTCCCGTCCGGCCCAACCCCGCTGCTCCAGACCGACATCTCCCCGCCGGACATCCCCCACGGCGAGATCCTCCCCGGCTGTTTCCATCACCACCACCACCGGCAACTGCTCACTGCAGTTCTTTCCTTCCATCCATCTCCTCCGGCCCGCTGGCACCAACCCCGGCTTCAACTGCACTCCAGCCAGGCGACCTCGCTGGATGCTCCTCCCTCCTGCCGTAGTCCGGCCAACCACCCCGACAACCCCACAGTAAGTTCTTCTCCCCCTCTTTCCTTCTTCATATATATATATATATATATATATATATATATATATATATATATATATATATATATATATATATACGTATATGTAGCAAATGTAATGTGTTAATGTACATAAATTGTATATATTAATGGTAGATATATATATATATATATATGTAATTGTATGTATATATATAATTGATATAGTAGTACCTATGATGTTTAATATACATGTAATTAGGTATTTAGTTAATGTTTTATAGTGTTTAAAATGTATATATACGTAATTAATTAATGTATAAGCACAGTAGGTATTAAATCAAATTAGTATACATGTATATCTATATAAAGTGTATTTTCAAATTAGTATATATGTATAAGTATATTAATGTTAATTTGTATATGTACGTGTATATGTATATATATAAGTATTTAATATGATTAGTATATGTATATAAATATGTATTCTACTATATGTATTATTGGCACACTTAATATATTTTTCATTATATATATAAAATTGGTATATGTATATAATTATTTGTATATATACCTGTTATATTTTTAAATTGATATATATATAGTACACATATATTGTTTAACATATATATATTATACATGAAATTAAATGGCATATATGTATGGTATAGGTATTCAATGTAATGTATTAATATTAGTATATATTTAAATAAATACATTAACAATATATATATTTTAAAAATGTATTTTTATATATGAGTATACACAGGTAATATTCAACTATCAAATAGGTATTAAAAAAAAAAAGGCATATATATATATTGTAAATACAATTGATTGGTATATGTGTAATTTTACAACCTCAAACCAGTATATATGTATGTATATATGTATACAGATTATATGATAGTATATATGGTGAATATATTAGCATATATTAATTGTATTTTTGGAATTTAGTACATATCGTAAATTCTATTTTTGGGTTATATTCATATGCATATATATATACCTTGGGTAAAGTAAGTCCTAGTGGATTTATATAATTAAACATACAGTATTATTTTTATACAGGTGTTAGCTTTATTTAAGCCTATAAATACATATCTATTTTCATACCAAATGAATAATATGTATATGTGTAAATTTATAAGGGTACCTTTTAATTATAATTAAATAGTATTAATGTGTGTGATATATATAGATAGATATATTGGTCTACCTACTAGATGACCCTAGTTGACTAAGTGCCATACCTGACAGAGCCCTGAGTTCATGTATTTGAGATGTGTTAGTGTAGCACCTGATGCAAATGTTGTATTTGATATATTTTTAGGACTGTTGGTTCCTCCAGACGATACTCTGGGATAGGACATTGGTTTACCAGCTAAGGACCCAAGGCGAGTACATTCTCTGATTAGTTTCTAATTTATGATATCTCCTATGTTCACTGTATCTAGTGTAAATATCCATGTTCTTGACACATTGGTTACACGGATTGGTATACACGGATCTCGTCATGAGATGTTATTTCTTATTTATGGTGTAGCTTGTACAAGACTTGTTTCCTTGATATCTTGTGCATATACAGACACTGATTCCCGGGGAGATTTGCTACCTTCCTAGGGAATCCTGTGCCATAGCGTACCATGATTGGATCTACTATACCAGTCGGGGGTTTGGGGAGTACTTTAGTGTAGATATGTGATCATACCCAACTTTATATGCACCATAGCTCACCCCACATCTCACGTCGGGTGCGGCCTGACCATTTATATGCTCCATAGCTGTTACGTGTGATTAGCCTGATCTCTACATGCACCATAGCTAACCAACGGTTAGCCTGACTTTATATGAACCATAGCTAATCACATGTAACCAGCCTGATCATGTTCCCAAGCCGATCACATGTTAAAGCTAGTACTCACACACTTAGTCATAGGTTTCTTGCTCATTGACATATTATTTCTTTTTCTGCAGTTACTTACAGTATTTCCAGTATTTCTTTCATTGTACATATCTTGTACCTATACATGCATCTGGTATATTTCCATCTAGAACTGCTACATAGTTTATGTCATTTATATAGAACTGCTAATTAGAGATGTACTTTGCTCCTTCCTGACTGGAAATATTTTTCCAGACTGTGACCTTAGTAGACTGGGTTCTGACACACTTGGGGATTGGAAGTTAATGATTGCAGGTATGATTATTTTGTCATTAGACTTGTGTTGTATTCTTTTGTTTCTTCAAATTCCTATCGTGCTGTAGTTGTGATTGAGTATGTTGTTAATATTTTCATAGTGTTATCCGAGTCTCCTTATGGAGTTGGATACTAGCGTGAGATTTTATAGATAGTACTTGACCTAGACAGCGTTCTACCGCCGATGCTGCGGCGTAGGCTGGACGTACCCACGCACTCGTGCCCCTAAACCGGGTGCGGGTCGTGACACAATGTAGCCCCAGAATCGAATAATACGGTTGCAGGTAATGATGCAACTAAAATGGTACCTGTGATGGTTTCACCTTCTGGCTCTTCTGCAACTGCAGCTAAAGCAAAGGCCTGCCCGTGCCTTTGCCCTCCAGATTGTTGTCTGGCTTTAAACTGGGCCTCCTGTGTAGGCAGGGGTGCTCCTCTCTGATATCCCCCAGATGTTGAGGGTAGCATCTTCTGGGCTTGTGCTCCTGGCTTCTGCCCTTGCTGAGGTGCTGCATCTCTGCGTTGTGGGCAGTCTCTGGCCATATGATTTTTAGCTCCACATAGCAAGCATAATCCTAGCTTCTTTCTGTAGTCATTGGCAAAATGCCCCTTCTTGCCACAAAAGTGACAAGTCGGGAGCTCCTTCTTCTGATAGGGCCCCGTTGTCTGCTACGTCTGATATTGTGGACGACGGATAGGTCCTCCTGCTCCTTGCTGGTTTTTGGCCGGAAAGGTTGGATTAAAGCGTCTCGTTCCTCGGCCAATTGCTTCTTGCACCCTGGCTTCTGTAAGAACTTCCTCGTAGGATATTCTTGACTGCGCCGTCGTATATCTCTGGAGTTCTAGGGTGAGGCCGCGGTGAAATCTCTTGGCCTTCTCCAGCTCGTTCGGTATCAGCAGGGTACCGAATCGACTCAGTCGGCAGAATTCTGCATCGTAGGCATCGACTGACATATTCCCTTATTCCAGGTGCAGGAACTGGGAATATAGGGCATCTCGGACTGTTGCGGGGAAGTACTTGGCATTGAAGTGGTCCAAGAATTATTCCCAAGTCTGGTCTTTGCCGACGCTACGCTCTATGGATTCCCACCAATGATGGGCGTTGCCGAGAAGTTGGGCCCTCACGGCAGTCATCCATAGGTCGGGGGTGAGTTGTGAGCCTTCCAGCAGCATCTCTGTATTGGAGATCCAGTCTGAGATCTCCTCTGGGGTTTCGCTGCCTTTAAAGGTCCTCGGGCTCATCTGGTGGAAACCTTTGACTGTGCCCACTGGTTGGACAGGTGCTGGTGCCGGGGCAGTGGTTCTCTCCAAAGCCGTCATCAAGGTCTGCCTCAAGGCTTCAGTCTGTTGCCACTGAGACTGTCTCAGGGCTTCAGTCTGTTGCCATTGAGTCTGCAACATAGCTTGGAGGAACTGGAACATTTGAGACTGTCCCTCAGGTTGTGGCATCAGAGCAGGAAAGGCTGGAGGTGGAGGCAAAGGTGTCTCCGCCTGCGGTGTTGGTGTTGTCTCCTGGCTAGTGTTCTAGTGATTAGACGGGGTTTCTTGGACACTTGGCGAAGGGTCTGTTGCTTGGTTAGCCCTATTATTCGCAGGTTTCCCGGGTATGTCCATATTTCTGAAGAAAATAGAATAATTAGAAAACACAAAGGAGATAATGAATAATAATCAAGCAGGATGCAATAAAGAATTATTTAAGGATGGTGTCAGTGTGGATGAGACCTAATGTTTCTATCCTATTGCAGGCTTGCTGGGCATGTCATCATACCACTAGCAATAAAAACTAGACCTGCATGGGCCACCACTAAAACCATGTCACGCCCCAGTCCCAAAATGTCAGGAACTAGGCCACGTGTCACTGGCCAGCTGACACGTCACTAAGGGCTTAATCCATTTTGAATGGTCCCAAAGGAACGTGCTACGCTGTCCTAAAATACTACTAGTATAAAACAGGTAAATCTATCTCATCCACAATAAAATGTCAGGGAAATAAGTGCTGGATATATATAAACTGAGCCTAATAAAGTACACAACTGGTGGGTACAAGCCCACTACAAAATTAATAATAGCACAGAAAAATCAGATAGACTAAGTAGTGTCTATCTGAGGAAAACATCTCCATCTCCAGGTGGCAAGCCTCTAGGGTCAGGCATACTCTGAGGGTGTCTCCTCTAGCTCCTCCTCGGTAGCACATCTAGCCTCCTGATCAGGGCCGTACACAGTGGGGTAGAAAGCCTCGTCTAGATCTGGCAGGGAACCAGGTCCTCAGTGGGACGTAACAAGATACAGAAAATGACATGCCATGTATGTAAGTACTGAATAAATAAATAAATATAGTGTGCTAACCATCTAAGTGAAATGCAAATAAAGACCTTGTAGTACGCATGGGAATGTGTCGGCTAGACATATGCTGACGTAATTCACCAATCGTGGTGACTGGCTAGTATATGTGTCATGCCCCCTGACTCAAGGGCACTCTGCAATCGACCATCATGGTACGAAGGTATAAAAACATTTAAGGAGGGGGTGTCCCATACGTCTACTAGTTATCTTTCCCATCCCAATGTAACTAAATGTCAGGTCGTACTTTTCCTGATTTATGCTAATCCGTGATGCGGGTCACACGTACTGGTAGCTAGTCAAATACGCAGCTCGCATCCCAATATGTATTGCAACCTTGTTGCGTGTTCCCGTGATAGGGTCTTGGAGAATATCAGGATATCCTCACAGTTGTTGGTGAGTCTGTAAGACTAAGTTAATTATGCTAAATGTCAACGTATCAGTTAACTGTACCCGAGGCAGTCTCAGGTACTCATAGTTATATGAAATTCAGAAACAAGAGCATATAACAATATTTGAATTTAAACAGTAAACTTGGCAAGGTATACTTGCCTACTCCCTGATAGTATTGAAACCCTGATTTCACAGTCAGGTTTGAAGGTGCTTGTGACAGGGGGTCACTGGCTGTGCTGGAGATGGTTTCTGTTAAAACAGACAGGGTTCGTGAATATCATGGTATAATAAAGGTATATATATACTTATATACATATATGATAATATATATAGGATACACATATATATAGAGTATATATATACATATAGATATGGTATATATTAGTATATATAGCATATATATATATAATAATGAAAAAGACAGGGCAGTAAGTAAATACATATATATCTATGTACTGTATTATACAGTACTATATAATATATACTGTACATATAGATAATATATATATATATATAGATATAAAATGAAATGACATTTGCAGAATTTAAATGTATAGATATATTATATTGTACTATCCAGTATAGTAATATTATATTAGCAGGGTATAACCACTGATATATATATATATATATAAATAAAATGAAATGACAGTGCAGAATATAAATATACGTATATATATGTGTACTGTATTATACAGTACTATATAGTATATATTATATAATATTTATTATATAGGTATAAAATGAAATGACATTGCGAAAAATGTAAATGTACATATATATATATATGCTGTATTATCCAGCAATTATCTATAATAGTAGCAGGGTATATCCACTGATATATATAGTAATATAATATTATCACGGTGTATCCACTGATATATATAGTAATATAATATTATCAGGGTGTATCCACTGATATATATAGTAATATAATATTATCAGGGTGTATCCACTGATATATATAGTAATATAATATTATCAGGGTGTATCCACTTATATATATATAAATAAATGAAAAGACAGTGCATGAAATGTAAAGATATATATACATATATTTATTTGCTGTATTATCCAGCAATTAGTAATATAATAATTATAATAATATATATATATATATAATTACATTATATATATATATATATAAATGTATGTATATATAATACAGGAATGAGATATGCAAAATATAAATGTGCATATATATATAATATAGATAAATATATATATACATATATATATTAATTATACACATATATATATACATATATACATATATATCATATGTATATATAATATATAATAGTATACATGTAATTTAAAATAGTAGTATACATATATACTGTATTTAATATATTGTATTTATACAGTATATTAAATATAATATATATTATATATTATTATATATATATAGATATACATATATATATACATATATATATATATACATATATACACACATATAGGTATTTATATATAAATACATATATATTAAGACTAGGGGGTATACCTACTGACAGAGGGGTCCCACAGGTCGTCGACGGCGGGAGGACGGCGGCGGAGGTGGCCGGAGAAGCAACAACAGCAGCAGTAGCTGCTAGCAGCAGCAGCAGCAGTAGCTGCTTGCGGGGGTTGCCGGCGGCGGAGCAGCGGCGGAGGGGGTGGTGTAGGCGGAGGGATCGAAGGAGGGGAGGGTGGCGGTCAGGTTGGTGGTGATGGTAGCGGTCCACGACGGCGGTGGTGGTGGCTGGAGGCAGTCGGAGGTGGGGTAGCAGTAGCTAGGGTTAGGGAGTAGGAGCTGCTGCGGGGGCGAGGGCGGCCGGAGGGAGCGTCGTGGGGCGGTGAGGGGGTGGTGGTCGGAGAGAGGGGGTCAGGGCGAGTCGAGTGGTGGTGGGGGTGCTCGGTGGTCGGAGGCGGTGGTGGGAGTGGTTCGGGTGGTGGTGGCTGTGGGTGATGGTGTTGGGGGAGTGGGCTTGCGGGGGCTGCTCACGGCGGAGCAGGTGGCCGGAGGGGGGGTGGCTTGGCCGGAGGGGAGGTGGGGTAGGGGCGAGGGTCTTGCCGGAGTTGGGTGGCCGGTGGTGGTCGGAGGTGGTGGCTGTGGAGTTTGAAAGGGAGAGGGGTAGGGTTTATATAGGGGTTAGGGCCAATGGCAAAACTGTAAATAGGGGAAAGTTTGGGGGTATTTTGGTAATTTTGGATTTTTTTTTTGATATTTTTAACAGATTTTTTTGAATGTTTAGGTGGGTCCCATGTCACCTATTCCCTATCCAATGAGGTTATGCCACCTCACATGCATTTTTGCATAAAAACCCTTGACTTTTCATAAATTGCATAAAAGTCCCAAAGTTGGTATTTTGCGTAATTTCGCAATTTGTCTGATTTAAAATACTGATTCCTCGCAATACCGATTTGTACAGAATTGAGGGGAAAAGCTGGGGAAAGGTTTTGGGAAGTGTAGGGGTGAGTCTGGGCAGAGTCAGGGTCTGATTCTGAGTGATACAGATCCTCGTATTTATTATTTAATAAATACTGCGCACTGTGTTCACTAATTATTTAGAGGCAGTTAGGGTCATAATTTTTCTACAGTGTCAATATACTAATTGTAGTATAATTAGAGTAGAATATTATCGTATTTTTGTTTGGGGCAAAACAGGTGTCTACTGGTCCTCAAATCCCTAGGGTACAGGGATGGGTAAAGAGCAGAAATTTAAATAGGTAATAAATACGTACGTCTGTAACGATATTTGTGCGACTAAAACGAAGCACCAAACAAGGTATCTGGAAGTTGCACAAAAAGCTGAAAAAGTAGGCTAACATGTCTAGGGCAGGTATGTGAACTTTGTTTAGGGTTAACAGTTAGTGTAAGGCTCTAATTAATTGTGTAATGAACATGTGCACAATCAATAGAATATATAATAAATAAATTTCCAAAAAGTTGCAATAATTCTAATTAGACAAAAATAATCCTAAATTACTGAAATCTGGTCGAGGGAGTTTACAGTACCGCTCAAAGTTAAAGAGTATTAACTTCCATGACCTAAGATAGTTGAGGGTATTAACTTGGAAAATGCTAAGTTTACTACCGAATGTTAACAACCATCTTACAACCCTCTCTTTTCCCTGCTATGTGGGTCACATCCGGCCCCACCTCTCATCCAATGAATGGCAGTCACGTGGCACTTCTGTCACGTGGCGGCCACGTGGCAGAAAATCGGATCCCACAAGTCCCTCTCACCCAATGGACGGCCGTCACGTCGGCGCCGCGTGGATGCCACGTGGCGGTTGTAAAATGGATGTAAATATTTGGTTGTAGGCGTAGCATTCCTGTATTAACTTACATGACTTGACATATTTTAGAGTATAATTCTACATGATTTATCGTTGTTTAGGGTATATTTTTGTACAATTTATAATCTACAAATTTGATACAGTCGAAATTCACGTCTATTCAAAAAACACATATTTATGGACCTAACAACTCAATTTTGATACATATACAATTTTCATTCAACATTCGTATAACAACATTCGATACTCACAAAATAACTTCTTCTTCTTTTTTTCTTTTTGCGATTTTCGACGATACGTACGAAATTTTATACACGTTGTATTGCATGTCATTTGGATTTACTGTTCCACACCTTCTATGTGGTTTGATTTCGAGACGTTCGTCTAATCAGAAAAGTTATATCTCTTCTCACTGACCACAAGAGCTAATTGAGTTCAACAAAAAAAACCAGGATTAACTGTTTGGTACTCAAAATATAAGCCAAAATACGCATCCTAATGTCAGAAGTTTCGATATTCAAAACATGCATAGTAATGTCAAAATTACACGTTTGAAACTTAGGATTCAAATGTTTTGACACTAAGACATGTAAATGCGGGTGACACATATTTTTTTGCACTGAATACACTTGTCAAAATGTAGCCATACTGTATTCACAAAATCATATCACTAAACCTTCATCAGAAGCTTTATCAAAACACTACCTCGACCTCATAAGTCATGGCATCAACCTCATTTTTCTAAAAAAATAAAATAAAACAATTTATGTTAGTGAAATCTAAGCTTTAGAATTTCTTCCTAGGAAAAGTCATATTTTAACTTTCTTATATAACAACATTTGATTCCCTGAGTCCAGGCTTGTGATTGGCCAGTTTCAAGCTTTCTAGCGCGGATGTGTGGTTCCTTGTCCTCAACCACAACGTTATCCTTAAATTTTTATTAGGATTATTTATCCTAACTGTATCTATATTTTGGATTTATAATACCGAGTACTCCTGTTTTTAAAAAAGTTACACTGATCATTTCTACTTTTTTGATTTATTACACGGGTACCCTTATTTTAAAATAAAAGCAAAAAATTTATGACACTAACTACCTCTATTTTTATTTTATTTTCTAAAGGGAGAGGTGGTCAGTGTAATTTGTTCAAAAGCAGGGGTACCATGTGTTATAAACCGAAAACATAGAGGTAGTTAGTGTAAATAACTATTTTTATTAATTACCAACAAACAATCTTCAACTTATAATTAGGTTCATTTCGAAGGTTCATTTGTTAGTTCCGGAGCTTAATCAAAGATGGTAGAACTAAAAGTTGAAGTCGAGATCAGGAGTTCACACAAAAGTTTCCTAACTGATGTACTTTGATTCCAGCGAATAACTTATAATATGATTCTGATTAAAACTTGCTTACAAGATAACAAAAGAATCAGAAAATAAACTTCTCCTTCTTCCTTGCAATCGCAGTTGCAGACGGACAAAACAAAGTTACAACACGAAGAAGAAGAAGAAGAAGAAGAAGAAACTCTGCTTGCTGGGGTGATGAAGACCATAGTTGCTCAAAGCAAGATTCGCTCCCACACGATCTGCTTCCAGGAACTAGCAAGTTCACAAAGAACTTCTGGAACGCTCGCTTTCAACTCCTGCTTGGACTTGCACGAACTTCCTGGACTTTAATGGTGGCAGCAGCAACTCTCTTTGTCTCCTCTATTTCGAAATAAGTTCTCAATGGAGGCACGAAGATAGTATTTATAGAGGAGCCAGGCCGCCCATTAGTTACAAAAAGATATGAAAGAAATAACTACAAATCCTACAAAGATATGCATGAATTAATTCAAATCCCACAAAATACGGATGTGAATAATTGATCATATCTTTCCATAACCGTTCAAATATATCCGATAGCAGCGGTCAAGCAAGCAACCGCTCATGCAGCCGCTCATGCAAAGTGCATGCAGCTGCACAGTGCATGCGGTAATGCAAGCAGCAGCGCATGCGGTCTTTCCATAACCGTTCAAATATATCTAATAGCAGAGGCCACACAAGCAACCGCTCATGCGGCCTCTCATGCAGCAGCGCATAACCGAGCGCATCAAATGCACGCAAGCGCCATGCAGCGATGCTGAAGTGCTAAGTGCAAAGTGCACCAACAAAGCGCCACTTTGCGCCCGTGTCCGAGTCTGAATCGCTAAGCCACTTCGGGGCTTAGCTCCTATGGAATAAATTCCAAGAGCATGACAAAAAGTATAAATGCTTTCATTCAGGAGTTAATCGATTTTCCTCCTAATAAAATATCCCACATGGCACCCATGTGCCCTACTATACCCCATGCGCGCACCTCAACTCATACAAAGTATTATATTGAGATACCCACTTGGTGGTGTAGCCAATGTGGGACTATTTTCCTTAGTCTAAAGGAAACAACACCAACAATCTCCCGTATATCTCAATATATGGGTTGAGCATTCCCCACAGTGACTGTCCATTATGTATTAGGATAGATGTCGCTTCAACTTGAATCTTCCCTCATGGGTCAAATAACAGTATGATACAAGAATAAACTAGGCCTTAAATTCTGCACCCTAGCTGCAATTCTTTCCACTCACACAATGACATCAGTTGTGCTTTCGGTTGCACATTAAAGGTCATGTGCACGCCTGATTTCGGTATATGTATCTTGGACGTCTACAAGTTTACCCTCAAAAGATGGCCTATATCTCTTTCCATACACTCTAGGTGAGTTCTTTTAAAGATTCCTTGGCATGAAGTCTTGTGCTTCCTTGCGGTGCTACTCCATTATGACATGGCCCAAAGACGATGTCACACCTCATTGTGGTGTCATCCACTGTAGCATGAGTTCAGGCTCTTTGTAGTTCCAAACTACCCAGCATGAAGCCTTGCGCTTCCTTAAGATGTTACACCGATATGACATGCTCGCGTAGCCGAGGCTTTACCCTCTTTAGGTAGCGCTTGGTGGTGTCACACCACTTTAACATGAGGTCATCGACCTCTTTGTCATGATGCCTACCACTCTTTATTTTACAGCATTAGGCCACCTGCCTATATGCGGTGCTACCCGCTGTGATATGGCTTTAGAAGCTGAGGCATTACCATGTCGAGTAACCTCATAGTGGTGTCACCCATTGTATCATGGAGTCCTCAGATCCTTTGTAGTGATGTGCTACCATGCTTCCTGTAAAGCACACCGGATATTCCAAATGTCCTAGAACTCATTATGGAGTCAAAGCCATCCTTCCACAGGACTTTGTTCTACTCAGAGAACAAATAGAAGACAACAGTGGTTCTAGATCCATAACCCCTCAATGTCTCAAAGGTCTATTCATTGTTCCTGATATTCTTCCAGTCAATGATCCTTCTTTGAACCAAAAGCTAGATGCCTAGTAGATTTCTCTTTGAACTAATAGCATAAAAATTTATGGTAGAATTACAAAGACAGAATATCATAATTTTTTCAAGCCCATTTTAATTGATGTGTCCTCGACCAGATGGCGCTTGCGACCTTTGATAAACGGATCGGCCAGATTCTCTTGGCTCCGAACATCAATCACGGCAATGACTACAGTCTTGATAAGATCATTCACTGCCCTGTTCCTCAGGCGCATAGTCCTCTTCTTACCATTGAAGAGGTCATTTGATGTCACTACTGTAGTCGCCTGGTTGTTGCAGTATATCGATACCACCGGAATCTGCACACCAACTACTAAAAGATCATACATGAGATCCCGAAGACACTCTGCTTCATCCACTACAGCCGCTAGTGCATAGAACTCAGATTCCATCGAGAAATGAGAAAGCATTGTCTGCTTCTTTGATTTTCATGATATAGCAGCTCCACTAATGGAGAAGATGTATCATCTTGTGTACCTTTCACTCTCTACTTTTGAACACCGTCTTGCATTATTGAAGCCTTTCACTACTGTCGGATACCCGTTATAGTGCAATGCATAATTCTAAGTCTTCTTGAGATATCTTATCACTCTCTTCACAGCTTTTCAGTGCTCAACACCTGGATTTCTTGTGAACCGACTCATCATCCCTATGACGAAAACTATGTCAGGCCTTGTGGCAGTTGTTGCATATATCAAACTGCCGATGACACTTGAATACTCTAGCTGCTTGAAACTTTTCCTTAGATTTGGCTTTAGTTTCTTGTCACACCTGTATGGAGTATCAATTTCTAGAAGATCCTGATATCCATAGCATGTGAGAATCTTCTCAATATAATGAGACCACAACAATTGCACTCCAGTGTTCGTCCGGATGATCTTTATTCCCAGGATAACATCAGCTTTCCCTAAGTCCTTCATAGTGAACTTAGATGAGAGAAACTTCTTTGTCTCAGTGACACGTGCTAAATCCATACCTAGAATCAGCATGTTGTCCACGTATAGACAAACGATGACTCCTCTCCCGTCAGTGAACTTTGTGTAAACACACTAGTCCGTCTCACTAACCCTGTAGCCGTTTGATCTTATAACTTTATCAAACTTCATATGCCATATCTTGGGAGCTTGCTTCAGACCGAATAACGATTTTACCAACTTGCAGACTTTGTTTTCAAAGCCCTTGACGATGAATGCTTCTGATTGTTGCATATAAATCTCTTTGGTCAATTCATAATTCAGGAATATTATTTTCACATCCATTTGATGTATAACTAGCTTATGAATTTTACTTATAGCAATCAACATCCTGATGGTCATCATCTACGCTACTGGAGCATTTGTCTCAAAGTAGTCGATCTCCTACTTCTGAGAAAATCTCTTGGCTACCAGCCTTGCCTTGAACTTGTCAACAGTTCCATCGGCCTTCATCTTCTTCTTGAAGATCCACTTGCATCTGATTGGCTTAGCTCCTTTAGTTAGATCGACCAACACCCAAGGGTTGTTGGAGGTTATTGAGTTATACTCAGCATTAATAGGTTCCTCCAGAAGATAGCGTCTCTGGTCTTCATCTCCTCATCATAGGTAAGCGCATCTGCTTCCACATGATAGGTGACAAAATCATCTCCGAAGTCCTTCTGTCTCCTCACTCGCTTAGTTCTTGGTTCTTCGAGCTCTGGTTCAAACGTTGCCTCAGGAATGAAAACTTCTTCTTGGACCACATCTTCATTGGAAGCGTTAGCCTCCGTTGCACTCACATTATTATCCGGAATGTCCACGATAACAACGTTCTTGTACCTTGCAAATGTATCTTCAAAGAATTTTGTGTTAGGAGATTCAATAATATAGTTAGACTCGATATCAAGGAACCTCCGAGCATCACTCTTTTCAGCATATCCCAAGAATATAGCTTTTATAGTCCTTGTACCCACCTTCTGAATCTTCAAGTCCGAAAGCTTCACATATGCCAGACATCCCCACACTCGAATGACATTCAAGTTGGGTATGACCTTGAACCAGAGTTCATGAGGAGTAACATCGAAAGTTACGTACGACACTCTGTTCAGAATGAACGAAGCCGTTAGTGTCACACATGTTTCCAGATTTGGTATTTCTTGAATTTCTGATATTCAAATTTATTTTCATGATAATGTATTTCTGTTGTATTTGCATGATGCTTCATGTCATTTGTATTTATTTCTGTTGAGAGAGACTACCCGAGACCCGTAGAATACCAATTGGCATTACAATAAACCCGGTTTAGGACTCGATGTAGACTGGACACCTGGATTTATTGAACCCATGGCTAAACCATCCCCCTCTTCCCTTATATATATATATATATGAGTATTTTCTCTCTCCTTTCTTTCATTCTTTATTTCACTTTATTTCTTTCTTTCTCCTTCCTTTGCTCCGTTCCCTCAAACCCTAACCCTAGGGAGAAGTAGTTATGACTTGGATCGTGAGAGGTAGAGGCAAAGAAGCCACTCCAGGCAAGTACATCTTGAAAAAGAGAAGAACCATAAATTTATGCATGCTTTTAGTTCTTAATATTTTTTGTTTATTTCTAGCTCATATTGTTGGGACCGAGCACCCATTTATCTTTAATATTTGTTGTTCATTATTTTCTTGGTTGGAATTGCATGGACTTGAATTTGGGTCTATGGGTTCACTTTTGTTTTTCTAGGGTTTGATCTCCGAAAACTTTGTGTTTTACAAAACTAATTAGCTCATAGTGTAGAGCACCATATTTTATGTAACTTTGCTTTTGATTGTGCTTAATTTCGAGTCCAGCTAAGTTCGCTACTGAAACTTGATACAATACGTATACCAAAATGGCTGACTGAAAAAGAAGAACATTGCTCTATGAAGAGTATGCAAGAGAACCCATTTGGCGTAGAAATACGTATGTTTCACTTTGGACGCATTGGTGTGTTATTCCAACTCTTCGTACGTACTGATCATACTGCACTCAGTCTTCTAGCAAAAGTGCGCCAGTCACACTCCTTCAGTCAGTTGCGCACTTACGAGAGAAAATTTAGTTGGCACACTTTGGTGCGTATTCAATGAAAGTTCTCTCTGGGAAACTAAGAGAAAGTGCACCACAATCAATCAGCGCACTTTCTTCGCGTTTGTCAATCTGGCACACTTTTTCTATGTTTCTTCAGCCGACGTACTTTTCTGACGTATAGTTTGCTCGCATACTTTATTCCCTCTTGTTTCCTTCTGGACGAAGCTTTGGTTGGTTTCTCGATTTTTATGTTATTGATTCGTAAGCTCCTCGACTGACGAGTTTCTTGACTGTCGAGCTTTGACCTCGGATTGTGTATTTTGTCTTTTAGCTAGCTTGCTCGCACACTTTCTTTGAAAGCACGCCTTATTATTGCCCGCGCACTTTTGTTAAGTGCGCTGTGTTGGTTAACTTGATAAATTGTGCCACCCCTTTGTAGCTCGTGCACTTTTTTGCAAAAGTTCGCCAACCTTGTTTCTGTGAGTTTGTGCACAAATCTTATTTTTGTGAGTTTGTGCGCCTGGTTTTATCATGCGTTCTTTCCATTTTTGCTTGGGATATTTCTTTGTGTATTATAAAGTTGTATGTTGTGCTCTTACAATTTAACACATGTTCTGACCCTCAAGATATTATGGAAATTATTGTGTATGATAAACCTATTGAATTTGGCATCGGACAATCGAGTGTGAGTATTGTCTAATGTATCGCGTGTCACAGATACGATAAGTTCACCAGTGATAACTCGTGAATAGTTCATACTCGTAACTCATCATTCTAGGAAGTTTTCGAGTGTCAACGACTCAAAAACTTAAAATAATGATTAAACGAGATAGATTTGACTAGATCATTGGGAGAAAAGAATATTGTGCTACCGGCTACCCTGATCTCCAAGGGCCCCATGAGGCATGGACCAACCCTGATAGGCAAGGGCCCCATGACCTACCAAGTTTACGCATGTCACAATACAAACCTTTGTGATGTACCATGGTAGTTATATAATTTGTTGCATAATGTGGTTACAAGATCTATGATGTGCTGCGGCACTACAAGTTGTTATTATTGAACCATGGTTCATAACATTATGTATTTCAGTGTATGCATTCCATTATATGTTCCAGTAATGTTTCAGTTTCAGTTTATGTTTACAAAACCAATGTATGTTTTCGAAAACCAGTTTAGGCCTAAGTTATGTTGTGTTATGCTATCAGATATCTGCTTTAGTTATTTATCCATTATTGTTTGTGATGTGCATTACAAGTACTAGACAAGCGTACCATTGGCCATCCGGGTTGACTGCAATGCCGGTGGTAGCGATATTCTTCAAAATATGCATTTGTTAGTAAATAGGTTTGTGATAACCCTAGTTAGTTAATTATAGCAAGCTGTAGGCATGGTTTGCCGTGATATGAATGTTTGTTTATTCATCTAGCTCGCTCTGTTATATTCTATTTTCTTTCGGAGCGTGGTTAGAGTGCAAAGTCCTGCTCGGGTGAAGGTCTGCAACACCGGTCCTTATTTGGTTTAAGGGTTGTGGTCTTGATCCAGAGTAGTTCATATGCCCTCTTGCCGCTCGTTGCCTTATCTTTTTTATAGTTAGTTTGTTATCAGTGCACCAGTCCTTATAGTTATTTTACCGAGATAAGTACATTAGTACCGTACAATGCTCGACCCAAATTTATTAGTTATTTGTTTGTCTTTTATTTCTACTAATTGTGGTTTTGGTTAACACCTTGAGCTCCTTTGTGGTACTTGTTGCTTGGGGTTCTGATCACACTGGTTTTGCTTGACCAGATTACCCGAAGGGAACCAGGATCCTCTGTACTTCCAGCAAGATGGCTCGCACTCGTAGAACTGCGGCCGAAGCTCGCGAATGGGTTTTCATCTTCCACCCCTCATTTGATTTCTAGATTTATGGTGTTAGCAAGGGGGCAGAGTTAGCTCCTTATATTTTTGAGACTACGGTCAATATGATATATATATATATATATTAGATCATGACTGATATATTTGATTATGTATAATTATGCTCTGCTAGTACAGCATTTTGTATTCACTAGTTTCATGATCATATGTGGTATGTATTTTGGGATGTCTCTTTACAATCATGTATGATATACTCTTGAAATTATTGATTGATGGATTGAGATATTAGGATTTGTCGGCCTTAGGACTGACGTCATAACATGATATAGTCCACTTATTTGTCTTCTTGACAACCTTAGCACATTGTGGCATACTTCAGTATTCTGCAATGTGTGGTTGGCCATTTTAGTTCTCGTATTTATCCATTATTCTAGGAGCGGGCATGACAGTTAGCACAGCTTCTCCATAAAAGCAGTTTAGAAGACCCGTAGTTAACATCATAGAGTTAATCATCTCTGTCAATGTCATGTTCTTTATTTCTGCTACTCTATTTGATTAAGGAGAATACAGAGCAGTTGTCTTATTAACGATTCCATATTCTTTGCAGAACGATGTGAATTCAATAGACCTATACTCTCTGCGTCGATCACTTCTGTGTCTCTTGAGTTGTTGTCCAGTTTGACGCTCAGCTTCATCCCGAAATTCCTTAAATGCCTCGAATGCTTCATCTTTAGACTTGACCAGATAGACGAATGCATAATTTTAGTAGTCGTCGATGAAAGTAATGAAATACTTCATCCCAACCTTTGTAGAGAACTGTTTGAAGTCACAGATATCTGAGTGCACCAACTCCAGAAGATATGTACTTCATTTACCCGTTTGAATGATTTTTTTTGTTATCCTTGTCTGCGCACAGATCTCACACTTCTCCGCTTCCTTACTACCATATTTGGAGATAAGCCCTAGACTAGACATCTTGTTTATCCTTTTACAATGAACATGTCATAATCAATTATGCCATAACTTAAGAGAATAACCAGAAGAAGAGACTGCATTAATGGTAATGGCAGGAGTTACAAGTTAAAGTTTAAACATTCCTTCGGTACAAAAATACTTTTTGAAGCATGTTCCTTTATAGGACATCACCATCTGCCCAACATTGATATCCATTCTCAAGCCTGCGTTACAAAGAAGACTTCCTGAGATCAGGTTCTTGGCTATCACCGGTACGTGCTTCACATCCTGAAGAGTCAGCGACTTCCCTAAAGTCAGATTCATATTATTATTCCGATCCCATGTACTTCAGCTTGTGAGTTGTCCGCCACCATAACCTTCTCAGATGAAGGTTTATAGTTGGTGAATAACTCCTTCTTTGAGCAAACATGGAAGGATGCGCCAGTGTCAACCCACCGTCAGTGTCGACGCCAGTCGTAGCAACCTGCACAATCATGGCAACCTTGTTAGGCTAACCTTGCTCTTTCTGTTTGGACTTGTATCTGCAGTCTCTGCTAAAGTGGCCTTTCTTGCCGCAGTTGAAACAAGTCCCATCATTCTTAGGCTTTGGTTTGAACGATGCCGACTTCACCTTCAGATGGTTGAAGTCATTTTCTTATTGTGAGAAGCCTTCTGCTTCCCCTTGGAGTCACTAGCATACACCAAGTTGGCCTTTGCCAACTATTTGAACAGAGTTTCCACTTTGTTTTGAGCCATCAACTCATCTTCCATATGGATATTGTGCAGTAGTCGATCAAGACTCACCTCCATCTTCTTTTGGTGCACGTTTGAGATAAACTTGCTCCAACCAGGCGAGATCTTGGCAACAATACCTCCCACGACGAAAGAGTCAACCAAGGGCTTGTCATCATCCTCAAGTTTTTGACGTAACGTGAGAAATTCCTTGACTTGAGGCAACATTATCTTGTCGTCCTCAAATCGCATCTTCCAGACTTTTTTTGTCACATGGATCTTGTTGCAGTTCTCATCCTCCTTGTAATATTTTTTCAGAGCCTCCCAGACGACATTTGCATGGTTCGTCTTGTTGTATGACTCCGCCAGAGTATCTTCCATGGATTTGAGAATCAGCAATTTAAAGAGGATGTTGTCTCTCCCCTACTTGTTCCGTTTAGCTCTTGTATTTGCAATCGTCCGAACAGTAACATCACCACCCTCCGGAATAACAGGCTCAGGATCTGTCAACAGGTAGTCCACATCTACGAGTTGGAGATTAAGGCTAACACTTTTCTTCCAGACGTTGTAATGCTCTCCGTCAAACTTCTTGAGTTTGTTAAAACTTGTGTCAAGAAGACTTGAACAGTTGTTCTCCATCTTACTCGGATCTTACTTTGAGATTGTTAGTCTCGAAACTTAATCAAAGATGGTAGAACCAGAAGTTAAAGTCGAGATCAGGAGTTCACACAAAAGTTTCCTCACTAATGTACCTGGATTCCAGCGAACAACTTATAATATGATTCTGATTACAACTTGCTTACAAGATAACAAAAAAATTAGAAAAATAAACTTTCGTTCTTCCTTGCAATCGCAGTTGTAGACGGACAAAACAGAGTTATAACACGAAAAAGAGAAGAGGAAGAAGAAGAAGAAGAAGAAGAAGAAGAAGAAGAAATTTTGCTTGCTGGGGTGATGAAGGTCACCGTTGCTCACAGCAAAATTTGCCTCACACGATCTACTTCCAGGAACCAACAAGTTCACGAAGAACTTCTGGAACGCTCGTTGTCGCCTCCTGCTTGGACTCGCACGAACTTCCTGGAATTTAATGGCGGCAGCAGCAACTCACTTTGTCTCCTCTATTTCGAAGTAAGTTCTCGATAGAGGCACGAAGAGAGTATTTATAGAGCAGTCAGGCCGCCCATTAGTTATGGTAAGATAGAAACCAAATAACTACAAATCCCACAAAGATAGGCACGAATTAATTCAAATCCATAAAAAACGGATCTGAATAACTGACCATATCTTTCCATAATCGTTCAAATATATCCGATAGTAGCGACCATGCAAGCAACCGCTCATGCGGCCGCTCATGCAGCAGCGCATGCAGCCACGCAAGCAGCAGCGTATGCGGCAGTGCATGCGATAGCACAAGCAGCAGGTCATGCGGCAGCGCAAGCAGCAACGCATGCACCCGCGCATAACCGAGAGCATGAGCGCATCAAATGCGCACAAGCACCATGCTCCGATGCTGACGTGCTAAGTGCGCCACTTTGCACCCTTGAGCCCGAGACCGAGTCGCTAAGTCACTTTGGGGCTTAGCTCCAATGGAATAAATTTTAAGAGCATGACAAAAAGCACAAATGCTTTCATTAATGAGTTAATCATTTTTTCTTCTAATAAAATACCCCCACATGGTATCCATGTGCCCCACCACACCTCAACTCATACAAAGTATTATATTGAGATACTCATTTGGTGGTGTAGTTAATGTGAGACTATTTTTCTTAGTATAAAGGAAACAACACCAACATCCTTTTCGAATAATCTTCAATAACATTAAAAAAAAACTTATAAAGTTTTTCATTGAAGTGTTAAAACAAACACATGCATGGAAGGTTTTGTTAAAACAAAAGAAAATAATCAAAATTTGCTGGCCTACAAATCAAATCACCTACAGACATAACATAATATCCAGGGTGGATCCAAGCATAGGTTGGGGTGGGCTGGAACCCATCCCAAAAAAAATCTACTTTTTTCATGTAGATTTTTATTAAATTTTTTTAGATTATTTACACTAACTACTCATATATTTTTGGTTTAGGGGATCCCCTGCTTTTAAACAAATTAGGTTGACCATCCCTCCCTTTAGAAAAGAAAAATTAAAAGTAGGGATAATTAGTGTTATAAATTTTTATTTTTATTTTTATCTTAAAGTAAGGGTACTCCGTATAATAAATCAAAAAAAATATGGATGAACAGTGTAACTTTTTTAAAAGTAGGAGTATCCCGTGTTATAAACCAAAAATATAGAAATAATTAGTGTAAATAATCCCTTTTTTATTTGGATGCCCAACCAAAAAACCAAAAAAATTACATTTTTTATATTTTTTTTTTCTTATACGAACTAGTCTACTTTTCGTTCATCCATATTTATGATAGTACACTTCAGCTACAGGTTCTAGATCGGTCCTTCGTAACATCTACTCAACTTCTTTCACTTATGATGAGAGAACAGTCTCCAAATTGTTAGTCTCATAGCGTTAAAACAAACACATGGCATGCTTCATGAAATCAAAATCCTAACTTTCTTCATCTTTGACCGTAAAATAATCTCCAAACTAGTGTTTTACTCTATAAATCTTCAGTCTCCCTAATTCTTTTCTCAACGCATTAAAACAAACATATCACAAACTTCAAGAAATTAAACCCTAAATTTGTCTCATATTTACAAGATCCTGATTTTCTAATTCATCTTCAATTTAGTCGGCCAGTGATGATCTATAGCTCAAACCATCTTTTATCCTCAGCTTAAGTGGCGAATCCAGAATTATAATTCAGTATAAACACAATCATAAGAAAATTCGAGAATAACATCTTCGATTTCTTTTTTAATAATATAATATTATATTAAATAGTACTATTTTTATATAATAAAAAATTATATTTTTTAATTGTTTTTTACAATTTTTCATACTTTGAAAGCGTTTAACTACAACATGGATTCCTCTTCAAGCTGTTTAATGGGTCGGCCCGGCCCGAGGCCTGTTTTGACCGGGTTTGACCAGATTCGGATCGGTCCGGACCTAACCCGTTACCAAAAGGCCCGGCCCGAGGCCTGTTTTGACCCGGGTTTGACTAGATTCAGATTCGGGTCGGCCCGGCCCGAGGCCTGTTTTGACCGGGTGTCAATTCGACCGGACCGGCCCGCTCCGAACCGGTCTGGGTCCGGACCTGTTCACGGTAGGACCGGGCCGGACCGGCCCGTTTGTTTATATATATATATATATAATCTATATCATATATCATATATAACTTATATAAGTTAATAAATTCTAAGTTAAAATTTATAGTTTTTTTGTTAGTAATTAATTTTTTTTTTAAATTTGACATTAATAAGTTATTATTTGTTAAAAAGTTTTTTTTTTTAATTTATGTAAAATTTATATAAACATTAAGTAAGAAATTTTTATTTGATTTCGTTATATCAATATTTATATAACTTTAAGTATAAATTAAAATCTAAATATTTATAAGTTGAAAAAAAAATTTTGAATTTTTTTTTAATAACTTATAAAAAATATATAATTTTTTAAAAAAATTAACTTTAAGTATATATATATATATATATATATATATATATATATATATATATATATATATATAGAAAGACTTAATTGATTTATTTCTCAAATAGGGGGTCCTTATATATGGGAGGAGGCTAGTCGCCTTCTTACTTTTTATCCAATATGGGACTAAATAAGTTCTCATAACTCAACACTTTCCCTCAAGATGGGCGATAGATATCAATCATCCCCATCTTATTACAAAAAATGTCAAACTCTCTATAACCCAAACCTTTAGTTAAATAATCAGTTAATTGCTCCGCTGATTTCACATAGCTCAAAGTCAAAAAAATTCTATTCAGTTACTCCTTGATGAAGAACCAATCATTTTCCACATGTTTGGTGCGATCATGTTGTACTGGATTGTTTGATATATCAATTGCTTATTTGTTGTCACACCAAAGTTGCAGGAAGTTTACTCTAAATAAATGCATCACAGCCAACAAGCTCTTCACCCAGATCATCTCGCACAGGCTAACTGTCATAGCCCTATACTCAGCCTCAATTGTAGACCTAACAATTATATCTTGCTTCTTGTTGCGCCAAGATAGAAGATTGCCTCCAACAAAAATACAGTAACCTGTAGTGGACTTACGATCGTCCATACAACCCATCCAATCGGCATTACAGTAGCCTTAAACTCTCAAATGTCCCAAATTTCTAAACCACAATCCCTTTCCTGGACTTCCTTTAATATACCTAAGAATTCTGCGAATTGTCTCCATATGCTTCTCTCTGGGATCATGCATATATCTACTCACCACACTCACGACATAAGTAATATCAGGTCTCGTATGACATAGATAACAAGCCGACCAACTAATCTTTGATATTGCTCCTTAGTCACTGGATCACCACCCTCAGCACACAACTTATGATTCTGCTTGATAGAAGTAGAAGCAACCCTGCAACCCAGCATTCCTGTCTCTGAAAGAAGGTCCAAAGCATACTTTCGCTGAGAAAGCACTATACCCTTTCGTGACCTTACAATTTTAATTCCGAGGGAGTACTTCAACTGCCCCTGGTCCTTAACTTCAAATTTCTCTCCAAGTCTTTTCTTCAGCCGTAGGATCTTCTCAGTATCGTCTCCAGTAATTACAATATCATCAACATAGATGGCAAGAACAGTGATACGAGTCTTGGAGTGCCTGTAAAACATATTATGATCTCCATTGCACTGCCTATACCCCATACCACAGACTGCAAGCCTGAATCTATCAAACCATGCTCTCGGAGACTGCTTTAGCCCATACAAAGACTTCTTCAATTTGCATACATTTCTCGTTGCTTGTGAATTAGCAACGCTTGGGGGAATCTCCATATACACCTCCTCCTAGAGGTCCCCATGCAAAAAAGCGTTCTTGACATCTAGCTGATGTAGTTGTCAATTGAAGTTGGCAGCATATGACACCAACACTCGCACAGTGCTCATCTTTGCTACTAAAGAAAATGTCTCATCATAGTCGATACCATAAGTTTGGCTATAGCCTTTAGCAACAAATCTGGCCTTATACCTGTCAATCTTGCCCTCTGGAGTATGCTTAACAGTATAAACACATTTATATCCAACAACACGCTTCTCAGCTGGCAGTGATACCAGCTCCCATGTGTCGTTCTTCTTCAAGGCCTGAAGTTTCTCCTGTATGGTACTCAACCACCTAGAATCTTGCTTAGCTACCTGCCAGTTATTAAGTACAAGCACCGAATCTAATGATGCAAGAAAGAACTTATATGCAGGTGGAGTGGATGCATATAAAATATAATGTGTAATGTCAGTATCCCAACTGCCAAACTTAGTTGGAGGTTTTCCAGCATTGACTCTAGAAGTTCTACGAAGCAAGACAGGAGTATTAGAAGCTTCGGAGGAAGAATTGTTACCAGGTGACTCAGGTGTAAGGGCTGAAGAAGGTCCTGGAGAAGAGGTACTTGGGATATCTGCATTTGTGGGTACTGGCATAGGCACAGAAGGAGAAAGCTCATCCTGTTGTTGTTCATGTTGCTCATGCTGCTCATGCTCCATACATACTCTCAGCTCCCCCTGACTGTCAGCTCCCCCTGAGACATTATCACTCATCGGTGACTCAAAAGGATATAGAATCATACAAACCATGATGTCACTCTCACCACGATGTCACTCTCATTATCTCTCTCTCTACTAGCATTAGTAGAGCCATTCTTGAACAAGGAGCTTAACTCCGTCTTCTTCCCATAAAATGGTTCAAACTCCCGAAAGGTCACATCCATATTGATAAATAGCCATCTTTCAGTGGGACACCAACACTTGCATCATTTTTGACTTGATGAGTAGCCCACAAAGATATATTTAACTGCTTGTGGATCCAGCTTGTTCACCATTATTCTATCATCTCGTACAAAATATGTGCATCCAAACACTCTGGGTGGAACAATAAAATATTAGAGCCCAAGAGCATCTCACATGGTGTCTTCATCCTTAATACTCTTGACGGCATCCTGTTAATTAGATAAGCTGTTGTCATAACAACCTCACTCCATAAGAACTTTGGCATATTTATTGTCAGCATCAAAGAATGTGCCACTTCTAGTAGATGCATGTTCTTGCGTTCAGTTACCCCATTCTGAGCAGGAGTGTCTGGACAAGTGGTTTGATAAAAAAATTCCTGACTAGAGATAAAATTAGCAAACTCATTGTTGGTGTACTCGGTCCCATTATCTGTTCGAAGAATCTTTACATTTACTCAAACTGGGTCTTCACATACCCCGAGAAATCTTAAAAACATTTATACATCTCAGATTTTTGCTTCATCATGTATATCCAGGTCATACGTGAGTAGCAATCAATGAAGGTAACAAACTATCTGAATCTACTGATGGAAGTAATAGGACACAATCCTCAAACATCAGAATGAATAAGTACAAATGGCTCAAGACTTTGAAGACCAACCATTTTATAAGTAGAACGTGTATGCTTTCCAAGTTCACAAGCATTACAAAATAACCTTTTTGTCTACTTTATGCATTATCTCATGTTATAACTTATTCAAACTATCAAAAGATAAATGCTCCAATCTGCAGTGTTGAAGCATTGCTTCTGTCTCTGGCCCTCCACTAATAGTATCAGCGAGCATTGCAGCCTCCCTGTCCAAGAACCAAAGGGTATCACGTCTGATGCCAGTTCCAAGCCTATTTCTCGTGGCCTTCTCCTGGAAAGAACACATATCCCGATCAAAAAGAATAGTACAATTTAATTGATCAATGAGAGAGCTAACAGAAAGTAAGTTGACTGAAAATGAAGGAACATGCAAGACAGATGACAGGGTAACATATAAAGTACAATGGACTTAGTCAGTAACCCTGATGGGTTGGGATGTCCCATCAGCAGTCTGAACTATCTCGGGATGGATATGTTTGCTCGGATAATATAATACAAACTCACTAGATGAACCTATGATATGCCTAGAAGAACTTGAGTCGATGATCCAATCAGTATGAGATTTAGTGGATGCAAGTGCCTGAACCGGGATACTGTTGCCCATATGAGCAGCGTAACCAGTAAAGTTACCAAGGTAGGTAGTGATTGTTTGATAATAAACGAAAGAAATTAAAAACATGTTTATACGAAACCCTTTCTTTGTTTACAAACAAGAAAAAGAAGTACAATTAATCCTATACGAGGACGTTAAGTACAAAAAAAATGAATCTGGGGAAATATTGCTATAGGAGTCTGATCTGCGGTCGATCACTTTGTCACTTGGACCACACGATGACGAAGAAGTGCTGTAGAAGAAGGAGAAGAAGCTTCAAAGATTGCAGGAAGGATTGAACTCTCGTTGCCAAAGTTGTCAATCAACACTCTCTGTACGTGCTCTCTCTCTGATATAGACCTTGACCTCTGTTTTCTCTACTTTGTTTCCGACCCTGGACCTCTATGGCCGAAGGTCTCTATTTATAGAGTTCGGTCATAGTAACTGATCAGTCGGCGTAAAAACCGAACAGCGGAGAGAGCTGCACCTTTTACGCGACGGTTATAATAACTACTACCCACGTATGAATGATCCCCTGAATCGGCGTGTGACGCGTGTCCCATTATGAGGTAACGTGTATAATGGCTCATCGAAGATCACGGCATGCAAGCCACGTAGATAAATGCCCCTCGCGTAGAGATGGTTGGCATAAAAGCCAAATAACTGTCTCGTTGGCATAAAAGCCAAATAGTCATCTTGTTGGCGTAAAAGCCAAATAGCTGTGCTGTTGGCGTAAAAGCCAAGTAGCTGCCTTGATGGCGTAAAAGGCCAAGTTCTGCGTAAAGCTTGATGCTGCATGGATAGGTAACCAGCGTAAAGATAGCTAATTATCCTTCCTTGACCGAGGTCTTGAGCGTATTCGGGGCCAAATAGCTTTATCACGTACCTTCGCAAATATAGCCTGAGTTGGCGTATTTCAAGGAGATAGCATACGGTGTACTCCTATAGTTGAAAATAGCCTGGTTGGCGTAATATGCAGGGATGGTGACATGAGCGTATTAGCCCTAATTTTAGCTCTCCCAGTCATTAAAAGTAGAACCAAATCTCGTGCATTAAATGCAGAGATCTGCCCCCATCTCGTGCATTAACTGTAGAGACGTGCCTCGAGTTATGTACGAAGAACAACTTTTGACGTGGCGGTTGGTTTTGTCTCATCCTGAGCGTAAAGCTCATCTCTGCCTGTGTAGAATAGGCAGCGTATTCCTTGAATGCGTAAATAACGTCTTATATCAAGGGTTATTTCACTAAACGACAGTTTGGGGCTCTATGCAGAATCATCATTACAACCGTCCTCTCGATCGTCGTATAGTACTCTTTGTCAGGAGTCAGGTTCACTGCTGCGTCTGACAGGTTCATTCGAGAAATACGATGAGTTCCTCGTACAACTTCCCGCTGCATTAAAAGCAGACAAGTTTTACGCCGAAGTGACGATGTAGCAACCTTTTTACGCCAAAGCAGTCTTGAAGTACTGCTTTACGCGGGTTGTTCTGGAGCTCTGTTTTACGCTGACCAGCGTTGAAGCTCTGTTGTACGCCAATGGCTCTAAAGTCATGTTTTACTCCACCCAGTACTGGAGCTCTATTTTACGTGGACTTCCTGCATGTTGGGGGTTTTACGCGTATAATTTCCCAGCGTATTTTTCATGCTTCTACAAGACCCCCTTCAAAGTTTTCAAATTCCTCGTAATTTGAAATACTTTGAATGAAGCATGAAACGGTCAAATTTGACTCGTTCTACGAGGATAATTTCTCGACAAATTTTTAGGAATTTGTTGGGATTTGGTGTGTTCTCTTCTGCCTATATAAAGGCGAATGAGTTAACTTGTTTTTCCCATACTTCATTCACCAATAAAGGCGAGATTCGTCGGGCTGACTTGAGGAAGAAGAAGATCATGTTCTTCCAGCATGTAAGGAGCCGTAAAAAGAGGTATCTTCGAGCAAATGTCCTCTACAACGATGGATCATGGAAGGATATCATAGCTTTCTTTGCTCGGGATGATCAGCAATTTCATATGGCGATTCGTCAAGGAGAGAGGAAGGGTCTCATTTGGCCAGACAGCTTGCAAGCTATATTTTCTTCCATTAAGGCGCTGGACGAAGATAGGCAGTTTGGCCCTGTCTTCCAATATTGTGTTGGGTATGAATCCCTAACACAAATCTAGGGCATGCCTGCCATGGAGTATGGAGGGTGGGCTTGAATAATTGATAAATGCCCAGTTCTGTATCCTCCCGTCATTAATCATTTTCTTGTTCATCGGCCGCAGAAGTCGATGAAGTGCCATAGAAGAAGCAGAAAAAGATCTCCACCAATATGAGAACTTGGCACAACAGATTCCCGGTGTGATCTTAAATGAAAATGAGAAACCCTTTGTAGAAAAAGGATTTCCATCATATGTAATCATGATTAATGAAAAATCCTTTGTAGAAATGGACTTCCATCATATGTAATCATGATTAATAAACTTGTATTCTTCTACGCATTTGCTGATTTGCCATATTTGCTGTGAGAAAGTCTGATAACGTGCAGCTTCGGTAAGTCTAAATAATTTTATGCTGACTCTGATAAAAGAGTATCTGATCACGTCCCATCTTTTACGCATAACTGAAGACGCGTAGAAAGTTTCTTAGCATTAACTTGTCTTGAAGATCCAAACTGTCATGCTGTTTTGGACGAGGAGTCGCGTTAGAATTTCTGAACTGTTATTTCTCTGATACGAAGAATTTTCTGTTCAGACCATCATCTTCAAGAATGGTTTCCCAAAAATCCTTTGAAAAAAGGCGAGAAATGACTGTCGAACAGGCCATACTTGAACTTTTGTAAAAGATTCTGACTGGATTTTGGAAGAACTTCCAATGGCC
This sequence comes from Iris macrosiphon, assembly GCA_036927795.1. Classification (NCBI taxonomy): domain Eukaryota; kingdom Viridiplantae; phylum Streptophyta; class Magnoliopsida; order Asparagales; family Iridaceae; genus Iris; species Iris macrosiphon. Next base: position 448,637 of record JAYESA010000033.1, on the reverse strand, counting down.
CAAGAAGAAGAGTCATCTTCAATGCTGAACTCTGTGTGTTTCAGGCACTTGGAATATTTTATAGCCAAAAAGGAGCATTTTCTGCGTAAACCCTTGTAATTGGCCATTTTTAGCTTCTGAGCGTAGAATCATAGATTTGTAGCCTCTGAGCAAAAAAAGCTTTCGAGCGTAAAATCATAGATTTGTAGCCTCTGAACGTAAAACCGTAGGTTTGTAGCTTCTGAGCGTAAAAGCTCCTGAGCGTAAAAGCATCTGAGCGTAAAACCATAGATTTATACCCTCTGAGCGTAAAACCATACATTTGTAGCCTCTGAACGTAAAAAACTTTCGAACGTAAAATCATAGATCTGCTTTGCGCGTAAAATCTGGATCCACTGACTATCCGGCTTCTTTTTTCAAATGATAGGCTGACGTGGTGCCAAATTATAACCGATTTATTAAATATCGGATTTGGTTAGGGATTCGAAGAGTTATCCAAACTCTATAAATAGCCCAAGGTCTTGAGAGAGAAACCCTTCATCTGTCTTCGTAAAACCCTTGCTTTCCAAGAACCCTTCTTCTTCATCTCTTTCCTGAGAACTCAGATTCGCCATGGCACCTAAACAGGCTTCCACTGCTAAGGGAAAGAAGGTCTCTTCCTCTTCTCGCTCCTCTTCTCAAGCACGAGCAACTCCCATTAGGCTGAGCGAGCCCCGATCTGAACGAACCACTCCGCCGTCGAGCTATGCTTCGGACATCACAGGTAAAAGACTTCGAGGGAAATAGAGGACCTTCCGCATACGTTGTACGTGTATGCGAACCAATACACCCATATTTCTAATATGTTAGCGTAAAAACTCCATCTTTTCGCAATCTGGCGTAAAAACTCAGACTACAAACTTTGAGTTTTATACGCTGGATGTAAATTCTGGGGTAAAAACTCAAATTTTGGCAGTCTGACGTAAAAACTCAGATTTTTAGATTTTGGCGTATACTGCCAACCTTGAGTTTTACGCACCGGAAATAGGTTCCAGCGTAAAAGTTCAAGTTTTTGCAGTCTTGGCGTAAAAGCTCAGACTGTTAATCTTTGGCGTAAACTGCAAGAGTGTAACGTCTAGTGTAAAAACTGACTTGTTTTCTTGTATTTTGTAGTGGACTTGCAGATCCCTCTTTTGGCTGAGGTGATGGGCTCTGCTGCCGCGATGCTGAACTCAAACTATCTGGAGGACTTGTCCCATGTGACATTCACCATCTCTGGAGCCAACTATCCTGAAGAAAGAGGAACTCTGATCTCGTCCCAGGGAGAACGAATGCTGCTGAGTATGATCAGTGGGGAGCCCCTGACATATATAGATGGGACGGAGTATAAGAAACCGGGTTTCTTATTCGGGGATGTTATCGACAAACAGTCCCAGACTAAGTCCAAGAAGGAGGATTGGGTGTTCACTGCTGAGGGCACGGTCATGTATCTGCCGAAGATGCCCAGAGATTACCCTATCTCGGCCTTCTTTCATGCCACACATCCCAGGAAGATGATGTGGACTCTGACTCCCGATCTTCACGGCCGACCGGAGAAAATTTTATACAACAAGGGGTTGAACCGGGGGGCCTATATGAGCCGTCCTTCAGGCCCGGTTATGCCTTTTAGGGGAATACTGCCAGGTAGCGTCCCGAGTGAGGACACCTCACTGATCCAGCCGGTTCAGATATCGACTTTCTGTAATGATTTTATGGGGCAGGGAGGAGTGTATCCCAGGGTTAACCCTCGCACCAGTGGATGGCTTAGCCCCGGGAATCTTCGATGGGCCAGTTTAGTTGGCTGGGCCCTGAAGCACTTCCAGATGGAGCTGGAAAGTATTGGTTTATTCGCGGCCGTGAGTGCCACAAGTGTTGGGCTGCCTGTCAACCCCAACTTGTTCTTAGCCTTGATGGAGCGATACAATTCGCTTACCGGGACCTTTTCCACTCAGCTAGGTGAGCTGGGCTTGGCCCTTCATGAGATGGCCGTGATTTTAAAGCTGCCAATGGGGGACACTCCTTATGAGGAGTACATTCCCACAAATAGGGAGCTGAGGGATACAAACCCTCGGGCAGTGGCGGTGTATCAGGAGCTGATGAGCCACTATCTTGCCTGCACCACCTTCTACAGAGAGCCCTCTGATTTGGCTCATATAAATAAGTGGGCATCCTACCTCTTCTTCCACCAGGCCAGAAATGCCAAGCCGGACAAGGTGGTAGATAGCCGAGATAAGCCCTTGAATCTCCTGAGCATGCTTAGTACCGACACGGTCGATGATCTCATCGAAGATGCAGGGGCTCCGGATTATGTTCTCGATGAGGAGATCGGGGGTTATCCTGCAGGCACTAAAGCCTTCAGTTATATGAGGCATTATCGCAAGCCTCTGTCGAGGGAAGCTCAATTGGCTGGCTTCCTCTCTGTCTGGCTACGCCGATGGGTAGTGCCTGGCATCGTATCTGTGGATCGCATCCATCGCAACACCTTATGGCCCGCAGTGTGTTTGGTGTTTGGCACGAGATTGGGCCTGCTCTCTGCCATGGTATGCAGAATACAAGCTGGCCTGAGGGCCCTTACTGATGGGCTGCTAGCTGATGAAACGCAGTGTGAAGGATTTCCCAGGGTGGAATTACCATTCCTATACCTGATGGGATGGTTAATCCTTCACAACACCAGGGTGATGTCTCCCGGCCCTGCCAGTGGTTCGGGAAATAACTTCTTGTTGAATTACAAGAATTCTCTTTGGAATGTGGCGACCGTCATAGATTGTCGGCGAGCATTAAACTTTGCCCATGGTTGGAAGCTCTTCTGTACCGTCCCCCCCATACATATCAATCAACAGGGGACTAAACTTAAGGATGCGGACCATGGGAGGACCATTCTTTCTCCTGAAGCCTTTTATTGGTTGGTCTGCATTAGACCTTCCCACTTACTGTACAGAAGTGAGGACCATTGCTACTTGGAGCCCTATCTGCCTAGCCGATTCGCCAGGGAATTTGGGTACGACCAGCTGCATGTGGGGAATCCCATAACCAGCTTCAAGTCCAAAGGTGGACTTATTGATGGAGCCAGAGGATGGCGGTATTTTATCACGGGTTGTACTGGTGCAACCTTTGCTGTGCCCGCGACTTCTCTCTCCATGGAGTTGCGCATTCTTCATTCGTATGCGCAGTTTTATGCATCCATCAACACCTTCCATCGTGATTTTGATGTGCATGGAAGCTTCAGGATGCCCACCCCTAGGTCCACTGGAAGGGAGGAGATGCCGTCTGTTTCATCTGATGAAGGTGAAGACCCTGCTGGTGCAGATGAGTTCTTGTTAATAATACCGAGAGGCGTAATAGCTCCGCCAGCATAGCCTCTCGCTATCTCCAATAAACGGAAGGCTTCCACTCCGAAAGAGCCTTCCCCCCGCAAGAAGAAGACTGTCAGCGGTCCGAAAAAGACTTCCACCAAGGGGGGCTCGAGGAGTGAGCCTATTGTTTCCTCTGTTGGGGATGATTCTTTGATTAGAGGTCCTTCGCCTTTTAGAGAGGGAACCTCCTTAGTTCCGGCTGGCAGTGCCGAAGATTCTTTGCTCGCGATCGCTGCTGCTACTACTGCTACTGGTAGTGCTTCGAGGTCGCCTTCGAGGCCGAGCGTATTAAGCATACCTTTATCCAGACAAATAATGGGAATAACCCCTCCTTCATCTGTAAGTATTTCCAGCAAGATTCCACCCAACGAACCTCGAGTGGATCTTGGTGATGACTGGGAAGACTATCCTCCAACGTCATTTGGTGCACCCTCTTCTCCAGGTATGACAGCTCGCTTAGCATCATTAAGAAATGATTTAGCTGTACAGGCTGCGGATGCAACATACATACCATCGGCCATGGGTAAATGTTATCTTTACGCCTCTTTTAGGAAAATTAACATCAAATAGATATTAACTTTCTCTTGTCTTATTTTCAGTTGAAGAAATCTCTGGGGAGAGCGGAGTTGACGCAATCTTTGACTCTTTTTTTCGGATCCTGCCGATGAAACGGCGGTGTTTGATACCGAAGAGGCATGCTTTGAAGCTGTCGATACTTCGTCTGCAACATTCTCGGGTGTCATCCCGCCAATAGCAGTCCAAATAACATCGGAGGAGGATGAGCCCATCATCACGACTGTGCCTCCTTCGTTGAGTACGCCAGCAACTTCAACCGTTGCTGTTGTTCTTTCTTTTATCGCGCCATCCGTTGAGTCGACGGTCGTGGCAACATCCTCTGCGGTCATTCCTGAAAGGAGATTTCCCGGTATCGCAGCCACTCCCATCGTGCATCCGATCTTCGATATGCTGGTTGAACAATATACCAGCCTATTCTACCGCAGTTTGAAGGAGTTGATATCCATGGTGCTGGAGAAGAACCTAGGTTTTGATACTCTGCTGACGTCCTCCTAGCTTGCGATAGCGCCGATTAGAAATTTCAACGACGCTGGAAGAGCTGATGCTCTGGAGCAAATAGTTAATGGTTTAGAACAACCCATTAACGAATATTTGCAACTATCTCGAGGCAACGTCGATGATATGGTTCAGGATGAGTATGACTCCTTGACTACGAAGCTTGCTGAGCAGATGGAATCTCTGAACAAATCCATTCAGGCACAGCAGCAAGAGATGGATGAAGAGCAGGCCGTCTTGGTGGAAGTTATTCCTCAGCTAACTAAGTGCGAGGCCGAATGTGAGAGAAATGAAGCGAGGGTCCGAGAATTGGAAGATGAACTCACTCAGGCAAAGGAACGGGCTCTCAAGACGTTGGTCGTTCGAGATGTGCTGAAGGGCAAAGCGGTTACAGCTCAGCAGAACTTGGCACATGCGGGCGTCATCCGCGCCGGTTTTGTTAATGCTCGGTCCGAACTATCCCTCCTGAGCGATGATGAGGCACGGCTGGAACGGTCTCACGCTAACATCTTGAACTCCAGGAATGAGAGGATGGCTGCTTTGGCGCAACAGATTCGCGAGTTAACTGCTCCTCCCCAATGATGTACTTTTTGCTTCTTTTGTAATTTGCTTTTCCCGGAGATATAAAGAGGCTTTATCTGACTTTGTGGACCCATTATTTTTGAATATAAACGATAGGCTAGGGTGAAAGTGATATCAGAGGTAATATGAACGTGATATACTTTCGGTAAGTTTCAGCTGGATATATCTATTCAGAGGTTATATGGACATGATAGAATATGATCCAACTAAATTTGTATACAAAACACTATCAGAGGTAATATGGACGTGATAGGTTTTGATGTTCCAAATTAGTTAAATATATCTATTCAGAGGTCATAAGAACATGATAGAATATAATTCAACCAGTCTTTGTACGTAGTATCGTCAGAATGAGATCTTCACCGTACTCCGTTTAAACAAGGGTGATTAAGCGTACTACTTTTTCAGAAATTTGCCATTGATAGAAGCCATTATCAGATCTCTATTAGGCTTGGCTAATCTGTAAGCGTCGTTTGAAAATGTCGTTTCAATCACATAAGGACCCTCCCATTTGGGCTGGAATTTACCCTTACTTTTGTGCGTAATGATCATTGGCATTTTCACAGCTAAAACTAGCTCACCAACTTTGAACACCCTTTCCTTCACTTTTTGGTTAAAGGTTCTGGAAATGCGCGCTTGGTAGAACTTGATGCGCTGTTGAGCTTGAAGGCGTTTCTCGTCTAATCCTTCTAGCTCTTGAAGTCTTAAACGATCATTATTTTCCTGAGTCAGCTCATTAGCCACTGCTATTCTGAGTGACGGAATTTGGATTTCAATGGGGAGAACTGCTTCACACCTGTAGACTAATGAGAATGGGGAACAACCCGTCGGTGTTCGTACCGTTGTGCGGTATGCCCAGAGGCATTCTCCCAGCTTCTCATTCCAATCTCTTTTGTTCGAAGCGACGAACTTCTTCAAGAGTTTGATAATGGTTTTGTTGAAGGCTTCCGCCAAACCATTAGCAGCAGGATTACATGCCGTAGAGGCCATATTTTGTATCCGATTCTTATCGCAAAATCGGTGAAACGCTTGGCTGATGAATTGGGGCCCGTTGTCATGAATTATCATTCGGGGTATCCCAAAGCGATAAATTATATGGTGCTTGATAAAGCTGATCACGTTGGATGTCTTTACCTCAGCAAGGGGAATCGCCTCCACCCATTTAGAGAAATAATCGGTGATAGCCAATATGAACCGATGTCCTCTAGAAGACGACGGGTGAATCGGACCAATGATATCCATACCCCAGGCTTCAAAGGGCCATGATGCGATGGTAGGATGTAAATACTCAGAAGGCTGATGTATAAAATCCGCATGGACCTGACAGGCTTTGCACTGTCTTGCATACTTCACTGCATCTGCGATCATAGTAGGCCAGTAGTAGCTCATTCTCCAGATATGATCCTGTAACTTAGGATCGAGTTTATGTGCTCCACATACACCGTCGTGAGCTTCTCGGATAACCTACTTTGCATCATCATCAGAGAGACACCGTAACAATAGTCCATCGTATGTTCGGCGATATAGGCTTTGTGAAGAAGCATCAAAATAGAAGCGTAGTGATCGTCTTTTGATGGATGCTGCTTCTTTAGGATCCTTTGGTAAGATTCCATAGGACACGAAGTCTATAAAGGGACTTCTCCAGTCTCTCTTAGGAGGAACCGTGTTTACAGCATAGATGCGTTCTATGTGAAAATTATTTTTCACACAGAATAGATCTCTGTTAAGAAGGATCACCGAATTCTGCCTTCTTATAGGAATAGCTAGATCTGCAGCTAGACTGGCCAGAGCATCATCTTCCACATTTTAAGATCGAGGCACATGCTCTAGGAAGAATCCTTTAAAAGATGTGGCTATCTCGATCGTTGCTTGGTGATAAGGAACGAGGTCTGGATTGCGGACTTCATATATTCCTCTGACCTGATTGACGATCAGCTGAGAATCACCAAAAGCTTCCAGGTATTCAACGTCCAATTCTTTAGCGACTTGAAGCCCGATTAGTAGAGCATTATACTCTGCCACATTATTAGAGCAGGGTTCGCTAAGAGAATATGCTCGATAGATAATGAGTTTATCAGGAGTTACCAGAATAATTCCTACTCCTGAAACCACGTTTCCCTTGGGACCCATCCTGGAGGCACCATCGAAGAATAGCTGCCATGTATCACCTTCCATTATAGAATTATATTCTACAACTTCGTCGGAAATTTCCTCGTATAGTTTGGAGGTTTCCGAAATTGGATGAGCAGCTAAGAAATCAGCCAAGGCCTGACCTTTCATGGACTTCTGAGGGACGTACACCATATCATACGGTGTCAATAGCATCGCCCAAGTCGCGAGTCAGGAATTAAGGACGTTCGGCTTATTCATCAATACCCGAAGAGGATTGATTCTGGAGATGATATGAATAGTTTGGCCTGTGACGTAATATCGCATCTTCTGAATGGAAAACAGTAAGGCCAAGCATTCTTTTTCCACTGGATTATACCGGTGTTCAGCTCCGACCATCATCCTGCTTAGGTAGTAGATAGCCTGTTCATGACCCTCATTGTTCTTCTGTGCGAGGAGAGCCCCTAAATAATGATCCATTGCTCGAACATACAGCAAAAATGGTCGTCCTATGACGGGAGGCACCAGAATTGGAGGTTTGGAGTTTGCAAGAGATGCGGTATATCCTAACCCAAAACGAGTTCGTTGACAGTAAGGATTACCATGCAACGGTGTTCGTCTGCCTTTCCCATAGTTGAAGCCTGGCTCTGACTTCAGGTCATAACCCATGCTTTGCATAATCTTCAAAGCCTGTGGGCTATATCTGCGAACCTGTATTTTCCCAGCATCGGACTAGTGAGAATCTTCTTGTACAATCGGTCTGTTCCGCATGCGATCGAAGACTATTCGATGCTGATCTTTGCGAGTAGGCGGGATAATAAAGATAGAATCTTCATGTGGCCCATATGTCGTGATGACATTAGATGTTGACACTACTTTCCACACATACGGATGATAGGAGTCTATAGCTTCCAAGAATTTTTGTGCTATAGGCTCTATATCGTTATTAGGGGAAGATTTCTGATTTGGAGATTGAGCGTCAGTATACTGGAAAGAGAATCTTTATTATCGTCAGAAACCACGTTCCCGGTTGTATTTACATCAGTCGGCTGTTTGTCGCGCCTAAGGTTGATGACCAAAGGTGGAGGCTTCTAGTTCAGAGTGATCACTAGGGGATCACTTCCTACTCCCGATTTGGTTTTGCCCAAGTGAATAGTCATAGGTTCTACGACTCTCGGACGGGTAGTCTGTCCTTTCACCTGGATTGACAGAGGTTGCTCGTTAGACGGTTCTTCTGGCTCCCGGTGGGATTCCTCCTCCGTCTTGCCTGACACCTCTTTCATGTAGTCTTGGGTGTACAACATGGCATCGGAGTAGTAGGACTCAACTCCTTTGAAGGGATTGAGATCAGCAAACTCTGTTTTCACTGTACCTTGGGCGTCTACATACTTGAAGCATTGATGTAGAGTCGAAGGAACAATATTGTGATCGTGGATCCATGGTCTGCCCAACAGAATGTTGTAAGATACCACTGAATCAATGACGTAGCATGTGGCCACTGATCTAAGGTCACCAATCTGGATCCTCAGACGAATCTTCCCTAACGGCTTACTTTTTCTAGCATTGAAGCCCACGATTATGGTGGTAGTGTATGCCAGTTCACTTGTAGGGATCCTCAATGGTCTGAGCAGACTATGAGGGATAATGCTGATCGATGATCCCGGATCTATGTGAATCGGTCTACCTCCATGGAGCCGACGTATCCGGTATAATAAAGAGGCATGTCATGCTTGTTATGTTTCAACAGCATGTCCTCTTGAGTGAAAGTGATGTTAGGAATCACTTCCATCACACTATGGCATTGAGGACATGCCACAGGCTCTTTGTCGGGGGATTTGAGCTAAGTCAGGCATGCATCTGCCTGCATTAATGCTTCACTCAAGGCTTGACGAGTATCTTTGGATAGCTTGAGTAGCTCGAAAATGGATAACCTGGCTGGAGTATTAGCCAACTGGGCCAAGATATCGAAGTTATATGGTTTTTCTAAACCTTTGTTTTGAAGATTCTTCAAAGGTTTATCAAAACAAACTTCTTTTTGCTTGCCCTTGTCTGTCGAAGTTGGTCTAGAAGGACCTGCCTCTGGTATGACAGGTTCGGGCTCTGGAGGTTTGGCAGCTGAAGCGTCTGCCGTTGATTCCCCCCGGTTCCCTCCATAGTCCTTGAGGTAGGCTTTCCCAGACCGGGTTCCGGTAGCCAAAGTCTCTTCTTCTGATGTCGGGAATATTGCAACCATATGGCATGGTTTATATCTTGAGTTCTTTTTAGACTTAGCCTTAGCAGCTTAAGTCTCTTCTTCAATCTCCGACACCAGATCGGGATGAACCCACATGATATCCCCACGCTTGGTAGTTAGGGCTACCAGGTCATGATTTTGACCCCTGGTCGGAGGGAGATTAACAATATTCATCATCGTACGTGGAATAGGAACTACACCATCCGGGACTTCTTGAGGGGGCAGATTGCCGAATTGGAGAGAGATCATGTTGGCAGAGATCATCTTCTCGCTATTACGCAGAGTAATGGCCTTGCCGTCGACCAGCTCCTGGATTTTTCTCTTTAGTACATAACATGCCTTTGTGGGGTGATGTATGTACCTGTGGAAAATGTAGTACTTAGGGTTATGGGTACTGCCGACTTCATTTGGCCGCTTTACCTCTGGGAGAGTGAGCTTGCCACTTTTGACTAGACAATCGAATATACTCGGAATATCGTCGTCGTCAAAAGAATATTCTTCCTTAGGCCTGGAAGTCCCAGGATTCGTCTGTGTAGTCCCTGGAGTATGTTGCCTGGACGTGTTGATTGCCAGAGATTCCTTCCCTTTGGAACTACGAGCATGATCGTTATTGGAGGATAGTCGCTTTCCTCTATCAGAGGTAGAGATCATGATTCCATTGTCACGCGCCTTCCGACTGTTATCTTCAGCGGCTACCGCTGAGATGATAAACAAGGACCAATCATGGAACTGATATGGTCCCGTGAACACTGAGATCAGTGGGAGGAGGTTCTTCCTGCAAATGTCCACTAAGGCTGAGTCAGGAACTCCGGAAGGCATCTGCAAAGTGGCCTGAAGAAAACATTCAATAAAAGTACGAACGTTCTCTTTCTCCTTCTGCTTAACTTCGATGAGAGAGGACATAGACATGTCCATCCCTCCTTCGTAGAATCGAGCGAAGAACAGAGTCTTGAAATCTTCAAAAGAAGAAATGCAGTTATCGGCTAGACTACGGTACCATTGATAGGCAACTCCAGACAGACAACCCTTAAACACTCGGGTGAGGAGAGCATCATTCCCCTGCAACAACACCGTCATCATGCTGAAGTAGTTCATGTACTGGCTCGGTGACGTCTTTTCCTCAAACAAAACCATAGCCTATGGTTTGTATCTTAGTGGGAAAGGGATCTCGTCCCAGATAGCTGGGTATGGCTGGTTGATTTCCAACTTCTTGAGCTGATCCTTATGCTTCAAGGCATCAAATTAGGCTTTCAAGTCCCGAACTTCCTGCATTGGATCTTCAGCTGGGAAAGGGACCGCAGAGAGGTGAGAGGTCGGTTGTATTGTAACTCCAACAGAATGCAATACAGTCTCTGGGTTCAGAGGTTGAGGAGCCGTTGACTCTTGATTTGGGGCAGGCTCCTGGCTTGCGTTGGATGGTGGCATATCCACCCCCACACGTATTTGAGTTGGAGGAACCGATGCTCGAGCTATAGCAGCTGCGTGTTGAGTTACCAACATCTGGCGCATACTCTCCATCATGGAATGCATCTCTTTCAGCGATGTTTCCAATATAGTGATGCGTTGCTCAGTGCTTCCTGATGGGGAAGCCTCTTCTTGTTCATCTTCGATGGCATAAACCCCCATTTCTCTGGATGCTACCGAGGGATTAGTATAGATCTCTGTGGAGATCGAGTCTATACTGTCAGTATCACATTCAGGGAATTGGCGACCCCCAGTGTCAGAATTGGAAGAATATGAAGCCGATTGTTGCGACCTCGAGCAAGTGTTTCGAAAGACACCTGCTTCAATATTCTCAAGGAGTCTGTCAAATCTCCTTTGGCTTAGAGTTCTAGAGGGATGACGTCTTGAACTTGACCTTCCTCTAGGAATATGTGAAGCCATGTTTACTGATGCGAATGTCGGTTCTTCTTCCTGTAAGGGCAAAGAGTAGTTCAACCGGTCAAAAACTGACCGTTTTACCTTAGAACAGCAGTAGTTAACTACAACTTTATGACTATTACAATGATGCTCCCTAGGGGGTGTAATAGACATATGAGAAAATTCCCTGTCTCTGCGCTTCTGGATCAAGAAATTACGCAAATCAGGGAGATTAGAAAAAGAAGGCTTATTGTGCCTTTTTACATCAGTTGGGGTATGGAGATTGGGAACCATAACTCTCTTCCTGTCGTAAGAATACAGCAGTTCAGCCATGTGAGTAGCATACGATCCATCATCCGTCTGAGGAGCATATTTTCCCGTGAAGTGGGTCTTCTTTACGCGGATGGGCTTATCCTAGCATAATTTGGAGCTTTGCACGGGTTGGCATAAAACGGAGAGAGCCCTCAAATGGCCTCCAGCGTCACGCGTATTCTGAAGAGCGGGCAACTTCTTCTCTTGGTGGCGTACAACTCTAGAGGTTGGGAGATCCGCCACTTATTTTCCTTTGCGGTGATCGAAGGGACCATCTGCCTCATCGTAGAGGGAAGATGTACTTTTATGCGCAGGGCGTATTTGAAATCTCTGAATTGGCGCTGAGGCCTTGTCAAAAAATTGTGTCTGGCACGTCACAGACGGAAGACAAAGTTTTACGCGCAGGGCGCGGTCTAGACTTCTGGATTGGCACTGAGGCATTGCCAGAAGCTTTGTCTGCCACGTCACAGATGGGAGACAAATTTTTCGCGCAGGGCGCGGTTGAGACTTCTGGATTGGCACTGAGGCATTGCCAGAAGCTTTGTCTGCCACGTCACAGACGGAAGACAAATTTTGACGCACAAGACGTACAGGTTGTGATGTCACAACCTTGTTGGTCGGAGATAGAGAGCCGGCAGGAAGGGTAGAGGATGTCTGGGGCATCCATACTTTACGCAGCTTCCTGTTGTCCTGTACAGAGAGGGAATGAGAGCCACCCCCTGCGCGAAGCATATCTTCATAAGCAGATTGGTCGAATTGGACGACCAGAGTCTTCTTCATTGACCCGACGGACACAGCATCGTGTTGAGCAATGGCTTTCTCGTCAGATGAGAAAGTAATCCCCAGCAGAGTCGCCATCTTGTGTTTGATAATAAACGAAAAAAATTGAAAATAGGTTTATACGAAACCCTTTCTTTGTTTACAAACAAGAAAAAGAAGTGCAATTAATCCTATACGAGGATGTTAAGTACAAAAAAAATAATTCTGGGAAAATATTGCTATAGAAGTCTGATATGCGATCGATCACTTTGTCCATTGGACCACATGATGATGAAGAAGTGTTGTAGAAGAAGGAGAAGAAGCTTCAAAGATGTAGGAAGGATTGAACTCTCGTTGCCAAAGTTGTCAATCAACACTCTCTGTACGTGCTCTCTCTCTGATCTAGATCTTAACCTTTGTTTTCTCTACTCTGTTTCCGACCCTGGACCTCTGTTGCCGGAGGTCTCTATTTATAGAGTTCGATCACAGTAACTGATTAGTCGGCGTAGAAACCGAACAGCGGAGAGAGCTGCACCTTTTACTCGGCGGTTATAATAACTGCTACCAACGTATGAATGATCTCCTGAATCGACGTGTGACACGTGTCCCATTATGAGGTAACATGTATAATAGCTCATCGAAGATCACGGCATGCAAGCCATATAGATAACTGCCCCTCGCATAGAGATGGTTGGCATAAAAGCCAAATAACTGTCTCGTTGGCGTAAAAGCCAAATAGTCATCTTGTTGGCGTAAAAGCCAAATAGCTGTGCTGTTGGCGTAAAATCCAAGTAGCTGTCTTGATGTAAACACCCTGATTTTTCAGAATAATTTAATATAATTTTTCCCAATTTTTGGTGAATTTTCTGGAATTAAAACTAAGGAGTTTGTGATTAAAAGATTTTTATATGCTCTTAATTGAATTAAAATATTATGGAAATAATATTTTATGGTGTAAAATGGAAAACTGGACATAGGGTAATTTTCTGCGAATTTATTGGACACCGAAAACACATTTAAAGCCCTAAAACCCAACGTAGAAATAAACCAAAACAAACCCTGAATTAAACCGGTTTATTTGAAATAAACCAAACCAACTGAACCAAACCGCTGACTGAACCAAACCAAACCCAGCCTAACGGGTCGGGTCGGGTCGGATCCGAATCAAACCCGACCCGGACCCGAAACCCAAACTAAACCCTAACCCCGCCGGATTCACTGTAGCAGCCTATTTAAGCCGCCTCGGCTTCCGTGCGCAGCCCCGCCACCAAACCTCTCTCTCTCTCTCTCATCTCACCGCCGCAGCCGCCCGAACACCCAGCCGTCAACCTCCCGACCACCGACGACCCTCGACGCCTCCCTCCTCCTCTTCCCATAGTCCGCCCAGCCCGACTCCCCCATCTCCGTCATCCGCCTCGGCCATCGACCACCCCAGCCCGACTCCACCATCCTCCGCCTAGCCCTCCCCCGACGAACCGCTCCGCCCTGTCCCTCATCGTTCCCCTGTTCCTCCGCCTCGAACACAGCCGCCCGACCCCGCTCCCCTCCGCAGCAGCGACCAGACGAGCCTCCGCTCCGCCTCGTCGACGACCCCGCTCAGCCCGACGAGCCACCCTCCGCCGACCAGAACGGCCCGCCTCCCGCAAGCCCTAGGCACAGTCGCCCCGACATGGACACAGCTCCCTGAACCCTAGCCTGGACACAGTTGACGTCGGACACGAAACAGACACTCGGACACGAAGAATTCAGGCTTCTCGGAGCCCTGTTCAGGTAGCATTTCCTCTCTCCTCGTAATTCCATTTTCGATTCCGTCTGTTGCAACGCGTAGACTGTGTAACCCCCTCGATGTCCGTGCAACCCGCTCGGTGCGTCGTATCCTGTGGCGATCGCGAACCGCGATCCAAAAACAGGAAAACCAACACCCCGTTTCACCCCGGAACTGAGTACGCCCGCCAAACGTGACGACTTGGTCGCGCGCGGTCTTCACTGAAACGTGCGGGTCGTTGATACGGACGTACGGGATTTCGCAGAAGTTGATTTGGATGTGCGTGCACACCGAAATCAACGCGTATCCGCCGACAACGCCCCGTATCCGTCAGTTCTGGAACACGCTGTAACTTTGTGTACACACATCGGATCGAGATAAAACTTGCGCCATCGGACTCGTAGCAATACGCTGGTCCTGTGACCCAAGTTTGGTTTGATTCTGAGAACGTTGACAAAATCGTGTATCGTGGGCCCCACCGGCTCCACTTGAAGGGCAATTTTGTGATCGGCTCATCGGAATCCAATTCTGGAAGTTCCGTTGGGTTCGTATCATCGTTCCTGACTTGTTGACACTGAGTTTGGCGAATTTGGAGACCTTTGGCCCTGGCACGCTTTTCGGTGCAAAGTGGCCTACATGTGGACCCCGCTTTGAGCCGGAAATGTCATTTTTGCCTCTGTGTCCAAATTGGACTCAAGGACAGGCGTTTCTAGCTATTTGATATCTTCTGAGACTATTGGTGATGTTTATTACAGCTTTTCGAGGAGTACCTACAGGATCCACTGATACAGGGACGAGTGTTGGTATTCAAACCCCAGGCAAGTGTACCTTGCCAAACTTTGCAGTATTGTTACATATTTTCCTTGCTTCATTATATTGCTGTGCATGCTTGACTTAGGACCGTGTGACTTACTTAGCGTCCGATTATTAGTCGGGTGCCAACACCGTACGCGGTGTTATGTATTGTCATCTAGAGATGGACATTCGTGACCCCTTTTTCATTCTCGTACTTGTCTTACCAAGTACACTATAACCCAGGATACTTGACACTATTCATGAGACAGGATCTTCCTGAGATATTCATGGTGATTCTGTATAGGATACAGGACTTGACAGAGATACTATATTCATAGATACTTTATGACTTGTGCATTAGCTATGATCTTGCGTGACATGTACATGAGACGTTATGGACATGAGACGTGTGGTTACATTGGGTGGGGAGAGACACACAGGATACAGGCTGATCATACATATATATCCCCTATTATTTTGAGGCAAAAGACTCTGAAACCCGAGCTTGGCCCATTACTCATTACTACTGCTATCGGCTCCCCGACACAGAGCTTGTAGTGGTTTCAGCCTGAGTTCTAGTGCTGCTCTCATCTTGCATATCACTTAGCTGGTTATTTAATGTTCCCCTATTATTTTATTTATTGCTGGAGAGACACACAGGCTACAGGTTGACTATATTATGCCGGCTTCTCAGTCTCCCGCTGAGCTAGACCACCTCATGATATCACTGCTACCGGCTCCCCGACACAGAGCTTGTAGTTGTTTCAGCCTGAGTACTATTGATGCTCTCTCTTGCATTTCACACAGATGATTACTTACTTACCCTATTTATTTTATTATTTGTTGCACTATATTTATTTTAGCTTATATTATCTTGTACCTTGCTATGTCCCCTGAGGACCTGGATCAGGATTATGTCCCCAGGATTTGCAGACGAGATCTATCCCGAGGTATACGGGACCGCAACAGGAGCTGATACAGGAGCTGTACCGACATCCGAGGATGAGGTGTTAGCCGAAGACTTTTCCTGAGCATCCATGTTTCATGCTTAGTATTTATTTTATTTCAGTCATTTATATTTTGGTCTGTTGAACCATTGTATCAGATTTTATCGGGTTGTTCCCCGAAGCACTTTGTTGAGACTGGTTGATGATTTACATTTTTTATTTATGTGGATCATATTTATCTTGTGTGGATGAGATTAGTTGTGCCATGTTGTCGTAGACCTTATTTTACAGCTTAAGTACGCCCTGATGGATCCATTAAATTGGGTTTGTCCATCAGTGTGTGCTGCTGTCCATTGTCACGTGTCTAGTCCCTCGGTATTTTGGGACTGGGGCGTGACATAGTTTTTGTGGTGGCCCATGCAGATCTACGACTAAATTGTTCAGTTTCAACTTAGGGACTGAACAAGCCTGCCCTAAGGATAGGATAAGTTATAGGATCTCATCCATTATTTGAACCATTTTTGAACTCTATATCGAACTCGAACTAATTGCTTGATTTGCATCCTGTGTTGATTCCTCTGAGCGTTCTTATAGTTTATCTTTTGATTGCAGAGTAATGGATCCCAGAAACGGAGATGAGATTCCCTTGGATACGCCACACGACGCTGTGGTTACTTATGAAGACGGAGTGACACCAGGGAATGGAGGACAAATATCGCAGAGCAATCAAACCGGCCAGCCTAATCCAAGGTTCCGGCGTGATGACATCCCACCTTCGCCACAGTTCACTCCACAGATGCCAGTTTTCCCGCCAGGACAAGCCATGGACGGGCAACAGATATTTCAGATGATGTATGCCATGATGCAAGCCCAGCAGCAGGTTCAGCAAGAGGCTCATCGCTACGAGGCAGAGTATTTGAGAACCAGCCTGGTATCCGCATTGGAGCAGGCGAACCCACCAGCTAGGCTACCAGCGATGGGATCTATCACTGATTTTCGTCAGCTCAAGCCTCGCACCTTTTCTGGCAAAGAGGGGCCAACTGAAGTTCACGAATGGCTCACGAACATACAGCACCAGTTAGAAGCAGCTGAACTTCCGAGAGAGAAGTGGATGACTGCAGTCCGGATGCAGTTAACTGAAAATGCACATCATTGGTGGTTATCAGAAGAAAGGAGGCTCGGATAGGACCGAGTCACTTGGGAAGAGTTCTCCAGACTCTTCCGAGAGATGTATATTCCAGCAGTTGCACGGTCAAAGCTCAGAGACAAGTTCAACCGCCTTATCCAAGACAATATGACAGTGGAAGAATACAACGCAGAATTTATTCGTCTAAGTCGCTTCGCCCCAACCTTGATTTCGACAGAGGAAGAGAAAGCTGAGAAGTTCTTTGACAGACTGAAGTTCGAGCTCCAGAGGTTGATTGGATCGGTCGCACCTACATCATATACCGACGTCCTTGCAGCAGCTCGACGCATGGAGCGTGTTACTAGAAGGGAGTCAAATCTGAAGAGGCCAATCACATCAGCACCATCCAGAACATTACAGGGGGATTCTACAAAACGATCCCAGAGGAGTATGCCAGATAGAGCAGCACACAGGGCCATATCTCTCCCTACTTATCACCACTGCGGCAAGGTAGGTCACATTGAGAGAGAATGCAGACGCAAGTTAGGACTATGCCTGGCTTGCGGATCCAACCAGCATCAAACCAGAGACTGCACCGAGCGCAGAGAGGGAGCACCTAGACTAGCTTTACCTGCACCACGACCAGCTTATCCAGCAGTAGGAGCACCGTAGGCAGGAGTTGGAGGAGTCAGACCACCAGCCCCAGGAGGAAATCAGCAGAGATCACCACTGGCACCACTGGCAGCTCTATTTCAGCAGGCTCAGCAGCAGAGAGGCCAAGCTCAGGGACGAGGACAGGCATTCACATTGGCTGTTGAGGAGGAAGCTACTGCATGAGAGGTTATCGCAGGTACTATTTTAGTATCTTCATTACCAGCCGTAGCTTTATTTGATTCTGGAGCATCGCATTCATTTATAGCAGCTAGCTTTGTAGCCACCCATAGAGTAGCTACCGCACCCCTTCCGAAGATAAAGAGAATTCTTACGGGAGGTGGAATTATCCCAGTTAGCGACGTCTGTAGATCATGTTCTGTAGTAGTCTGTGGAAGAGAAATGCGAGCTCAATTTCTGATCTTTTCTATGCCGGATTATGGTATTGTACTTGGTATGGACTGGTTAAGTCAGTACCATGCGACTCTTGATTGCCAACTTGGACGGGTTATATTTAAACCGCCTGGACATCCAGAATTTGAGTTTCTTCGGGGAGCAGTAGAGCAAGGAGTTCAGCCTACTCTTAGGGTACTATCTGTAGAAGGGGAGACAGGTTACCCAAGAGTCATATCAGAGTTTGTGGATGTATTTCCTGATGATCTTCCAGGTTTACCGCCTGATCGGGAAATAGAATTCACAATAGACTTAACTCCAGGAGCAGAGCCTATCACTTCATCAGTATATCGGCTAGCACCTAAGGAGTTAGTGGAATTAAAGGAACAGGTTGATGATCTTCTGGAGAAGGGTTTTATTCGGCCCAGTGTTTCACCTTGGGGAGCACCCATATTATTTGTACCGAAGAAGGATGGAACAATACGGTTGTGCATTGACTACAGGGCACTAAATGCTGTGACCATCAAGAACAGGTATCCTTTACCATGCATTGATGATCTATTCGATCAATTGAGTGGTGCTAGGGTATTCTCAAAGATTGACCTTAGATCCGGCTATCATCAGATCAAAGTAAGGAAGGAGGATATACCGAAGACAGCTTTCAGGACCAAGTATGGACATTATGAGTTCTTAGTAATGCCGTTTGGTTTAACCAACGCGCCAGCTGTGTTCATGAGTTTGATGAACAGAGTCTTCCATCAGTACTTGGACAAATTTGTGGTTGTGTTTATTGATGACATTCTAGTATATTCCAAGAGCCACGAAGAGCACGAGGAGCATCTCAGAATTGTGCTAGAGACATTGAGACAGGAGAAGTTATATGCCAAACTCAGTAAGTGTGAGTTTTGTATGGATAAAGTGCCTTTCTTGGGACATATTATCTCAGGAGAAGGACTTTCAGTTGATCCGGAGAAAGTTACGGTAATAGAGACTTGGCCTACACCCACATCAGTTGCAGAAGTGAGAAGTTTCCTTGGACTTGCTGGATATTATCGAAGGTTCGTAGAAAATTTCTCAAGGATTGCGGAGCCTATGACGAAGTTGACACGGAAAGACCAGGAGTTTATATGGACAGAAGACTGCCAGAAGGCCTTTGAAGAGTTGAAGAGAAGATTAACAACAACACCTGTCTTGACTCTTCCTTCAGGGTCAGGAGGTTTTGTTGTTTACAGTGATGCGTCTGGTAGTGGACTAGGATGTATTTTAATGCAACATGGCAAATTTATTGCTTATGCATTGAGACAGTTGAAGGTCCATGAGAAGAACTACCCAACGCACGATCTGGAGCTAGCAGCAGTTATAGTTGCACTGAAGATTTGGAGGCATTATCTTTATGGAGAAAAGGTAGACATCTTTACTAATCACAAGAGTCTGAAGTATGTATATACTCAGAAGGAGCTCAACATGAGGCAGAGACGTTGGCTGGAATTGATGGTAGACTTTGATATAGATCTGCAGTATCACCCGGGAAAGGCGAATGTCGTAGCAGACGCACTCAGCAGGAAGCCTACGGCTTACTTCTTGACGATACATCCCGAGTTATTAAAATATCTACAGGAGCTTCAGATAGAGGTTATTTTACCAGGACAGAGTGGCTTGCTGGCTAATCTCGAAGTTAAGTCGTCACTTGTGGAGAGGATTAAAGAAGCTTTGCCTACCGATGCTAGATTACAAAGACTTAAAGAGAGGACAGAAGCAGGCATGCAGACAGGACTTTGCATACATGAAGACGGGACATTGAGGTGTGGAAATCGCCTGTATGTTCCAAATGGAGAATTGAGACAGGAGTTAATGACTGAAGCACATAGCTCCATGTACTCTGTTCACCCAGGAGGAACCAAGATGTACCGAGACTTGAGACAGTATTATTGGTGGCATGGAATGAAAAGGGAGATTGCAAGATTTGTGGCTAAATATTTAGTATGTCAGCAACTAAAGGCCGAGCATCAGAGGACTGCAGCTATGTTACAGCCGCTTCCTATACCAGAATAGAAGTGGGAACATATCACGATGGATTTTGTCACGGGATTTCCAAGGAGCCCCAGCGGAAGAGATGCGGTATGGGTTATCGTGGATCGACTCACTAAATCGGCACATTTCTTGCCATTTAGAGTTGGACAGTCCACAGAGGTACTAGCCGACATGTATATGCGACAAATCGTAAGATTACATGGAGTGCCGGTTAGTATTGTATCGGATCGAGATTCGAGATTTACATCTCATTTCTGGCGAAGCATGCAAGAGAGTCTGGGCACCAGACTCAAATTCAGCACAGCTTACCATCCACAGACAGATGGTCAATCAGAGCGCACCATTCAGATCTTGGAGGATATGTTACGATCGTGTATGCTAGACTTTGGAGGATCTTGGGAAGATCATTTGCACTTAGTGGAGTTCTCCTACAACAACAGTTATCAGGCCAGCATTCAGATGGCACCATTCGAGGCATTATACGGAAGGAAGTGCAGATCGCCAATATGTTGGAGTGACGTTGGTGAACGTCAAATACTGGGTCCAGAATTGATAATACAGACAGTGGAGAAGGTAAAACAGATTCGGAATCATCTTCGAGCAGCTCAGGACAGACAGAAGCATTGGGCTGATACGCACAGACGTCCCCTAGAGTTCAAAGAAGGAGAGCACGTATTCTTGAGGATTTCGCCCACTCGAGGTACTATTAGATTCGGCAGCAGAGGCAAATTGAGCCCAAGGTATATTGGGCAATTTGATATTCTAGAGCGCATTGGTGAGGTGGCTTATCGTCTTGCATTACCTCCATCTTTAGAGGGAGTGCATGACATATTCCACGTCTCACAGCTGAGAAGGTACGTGACCGACCCAAGTCACATAGTCGATCATTCAGAGATCGCAGTGGGTCCTAGCTTGAGATATAAAGAACAACCAGTTGGCATCCTCGACATCAGCGAGAAGACATTACGAGGACAGACAATTAGACTAGTCCGTGTAGCTTGGAAACACCATTCCCCTGGCGAATCGACCTGGGAACGGGAGGATAGTATGCGCCAG
Source organism: Iris macrosiphon (assembly GCA_036927795.1). NCBI lineage: Eukaryota > Viridiplantae > Streptophyta > Magnoliopsida > Asparagales > Iridaceae > Iris > Iris macrosiphon. The sequence goes on along the minus strand of JAYESA010000033.1, from coordinate 427,597 downwards.
CGTTATCCTCACTTGTTCGCGGATGCAGTTATCACCTAAGCATTCTTGTAATTTCCATAGTTCTTCCATTAGTATTTATTCTTTGATTGCGAGGACGCAATCCTCTTAAGGGGGGTAGATTGTAAATACCCTGATTTTTCAGAATAATTTAATATAATTTTTCCCAATTTTTGGTAAATTTTCTGGAATTAAAACTGAGTTTTTGATTAAAAGATTTTTATATGCTCTTAAATGATATTAAAATATTATGGAAATAATATTTTATGGTGTAAAATGGAAAACCGGACATAGGGTAATTTTTTGCGAATTTATTGGACACCGAAAACACGTTTAAAGCCCTAAAACCCAACGTAGAAATAAACCAAAACAAACCCTGAATTAAACCGGTTTATTTGAAATAAACCAAAAAACTGAACCAAACCACTGACTGAACCAAACCAAACCCAGCCTAACGGGTCGGGTCGGGTCAGATCCGAATCAAACCCAACCCAGACCCGAAACCCAAACTAAACCCTAACCCCGCCGGTTCACTGTAGCAGCCTATTTAAGCCGCCTCGGCTTCCGTGCGCAGCCTCGCCGCCAAACCTCTCTCTCTCTTATCTCACCGCCGCAGCCGCCCGAACACCCGGCCGTCAACCTCCCGACCACCGACGACCCTCGACGCCTCCCTCCTCCTCTTCCCACAGTCCGCCCAGCCCGACTCCCCCATCTCCGTCATCCGCCTCGGCCATCGACCACCCCAGCCCGACTCCACCATCCTCGGCCTAGCCCTCCCCCGACGAACCGCTTCGCCCTGTCCCTCATCGTCCCCCTCTTCCTCCGCCTCCAGCACAGCCGCCCGACCTCGCTCCCCTTCGCAGCAGCGACCAGACGAGCCTCCGCTCCGCATCGTCGACGACCCCGCTCAGTCCGACGAGCCACCCTCCGCCGACCAGAACGGCCCGCCTCCCGCAAGCCCTAGGCAAAGTCACCCTGACACGGACACAGCTCCCTGAACCCTAGCCTGGACAAAGTTGACGTCGGACACGAAACAGACACTCGGACACGAAGAATTCAGACTTCTCGGAGCCCTGTTCAGGTAGCATTTCCTCTCTCCTCGTAATTCCGTTTTCGATTCCGTCTTTTGCAACGCGTAGACTGTGTAACCCCCTCGATGCCCGTGCAACCCGCTCGGTGCGTCGCGTCCTGTGGCGATCGCGAACCGCGATCCAAAAACAGGAAAACCAACACCCCGTTTCACCCCGGAACTGAGTATGCCCCGCCAAACGGGACGACTTGGTTGTGCGCGGTCTTCATCAAAACGTGCGCGTCGTTGATACGGACGTGTGAGATTTCGCAGAAGTTGATTTGGATGTGCGTGCACACCGGAATCAACGCGTATCCGCCGACAACGCCCCGTATCCGTCAGTTCTGGAACACACTGTAACTTTGTGTACACACATCGGATCGAGACAAAACTTGCGCCATCGGACTCGTAGCAATACGCTGGTCCTGTGACCCAAGTTTAGTTCGATTCTGAGAACGTTGACAAAATCGTGTATCGTGGGCCCCACCGGCTCCACTTGAAGGGCGATTTTGTGATCGGCTCATCGGAATCCAATTCTGGAAGTTCCGTTGGGTTCCTATCATCGTTCCTGACTTGTTGACACTGAGTTTGGCAAATTTGGAGACCTTTGGCCCTGACACGCTTTTTGGTGCAAAGTGGCCCACATGTGGACCCCGCTTTGAGCTGGAAATGTCATTTTTGTCCCTGTGTCCAAATTGGACTCAAGGACAGGCATTTCTAGCTATTTGATATCTTCTGAGACTGTTGGTGATGTTTATTACAGCTTTTGGAGGAGTACCTACAGGATCCACTGATACAGGGACGACTGTTGGTATTCAAACCCCAGGCAAGTGTACCTTGCCAAACTTTGCAGTATTGTTACATATTTTCCTTGCTTCATTATATTGCTGTGCATGCTTGACTTAGGACCGTGTGACTTACTTAGCGTCCGATTATTAGTCGGGTGCCAACACCGTACGCGGTGTTGTGTATTGTCATCTATAGATGGACATTCGTGACCCCTTTTTCATTCTCGTACTTGTCTTACCAAGTACACTATAACCCAGGACACTTGACACTATTCATGAGACAGGATCTTCCTGAGATATTCATGGTGATTCTGTATAGGATACAGGACTTGACAGAGATACTATATTCATAGATACTTTATGACTTGTGTATTAGCTATGATCTTGTGTGACATGTACATGAGACGTTATGGACATGAGACGTGTGGTTACATTGGGTGGGGAGAGACACACAGGCTACAGGCTGATCATACATATATATCCCCTATTATTATGAGGCACAAGACTCTGAAACCCGAGCTTGGCCCATTACTCATTACTACTGCTACCGGCTCTCCGACACAGAGCTTGTAGTGGTTTCAGCCTGAGTTCTAGTGCTGCTCTCATCTTGCATATCACTTAGCTGGTTATTTAGTGTTCCCCTATTGTTTTATTTATTGCTGGAGAGACACACAGGCTACAGGTTGACTATATTATGCCGGCTTCTCAGTCTCCCGCTGAGCTAGACCACCTCATGATATCACTGCTACCGGCTCCCCGACACAGAGCTTGTAGTTGTTTCAGCCTGAGTACTATTGATGCTCTCTCTTGCATTTCACACAGATGATTACTTACTTACCCTATTTATTTCATTATTTGCTGCACTGCATTTATTTTGGCTTGTATTATCTTGTACCTTGCTATGTCCCCTGAGGACCTGGATCCGGATTATGTCCCCAGGATTTGCAGACGAGATCTATCCCGAGGTATACGGGACCGCAGCAGGAGCTGATACAGGAGCTGTACCGACATCCGAGGACGAGGTGTTAGCCGAAGACTTTTCCTGAGCATCCATATTTCATGCTCAGTATTTATTTTATTTCAGTCATTTATATTTTGGTCTGTTGAACCATTATATCAGATTTTATCGGGTTGTTCCCCGAAGCACTTTATTGAGACTGGTTGATGATTTACATTTCTTATTTATGTGGATCATATTTATCTTGTGTGGATGAGATTAGTTGTGCCATGTTGTCGTAGACCTTATTTTACAGCTTAAGTACGTTCTGATGGATCCATTAAATTGGGTTTGTCCATCAGTGTGTGCAGCTGGCCATTGCCACGTGTCTAGTCCCTCGGTATTTTGGGACTGGGGCGTGACACTTGATGGCGTAAAAGGCCAAGTTCTGCGTAAAGCTTGATGCTGCATGGATAGGTAACCAGCGTAAAGATAGCCAATTATCCTTCCTTGACCGAGGTCTTGAGCGTATTCGGGGCCAAATAGCTTTATCACGTACCTTCGCAAATATAGCCTGAGTTGATGTATTTCGAGGAGATAGCATACGACGTACTCCTATAGTTGAAAATAGCCTGGTTGGCGTAATATGCAGGGATGGTGACGTGAGCGTATTAGCCCTAATTTTAGCTCTCCCAGTCATTAAAAGTAGAACCAAATCTCGTGCATTAAATGCAGAGATCTGCCCCTATCTCGCGCATTAACTGCCGAGACGTGCCTCGAGTTCTGTACGAAGAACAGCTTTTGATGTGGCGGTTGGTTTTGTCTCATCCTGAGCGTAAAACTCATCTCTGCCTGTGTAGAATAGGCAGTGTATTCCTTGAATGCGTAAACAACGTCTTATATCAAGGGTTATGTCACTAAACGACAGTCAGGGGCTCTGTGCAGAATCATCATTACAGCCGTCCTCTCGATCGTCGTGTAGTACTCTTTGTCAGGAGTCAGGTTTACTGCTGCGTCTGACAGGTTCATTCGAGGAATACGATGAGTTCCTCGTACAACTTCCCGCTGCATTAAAAGCAGACAGGTTTTACGCCGAAGTGGCGATGTAGCAACCTTTTTACGCTGAAGCAGTCTGGAAGTACTGCTTTATGCGGGTTGTTCTTGAGCTCTGTTTTACGCTGACCAGCATTGAAGCTCTGTTGTACGACAATGGCTCTGAAGTCATGTTTTACTCCACCAATTACTGGAGCTCTGTTTTACGCGGGCTTCCTGCATGTTGGGGGTTTTACGCGTATAATTCCCCAGCGTATTTTTCATGCTTCTACAGTGATAGCCAGATCCTGGGTGGCATGTCCCTTGTCCTTAGAACTCTCAACCTGAAGTTTGAATTGACGTAGTTTCTCCAGTTTTGTCATCTCGACTCCAGTCATCTTAGTAGTGGTCTCCTCTGGCACAGCTAGGTGAGCAACTCCCCGGCCTCCATGTCCCATGTCTCCTTAACCTGTACATCCATCTCTCTGTCCTCTGGCTCCTTGGCCATGACCAGAATTATGGGGTTGAGGGCAGTTGTAACTTAGGTACACTTTATTTCCGCAATTGTAGCACTCTTTGTCATCGCTGATGGAAGCACTAGGACTCACCAATGTCGAGCGGACAGCTGGTGAGGTCTCGCCTTTCATCACTTTCTGCTAATCTCCTCTTGCTCCATCGATGCAACAACCTCATCTAGGGATGGGAAAGATGGCATATGACATATTGATGCCCTCCTAGCCTCAAACTGTGGGTTCAGACCCTTGAGAAAATGAGCCACACGCCTACGCTCATTGTACTATTTTCCAAGGAGAACATCTGACGGGTTTTGTAATTATAGCGGATCATAGTGATCCAAATCCATCCATAAGTGACGTAGCTCCGCTGCATACTGGAGTACTGTCTTCTCCCCATGTGTGGTAGCATCAATATTTTTCTTAACTTCTATCATCATCATGACACTCCCAGCTCCAGAGTATATCCCAGCCAATATCGTCCAGACATCAGTTGTACTACAGATCGACTCCACTATCCCAGCTATGGATAGAGACACAGAAGTCAGCAGCCAAGAAACCACCAGAGAATTAACGTGACTCCATATGCTTCACTCAGCAGTCGTCTTATCCTTTGGCTCAATGCACTCTCCCTTCACATATTTTTCAAGCCCCTTGGTCCGAAGGTTCAGCAGCGCCATTCTAGACCAACTTAGCTAGTTTCTCGTCCCCTCAAGTTTGATGTCATTGGGCAACAACTCTATCTTCTTTATCACCTGCGACGGTTCTGGTATGGGCACTACTGCCCTACTGGATGGGGTCTCCTCTAATTTGACCTGAAATATGTAATACCCCGTTCCGATCAAGCGGACTGCCGATTCAAACGGTAAAAGTACAACGTCCCTACTTGCCTTGCTCAGCGAGGCGACTCGTTGAGGCAAAGGACAGACTTGGCCCTTCAAGAGAACCGGCTTAGGCTTTCAGAGGCTCGCTCGGAGTATCACTCGACCGAGATGAATCACCGCTCAGGTGGGTGGCTACGGTGAACTTGTCTTTGCTTAGCCAGCACACATAAAATACAGAATGTTTTATGCTAGTCGCTTGGTGAATCACCCCCTACATGCTAATAAGAATCCAATGCACCTAGCAAAGGGAATAATCCTTAATTGTATTGCATATGTTAGAACATGGAAATAAAATAATTGCTTATGTACAAACCCTTGCATGCTACTGTTGCCTTGGGCAACTGGACCCTGCTATGCCTCGATGGATCGTTATGTGTATATGCTCTTCTTAGTGCACTGTTCACCTGGTTATATTGCATGACTCTAGATAATGTTGCTCGTTAAGTCCCTTAACGGTTTCACTCCTCGGCTTACCTTTGGGCCCGAGCTAATGTGATTGTTAAGTTCCAAGATAAATGCATGCTTGTCTGCTTGATATGTTAACTGGTAATGTTGTCTCGACCCCGTTGTGCCTCGAGTAGGATGATTCAAGTACACTATGTTTACTCATTGCACTACAAGACCCTGGATCATGTCATTCGATAAATTCTTTTACGGTTTCACTTCTCAGTTTACCTTCGGGCCCGAGCTGGAACGTGATTTCTTATGTTATACAATTGCATGCTAGCCTGCTTATACATGAACTGTACTCGTTGCCTCATTGCGATGCTTGTTATATGGAATCATGCCACACTTAAGTAAAATACTATTGTACATCGTACATGTATCTGGTTAGCCAGAAGACTATTAAATAGTCCTTATGTGTAAATAAACCTGCTAGTATCCGGGACTGTTAGGTCGCCAAGGCAATCCCCGAACCAGGGGAGCGCATCATGTTAAGTCGTACCTGAACATGACTATAGATTGTATATCAACTTGTGTGAAATTTATAACAAATGATCCGAACAGCCTGTGATAGTTTGTAGCAAGGATCATGGCCTGTGCCTACAACCATTGCTGTTTACTCAGAATAATGAAAGAAAAACCAAAAGAACTCATTCATTCAGTCGCGGACGCTTGTGCACGAGCTTGATCTCCACAGACGGGGCACCGGGGCACCGGGACCGATCCGGCCTAGGGGAAAGATCCGGTAGTCGCGCTAGTTTGTTCCTAGTATGGATAAGTTCGGTCAGGTTGCCGGGGCATCGGGACCACTGTCTTATTGCGACTATGTCCATGAATGGCTACGCCAGGGTCTCTAGTGCATTCATATGATCATACTCGCTTAGCGGCAATCCATGTACGTGTTATTGCATTGCATCTGTGAATCTGAATCCAAGTATCCTGATAGTAGTGCTGTAAATCTGGGAATCATTCTTGCATCTGAGTAATAACTATACTTGTGTTCTATAGTTTAAAGGAAGAACTTGGGCACCTGATTTAGAACTCGCTCGTAGCATGCTTGTTTTGGATATGTTATTACTCAGATGCATTCCTGTTTCTCCGTATAGCTGTCTGAATGATTGATGCATTCCCCCATTATTATGTGGTCTATGCAACCCTTTTCAATTTTTTACTTCGGAGACATGGGCTCTTCTTAAATGCTGATGATAAAGGCACTACAAAATACACTTAGAGTTCCAAATTTTTTTTTTATTTAAATTTTACTCGGAATTAGTTCGAAATTTTATTTAGGACTGTCAAAATTTTGACAGTCATATAAGAAATGACTGTCAAAATTTTGACAGTCCAAACTATTGGAAGGACCGTCAAAATTAATAAATTTTTGGACTAGTTCTGAGTAAAATTTTAAGTAAAAAATTTAAAAAAAAATTGGAACAGTCTGAATCATCTTTGCAGTACATTTGTCAAGAACCTTCTTAAAATCTAATGGGTCATTCTTTCCTTAGGACAGCTTGGTAGTTGCTCCCCTGCTAGCTACACAAATCTGACATGAGACAAGACCCAAGGGATAAGCTTAGTTCTATGCATAAATTTTTAATTGCTCGATATTTTCTAAATCGAGTGATAGAATCTGTACATGCACATATTCTGTCAATCCGACTGACGAAATATATTACCACTTTAAAATTTACAAAAAATATTTCCTCCGTCTATTTCTTTAAATTTAATTCGAATTTTTTCAAATAAAGTAATAAATTTTCGAATAATTGCGAGAAAGGGGAGAAGTTTTGACAAATAGCAGATGGGGGAAGAACTCGCCAACTGAGTTGGCGGGTTGTTGGGGGATCAAAGGGCTCGCCAACTGAGTTGGCGAGCTAGGTGTGTTGGAGGCAGAGCCCGCCAACTTAGTTGGCGAGTAAGGGGAGAAAATTAATTTTCCGTCGTTGGCTTCTCGGGATGGGGGCGGGGAGAAATTATAGCCGTTGAGGGTTGGGGGGAGGATTATAATCGTTGCACAACGGCTAATACAAACTTCTATATATTTCTTATCTCAACCAAATCATCCAACACTCTCACTCTCTTCCCTCTAGCAAAGTCCCCAGCACTCTCTCTGTCTCTCTGCCTCTAGCAAAGCTTCAGCAAAAGTTATGCCTGCAGCTAAAGTTTATCTGAGTTTCTTGTAGCAAAAATTATCAACCGTCATGGATCATAGCGTAAGAATTGTATGCTCGCACGGCGGTAAAGTAAATGGGTTAAATTACGAACGAGGAGAAAGTATAATTTTTTCAACTTATCCGAATATTAGTTTGAAAATATACGTAATCATATTATTGAACGTTGTTCTATTCATTATGATTTTATTCTGAAGTCTATTTTTTGTTCTAATTATTTTTTAATAGATAGTGAAGATGCATGGAATTATATTCTTGAGATTAATTCACAATCACGGTATATAAAAATATATGTTATTAAAGTAGCAGCAACATTAGATAATAGAAATAGTGAATATTTTTCTGAATACCAGCATGTTAGTTCGGGTGCTAGTTCTTCTCAATAAATTATTTCATTTTTCCAAGAAGGTCATTCATTAGATAAATCTAACCATGATGATGATAGTGACAACGATGATGGAAATAGTGATAATTTAGTTTAAAATGTAGATTATACGGTAGATGATGATATTGTAAAAGCTATCACTGATGAAGTATTTAAGGGACAATCATTTCCTAGTCGTTCTCACTTTAGAAGCTTTATAAGTAATTTAGCAATTAAATATAATTTTAGTTGTTCAGCTAGTGTTATGAATAATGCTCGTGGAATTATATATAGTTGTGATCAACCGAATTGTAATTGGAGAGTATATGTCAAATCCATTGGAAATGGCGATATAGTTAAAGTTAATACATTAGAAAATCATCATTCTTGTTTAGGGAGACTTAGTACAGGATGTCATCGAATAGCTACCGCTGCATGGATTAAGACCATGATAATTGATATTATTAGAGATAACCAGTAATATAGTCCATCACAAATTGTTAAAGATATATATAGGGAGCACCATATACAAGTTAGTTATTCCAAAGCCTGGAGAGCCCGAGAGACGGCATTAGCTGAAATTAATGGTAGTTATGATGAGGCATACGCTAGTCTTGAGGAGTATTGTTATAGAATTATGGAGACAAATTCAGGTAGTACATGTTTTATTAAAACTGCCAAAAATAATAGCTTTCAACGAATTTTTATTTGTTTAAAGTCATGTATTGACGAATTTTTAAGGGGCTGTTTACCGGTTATTAGTACTGATGCTACATTTCTTTCGTCTAAATATCAAGATATCTTATTTATTGTTTGTGCTCACGGTCCTAACTATCAATTATATCCTATAGATTATGCTGTTGCTGAAAGTGAGAATAGTGATTCTTGGTCTTGGTTTTTAAACTCTCTTAAAATATCTTTTGAAAGTTGTTTTAATGATTGTAGTACAATTTTATTTATATCTGATAAGTAAAAAGAATTAATAAATATTGTTCGTGCTATTTTTTCTGCATCTCCTTTTTTTTTTATTCAGCATTTTAAACAAAACATAAAAAAAGTTACCAAAGAACCTGTATTTCAACACTTGTTAGACTTGCTTGCTAAATCATATAATGAAACGGATGTAGAGAGTGTGTTTGATATAATTAAAGCCGAGAACATAATGTTGTACGATTGGCTTATTGGTGTAAACGATGAAAGTCGTCGATTTGAACATTGGATAACAGCGTATGCTACTTGTCCTAGATTAGATATTAATACTTCTAATCTTGTTGAATGTTTCAATAGCTGGATTAAAAAAATTATGAGATAAGCCAATAACAATACTTCTCGATGGTATTAGAGCCAAGATTATTACACTTCATGACAATCGTAGAAAGAATGCTGAAAATATAGACACAGATTATTGTCCGAAGATGTTAAAGACTATGGCTTGTATTATCAAAGAGAAGAATCACCTAGAAATATTAGCTATTGATAGTTATAAGTTTGAAATAATACCGTGCAACAAGTATAACCTATATTGTTAATATAACCGACAGATCTTATACATGTTTTAGATGGTACCATACTTATATACTATATATACATGCATGTTTTGTTTGTAGATATTGCAATATTAGTATTGATAGTTTTTATCCTGCAGTATTTTCGACGGAGACCTTGAGAAGTGTATACGCACCAAAAATGGAGCCAATTCCAGTTTCCTACAAGATTAAAGCTCCTTTGGTTAGAGAAAAAATTGGAGTACCAGATGTAAGACGCAAAGCCGGAAGACCAAAGAAGAGCCGCATCAAACCCCGGGATTTATCGACGAGAGATCTTCGTTGAAGTAATTGTGGTGTGATTGGACACAACCAAAGAAGATGTACTAGTCAACCGAGAGAGTAAAATAGAATTGTTCAATACAAACTTAAAAATATTGTAATAGTGAGTCTGAAAACTACAATCTACTTAAGAATTGTTCAATACCCAAACATTGCAATCAAACATTGTTACAAATTATCTACTCATCCTCCTCCTCGTCTTGTTGAGTTTTGGTAGGCAGCGGTATTGATGGAGTCAAAAAAAATATGTGAATATCTGGTAGCTTTCATCTCCAACAGTCTCGTGACTAGGGCCCGCTCCAGCATACTGGTCACTAGGGCCCGCTCCAGCATACTGGTAACTCGGACCCGCTCCAGCATACTAGTGAATAGGTCCCTTTGTACCATCCCTCCTACGACGACGAGAGTGTCTCTATCGTACAAAGTAGGTCGGATAGTCTGGTGGAAGACGTGATTGTACTGGAGGCATTTCAGGTTCTCGCCCAATACCCAGATGATCAACACGAGTCACAAGTTCCTCCATAAGAAATTAACTTTGTGGGGAATGTTTATCTTAGGTTGTTGCAAATATTGTTGGTATACACCACTCTTAAATATGAAAGATGTAAATTAATTTTTTTATCATATCTATGTATATGTAATTTTTAAAGTGTAATGAAGTCATACCAAATTATGAATGTCATCGACAAAAGCACGCAAAGTAGAATCATCTACGGATCTACTCTTGAACCTTTGATCCTCATATTGGTATACTCGGTTGCTCATAAGAGGGCATCCCCACCATTGCCTATAGTCCAGGTTACCAATGTCTGCATAATATAAACAAAATTTTAGCAAACTATTTACACTAAATCAATACGAATAATGAGTAACTTAGAACTTACATTCCTCAGCAGATCTTAGTCCGGGAGACATGTCCCTCGCACAATAATTCTTGAACCGATTATTCCAATCAGCAACGAGACCAAGGATTCGTTGTATTGCATTTGCTGCCTCATAACCGACAATCGGTGGATCATCGGAAATTATTTGACTCATCCCGAATTGTCTAAGAATACGGTATGCCGGATGGTACATGGTAAACCGATCATATATAATATAAGATCTGTGTAAACTAAACGAATATGATGTCCTCTTGATTTTTGGAGCATCATCTTCACATGTGTAAGGTAACCAGGTAACCTATTTAATGACATTATATTAAATAGATGTGATATTTATTTACGATCAAAACTAGTAATAATTTATAGATATTTATTAGATATTTAAATAATTACCTCATGATACTGCAGTGTATCAAATTGGCTATATAAAGTGATACACTCTTGTATTGGTAGTGTTGATAATCCACTACATCTGTGGGCCATCGCATAGCAACCGAAAATACTCCAACATCACTGAGAATGCTAGTAACAGGTCTACCAATATAGAAGTGCTCGTAGGACCAGAACTATAAAATAAAAATATGACATTAGTACAAATAAAATTTGCGTATAAAAATACTCTAAGTAATTTAGGTCTTTCATTCATACCTGAATCAGTGAAATACATCAACATATACTCTTGCGACTGGATCTCACAAATTCTGTCAAATTTGAGTATAAAAATGCTAGAGTAGCAGCTCCCCATGCATGTTGAGTAGGTTTTGTCAAATTATCCAATAATGGTAGAAGCTGCACATTTACCATATTTTTTGATGCATCGGAAAATAGAATTGCACCACATAAACAGAGCAAATACGCTCTAGTGCAACGAATGACCTGAAAATATTAAGTGTTATATAAACACTAAATTAAGCTATAAATAAATCTTACTAATTAAAATACATACCCGTATTTCATCTACATCAACCACCCCGTCAATAGTGTGATTTAGGTCCATAAAGTTGCCACGAAGCCATGTAAACTTCACAAAATTGCCGTCTTTTATACCAGATGGAGGGATAACACTGAGGTACCTCCTGATCAGATCAGATCCCTTTAATTGAGGATCAAAATATATAGCATCACCTTTAATAGGTAACCATAGTATATTTGACATATCAAATAGGGTGATCATCATCTCGCCGAATGGGAGTTGAAAAGTGTTGCGTTCAAGCCACCAACGCTCCGCAAGACTTACAACTAAATGAAGATCGTGGATTAAATATCTAACACGATCTATAGAGTGGGATCCAAAGGATTCCACCAAAGCCTTTTGGACAGAATTTAGCTTCCACGTACGATAATTTTTTTTCGGTCCGCCAATGTACATGGATCCGGGTTCGTAAACCAAGATCATGGTCGTATAACTATAAAAAATATATGCATTATATTTTGTGTATAAATTACTTAACTTGTAAACTTTTAATTTAAAAAATTACCTCTCCAGTAAATATCCGACTAGATATGTGGTCTTCATGTTGCTTAATAATAAGGTCGGTAGTCGGTCCACCGAAAATACGACCGTCATTTTGGTTAGCCATCTACAAAAAAAATTAACTGTGATCATTTAAGACTAAAATATAATAAGTCTGTCAACGATTTAAAAATTATCACAAATAATATGTTTACTTACATTAGATTTTTCGGTTATTTTTTTTTTCAGTTGATCTTGCTTCTTGCAGACAGGGAAGTGGGGGAGAGGAGAGTGTTGTGAGAGTGTGGTGAGGAGGAGGAGGAGGAGGAGGAGGAGTTGGGGTTTATTTATAGGGAGAAGGGGAAGCTTTTGGAGGGAGGGGGGGAGGGGTCTCCGAGGCGTTGTTTCAGCCGCATGGCCCGTCAACTGAGTTGGCGAGCGTGCCCAGAGTCCGCCAACTGAGTTGGCGAGTTCTTCTTGGACTCTGGACACCGTCAACTCAGTTGACAAGTTGTCCCTCTCCCTGTCATTCCTAATAACTTCTTTCCTTTTTCGTAATTATACAAAAATTTATAACTTTATCCAAAAAAAACTGAATTTTATTTCGTACAAAAAAAAAATTCTTAAAAAATAATAATGGGGATGCATCAACAATGAAGTAAACACCACATTTATTGCACACAAGCTCAGATGCAGCATTTGAGTAGTCAAGCATCATTCATAGCCAGTGTACCTCTCCTCTTCAACAGCCCAATAGCAATTCAATAGTTAGTAGGAGTGAGTGAGTCACTCATCTCACGGAAGTTGTGATGCAATTATAATATAAGGACACAAACCACATACTGCACAGACAGCTGCAGCCAACCCCTCCTCAGCCCCCACTTCTTCTTTTTCAGTCCGACCTTTGGTCCGATTAATGGCAATGTCTGCCAGTCACCTATTTCAAAAGCGCAAAATAGTCCGAAAATCAAATTCGATGCCACATGTCACGTGCGGATTGGCCGAAACATTTTCGGCCTACATAAGCAGGTGCTGAGGTCATTGTCTTTTACCACGTCCAATCACGAATTGCCACGTGGCACTTCCTTTGGTTTTCGCTCTGGAGCAACAAGGTTGAGGCATTAACACCAATTTTGCCTAGTTGGTGTATCATGTGCTAGCTCTTTCAACAATTTAACTTACAGGAGGTAGATACAAGGATTCTTACGACAGTACAAGCCGGTCAGTCGAGTCAACCGTTGATCCAAGATCCAGATACTAATTAAGTCGGTTATGGAGACCCAAATAAAAAATTTATAACTTACAGGAGATCTAAAGTATAAAAAACAAAAATCTTTCAGCACTGAATTTTGTTTTTAAACGAGCACTTTATTGCTTTTAACAAGAAGTTAATCACCAGACCTATAATTGCGAGCTCCCCAAGTCATATCAGGTCAAGACGAGAGTTGTACTCTCTTGGATATAGGGTTAGGGAGCTTTCACTTCACACTTTGGAACTTGAGGGTGGTATGATTGAGTTGGCCAATGGAGGGAGGTGACTCCACCTCCAAGCTTTTCAGAAGAGTGAAAAATTGCATGTAGCTTGTGGATGCCGCAACATGGTCAGTTTGATTGAGGTACGTACATATGTATAGCCTTGAGCACAATCAAGCTAGCCACCACTGCATCAACTCAGTATAGATCTCTGTTGAGATCGAGTCTATACTGTCAGTATCACATTCAGGGAATTGGCGACCCCCAGTGTCAGAATCGGAAGAATATGAAGCCGATTGTTGCGACCTCGAGCGAGTGTTTCGAAAGACACCTGCTTCAATATTCTCAAGGAGTCTGTCAAATCTCCTTTGGCTTGGAGTTCTAGAGGGATGACGTCTTGAACTTGACCTTCCTCTAGGAATATGTGAAGCCATGTTTACTGATGCGAATGTCGGTTCTTCTTCCTGTAAGGGCAAAGAGTAGTTCAACCAGTCGAAAACTGACCGTTTTACCTTAGAACAGCAGTAGTTAACTACAACTTTATGACTATTACAATGATGATCCCTAGGGGGTGTAATAGACATATGAGAAAATCCCCTGTCTCTGCGCTTCTGGATCAAAAAATTAAGCAAATCAGGGGGATCAGAAGAAGAAGGCTTATTGTGCCTTTTTACATCAGTTGGGGTATGGAGATTGGGAACCATAACTCTCTTCCTGTCGTAAGAATACAGCAGTTCAGCCATGTGAGTAGCATACGATCCATCATCCGTCTGAGGAGCGTATTTTCCCGTGAAGTGGGTCTTCTTTACGCGGATGGGCTTATCCTAGCATAATTTGGAGCTTTGCACGGGTTGGCGTAAAACGGGGAGAGCCCTCAAATGGCCTCCAGCGTCACACGTATTCTGAAGAGCGGCAACTTCTTCTCTTTGTGGCGTACAACTCTTGAGGTTGGGAGATCCGCCACTTATTTTCCCTTGCGGTGATCGAAGGGACCATCTGCCTCATCGTAGAAGGAAGATGTACTTTTACGCGCAGGGCGCATTTGAAATCTCTGAATTGGCGCTGAGGCCTTGTCAAAAATTTTGTCTGCCACGTCACAGACGGGAGACAAAGTTTTACGCGCAGGGCGCGGTCTAGACTTCTGGATTGGCACTGAGGCATTGCCAGAAGCTTTGTCTGCCACGTCACAGATGGGAGACAAATTTTTACGCGCAAGGCGCGGTTGAGACTTCTGGATTGGCACTGAGGCATTGCCAGAAGCTTTGTCTGCCACGTCACAGACGGAAGACAAATTTTGACGCACAAGACGTACAGGTTGTGATGTCACAACCTTATTGGTCGGAGAGAGAGAGCCGGCAGGAAGGGTAGAGGATGTCCGGGGCATCCATACTTTATGCAGCTTCCTGTTGTCCTGTATAGAGAGGGAATGAGAGCCACCCCCTGCGCGAAGCATATCTTCATAAGCAGATTGGTCGAATTGGACGACCAGAGTCTTCTTCGTTGACCCGACGGACACAGCATCGTGTTGAGCAATGGCTTTCTCGTCAGATGAGAAAGTAATCCCCAGCAGAGTCGCCATCTTGTGTTTGATAATAAATGAAAGAAATTAAAAATAGGTTTATACGAAACCCTTTTTTTGTTTACAAACAAGAAAAAAAAGTGCAATTAATCCTATACGAGGATGTTAAGTACAAAAAAAAATCTGGGGAAATATTGCTATTGACGAAGAAGTGTTGTAGAAGAAGGAGAAGAAGCTTCAAAGATTGCAGGAATGATTGAACTCTCGTTGCCAAAGTTGTCAATCAACACTCTCTGTACGTACTCTCTCTCTGATCTAAACCTTGACCTTTGTTTTCTCTACTCTGTTTCCGACCCTGGACCTCTGTGGCCGGAGGTCTCTATTTATAGAGTTCGATCACAGTAACTGATCAGTCGGCGTAGAAACCGAACAGCGGAGAGAGCTGCACCTTTTACTCGGCGGTTATAACAACTGCTACCCACGTATGAATGATCCCCTGAATCGGCGTGTGACGCGTGTCCCATTATGAGGTAACGTATATAATCGCTCATCGAAGATCACGGCATGCAAGCCACGTAGATAACTGCCCCTCGCGTAGAGATGGTTGGCATAAAAGCCAAATAACTGTCTCGTTGGCGTAAAAGCCAAATAGTCATCTTGTTGGCGTAAAAGCCAAATAGCTGTGCTGTTGGCATAAAAGCCAAGTAGCTGTCTTGATGGCGTAAAAGGCCAAGTTCTGCGTAAAGCTTGATGCTGCATGGATAGGTAACCAGCATAAAGATAGCTAATTATCCTTCCTTGACCGAGGTCTTGAGCGTATTCGGGGCCAAATAGCTTTATCACGTACCTTCGCAAATATAGCCTGATTTGGCGTATTTCGAGGAGATAGCATATGGCGTACTCCTATAGTTGAAAATAGCCTGGTTGGCGTAATATGCAGGGATGGTGATGTGAGCGTATTAGCCCTAATTTTAGCTCTTCCAGTCATTAAAAGTACAACCAAATCTCGTGCATTAAATGCAGAGATCTGCCCCCATCTCGCGCATTAACTGCCGAGACGTGCCTCGAGTTCTGTACGAAGAACAGCTTTTGACGTGGCGGTTGGTTTCGTCTCATCCTGGGCGTAAAACTCATCTCTGCCTGTGTAGAATAGGCAGCGTATTCCTTGAATGCGTAAATAACGTCTTTTATCAAGGGTTATGTCACTAAACGACAGTCTGGGGCTCTGTACAGAATCATCATTACAGCCGTCCTCTCGATCGTCGTGTAGTACTCTTTGTCAGGAGTCAGGTTTACTGATGCGTTTGACAGGTTCATTCGAGGAATACGATGAGTTCCTCGTACAACTTCCCGCTGCATTAAAAGCAGACAGGTTTTACGTCGAAGTGGCGATGTAGCAACCTTTTTACGCTGAAGCAGTTTGGAAGTACTGTTTTACGCGGGTTGTTCTGGAGCTCTGTTTTATGCTGACCAGCATTGAAGCTCTGTTGTACGCCAATGGCTCTGAAGTCATGTTTTACTCCACCAATTACTGGAGCTCTGTTTTACGCGGGCTTCCTGCATGCTGGGGGTTTTACGCGTATAATTCCCCAGCATATTTTTCATGCTTCTACAGTGATAGCCAGATCCTGGGTGGCATGTCCCTTGTCCTTAGAACTCTCAACCTGAACTTTGAATTGACGTAGTTTCTCCAGTTTTGTCATCTCGACTCCAGTCATCTTAGTAGTGGTCTCCTCTGGCACAGCTAGGTGAGCAACTCCGCGGCCTCCATGTCCCATGTCTCCTTGACCTGTACATCCATCTCTCTGTCCTCTGGCTCCTTGGCCATGACCAGAATTATGGGGTTGAGGGCAGTTGTAACTGAGGTGCACTTTATTTCCGCAATTGTAGCACTCTTTGTCATCGCTGATGGAAGCACTAGGACTCACCAATGTCGAGCGGACAGCTGGTGAGGTCTCGCCTTTCATCACTTTCTGCTAATCTCCTCTTGCTCCATCGATGCAACAACCTCATTTAGGGATGGAAAAGATGGCATATGACATATTGATGCCCTCCTAGCCTCAAACTGTGGGTTCAGACCCTTGAGAAAATAAGCCACATGCCTACGCTCAATGTACTATTTTCCAAGGAGAACATCTAACGGGTTTTGTAATTATAGCGGATCATAGTGATCTAAATCCATCCATAAGTGACGTAGCTCCGCTGCATACTGGAGTATTGTCTTCTCCCCATGTGTGGTAGCATCAATCTTTTTCTTAACTTCCATCATTATCATGACACTCCCAGCTCCAGAGTACATCCCAGCCAATATCGTCCAGACATCAGTTGTACTACAGATCGACTCCACTATCCCAGCTATGGATGGAGACACAGAAGTCAGCAGCCAAGAAACCACCAGAGAATTAACGTGACTCCATATGCTTCACTCAGCAGTCGTCTTATCCTTTGGCTCAATGCACTCTCCCTTCAGATATTTTTCAAGCCCCTTGGTCCGAAGGTTCAGCAGCGCCATTCTAGACCAACTTAGGTAGTTTCTCGTCCCCTCAAGTTTGATGTCATTGGGCAACAACTCTATCTTCTTTATCACCTGCGACGGTTCTGGTACGGGCACTACTGCCCTACTAGATGGGGTCTCCTCTAATTTGACCTGAAATATGTAATACCCTGTTCTGCTCAAGCGGACTGCCGATTCAAACGGTAAAAGTGCAACGTCCCTACTTGCCTTGCTCAGCGAGGCGACTCGTTGTGGCAAAGGATTATCCAGACTTGGCCCTTCAAGAGAACCGGCTTAGGCTTTCAGAGGCTCGCTCGGAGTATCACTCGACCGAGACGAATCACCGCTCAGGTGGGTGGCTACGGTGAACTTGTCTTTGCTTAGCCAGCACACATAAAATACAGAATGTTTTATGCTAGTCGCTTGGTGAATCACCCCCTGCATGCTAATAAGAATCCAATGCACCTAGCAAAGGGAATAATCCTTAATTGTATTGCTTATGATAGAACATGGAAATGAAATAATTGCTTATGTACAAACCCTTGCATGCTACTGTTGCCTTGGGCAACTGGACCATGCTATGCCTCGATGGATCGTTATGTGTATATGCTCTTCTTAGTGCACTGTTCACCTGGTTATATTGCATGACTCTAGATAATGTTGCTCGTTAAGTCCCTTAACGGTTTCACTCCTCGGCTTACCTTTGGGCCTGAGCTAATGTGATTGTTAAGTTCCAAGATAAATGCATGCTTGTCTGCTTGATATGTTAACTGGTAATGTTGTCTCGACCCCGTTGTGCCTCGAGTAGGATGATTCAAGTACACTATGTTTACTCATTGCACTACAAGACCCTGGATCATGTCATTCGATAAATTCTTTTACGGTTTCACTTCTCAGTTTACCTTCGGGCCCGAGCTGGAACGTGATTTCTTATGTTATACAATTGCATGCTAGCCTGCTTATACATGAACTGTACTCGTTGCCTCATTGCGATGCTTGTTATATGGAATCATGCCACACTTAAGTAAAATACTATTGTACATCGTACATGTATCTGGTTAGCCAGAAGACTATTAAATAGTCCTTATGTGTAAATAAACCTGCTAGTATCCGGGACTGTTAGGTCGCCAAGGCAATCCCCGAACCAGGGGAGCGCATCATGTTAAGTCGTACCTGAACATGACTATGGATTGTATATCAACTTGTGTGAAATTTATAACAAATGATCCGAACAGCCTGGGATAGTTTGTAGCAAGGATCATGGCCTGTGCCTACAACCATTGCCGTTTACTCAGAATAATGAAAGAAAAACCAAAAGAACTCATTCATTCAGTCGCGGACGCTTGTGCACGAGCTTGATCTCCACAGACGGGGCACCGGGGCACCGGGACCGATCCGGCCTAGGGGAAAGATCCGGTAGTCGCGCTAGTTTGTTCCTAGTACGGATAAGTTCGGTCGGGTTGCCGGGGCATCGGGACCACTGTCTTATTGCGACTATGTCCATGAATGGCTACGCCAAGGTCTCTAGTGCATTCATATGATCATACTCGCTTAGCGGCAATCCATGTACGAGTTATTGCATTGCATCTATGAATCTAAATCCAAGTATCCTGATAGTAGTGCTGTAAATCTGGGGATCATTCTTGCATCTGAGTAATAACTATACTTGTGTTCTATAGTTTAAAGGAAGAACTTGGGTACCTGATTTAGAACTCGCTCGTAGCATGCTTGTTTTGGATATGTTATTGCCCCTGATTGTTCGTAAATGCTTATGCCTAAATTAACTTGGTTTATACTTGGACAGGGAAGAAGAATTGGTAAGTTGGTAAGTCTCGCCGTGTTTCCTCCTATATCGCACGGCACACAGCCACACGAGTTAGGCTTTTCATACATGCCATGAAACTGATCCTAAGGCACAACTAGAAAGACAATAAAGTAGTTGGTGCACAGAACCTATATTACGTGTTTGGATTTGTCGAGCGGGTGAGTAGCCTCCCCACCAGTGCATTCATGTACTGATAACCCACCAGGTTGCTTGCAGGGTGCGGGAGAACCTCGTTCGGTACGGATGCCTCCTTCGTGCGTGCTAAGGCGAGGAGTTCAACTCTGGAGCCTTGGATCGCTGCATCCGGAACTGATGCACATATACTAGACATAATGTTGGAACATCGCCTATTCAATCATTCCACAAATGTAGCCACTTGGCACGCTTTTATGTTTCAGAGAGAGAGTGCTCGAGCGACTTGTAATCTCGGCTATACGCCGCCTGTAACACTTGTTTCAATATGAATAAAAAGAGTTGCCTTACTTCTATACTTTAGTTATTCAATCTTTGCTTCCGCTACCGTCAACTCTGTCACGACCCGCACCCGGTGTAGGGATGCAAGTCGGAAACAACGCCCAGCCTACGCCGCAGCATCGGCGGTAGAACGCTGTCTTGGTCAACTATACTATGTAACTATCTCACAAAAAGCATAATCCTCCAATAATATCTCCACTCCAAGAAGAGAGTAATCAACTTAATTCAACACAATACTCAATCACATTTCTATGGCACGAGAAGATATCACAGAAGTCTAACATAACTAAACAGTTAAAAATATAACAACAACAAATAGAAATAATATCCAAACACAATAATATGCCGGAAACAAATCCGGTACCAAAATGCTAAAGAGAACTAACTATGCTAACTAGTGAACCCGGCTAAATTTCCCGGCAGTCACTCCAGAACTAGTGGGTCCAAGTCTGCACCATCTATAGGCTGAGGTCCATAGTATGTCGGACACCAATCTTCCGGATCCTCTGAAAAATGTTTTTCCAGTCAGGAATGGAGCGAAGTACAACCCAATAGCAGTTCCAATTAATTGACAAAAACTATAAAGCAGTAGAATAGAAGATGCTATCTACGATGAGGATATAACTGATAATCAAGAACAATGAGAGAATAGGCAATACTAGCAACAGAATATAATCAATGCGTACAAGAATAAAGGAATGAACTATAATGTCAGAATAGAACAAGGTAATCAATGAACTGAATAACGGAATCTACAATAACTATGTGATTTGAGATACTAACTAAATATGTGATCGGCCTGGGAGATTCAATGATTACACTAAGGAGCTAACTCAACCATACGTGAATTGCATGGTTAGTTAGTAGCCAATGATTACACTACTAGCCGATAGTTTCTTGATCACATATTTAATTAGTATTTCCCCCGCCCCGACTGATATGATGGATCGAATCATGACACATCACTAGCCAATGTATCCAATGTTTAATCTACAATATTCAATGTTATCCAATACCAACAAGGACAGTATCCGATACCATCTCCATAATCAAGGTAACATCCCATGACTGACGATCCAATAACAATACCAATTCGTGTACCATCGTGTCAAGAATCATAAGTAACATTTCTAAATACTTGAATTATAGTGGTAATCAAATAATGGAAACTATCAGAGAATGTACTCGCCTGTGGTCCAGAGCAAATGATGGGAAATAATGTCCGAACTGGTGTCACAGACCTATATATGAAATATTGCATTAATACAAGTTTTTGGGAAGAGAGATAAATTAAACTAGTCAACTTTCTAGGTCATAAAGTCATTTCTAAGTCAAAAGTCAAACTAGGTCAACTCTAAGTCAACTATGGTCAACTATAGTCAAATTATGGTCAACTACCTATTTCTAGGTTGCATGAGTCTAACTCAAAGATACTGGGCTCACACACTATGAATCTAGGTCATACAAGCTACATCTTAGGATACTAAGATACCGTATCCCAGGTTACGTAAACAAGGGATAAATATAACACATATATCAAACAATATTATATATATAAAATCCTAATTACAAATGCTAAGTGGATACCTTGGTTTTGAATCAACTTGGTATCGCAATACTAACCTCTATCTTGATACCCAACCAAATACCTTGGGTATCGTCAATACCTCGGCTATTACCTTGGCATCCCAAGGTAATACAAATCCTAGTAGCTATTTAACAACCCATACACTAAACTATCTACTACTCCTATTTATTAATCTATTACTAACCATTAGCACATATTTTGTATCAAAACATATATACATACCTACATAATAAATTCCAATACTACTCTTAACAAGTATTTCTATATCTATTCTAACTACTAAACTAATCAATGCATTTAACTAACTATTATATTAGACTAATAGCTAACCTTAATACTAACACACTGACCAAAACCTTGACTTCCCGAACCAAATCTCTGCCTTGCTACAATAGTAACTGCTCACTGCTGATACCCCTTGCTATTGGATAGTTGTTGTCTTGAACTTACCTCTCTGTGCTCAGGGCCTTGATATACTGTGTTGTGGTCACTGTATCTCCTCTTTGCTTGAACTGTATTGCAGGTGCATTCTGCTGCAGTGGGAAAATGCTGAATTATAAATGCAGTCTGGACTGCATGCTGTACTGAATGGTGGATGCAGCAATGTGCTGCTAGCAGTGGTCACAGTACAGTATTGCTCGAGTTGCATTAAAGGGTTCCTGCCATTTGAGGTCCCTGATGTAGCTCTGTACAAGAGTTTCACACTGACTGGTCTTCAGTGCAGTGAAGTGGATTAGCTTTATGTGTTGTTGATACCCTTGTTTGCTGCTGATTGCTAAAATGAATGCCCTGCTACAGGTATTGCCATTGTTGTTCAGTGATCTAGGTGTGCTCTTACACCATGTTGTGCTTGCATCTTAGTATATTGATGCACTGCAACAGCATTGGTTGTTGTTGAATTGCAGTTGGGCATGACTCCCTGGTGTAATGTGCACAGAGTTGTACTGAATGGTATTACTCTGCAGTATGCACTGCCTTCTAATGCTTTCTGCACATTACTGTGCTAGTTGATCTATGTTGATACTGCAGTGTAGTGCATGTGCTGATACTTGAATGCACTTTTCCTCTTGTGTGCATAGCACAATTTTGAAACTAATGCTCAGTTGCTCGAGATGCATACCTGCTATGCTCTGCTTTGGATCTTAAATGCTCAGAGTTGCCGTGTTGTCCTTCTTTGTTGTTGATCTCTTACTTGCTGAATGTACTGCTCGTTGTGTTGCCTGGCTTCAGGTGGTTTGATGCAACTGTACTCGGGCTAAATGTCTACAGGGATTGATCCCTCTTTGCTGTTTCATGTATCACTACCCGAGCACTCTTACTCACTAGCTCCCACCCTTGCAAACACACATCGTTCCACACACCTCTATTATATATATATTCCTTTATGTATATCAATCTTAGTATATATAATATACACCCTCATCTATATATATAGATATATATATATACACTCATACACAACACATAATTTATATGCAACATACACATACACATATTAATATGTAGAGATAACTATACATATATGCATATGCATATATAATCATAGAACATCCATATATAACTATAAATACCTATTTAAAATATACATATATATAGTACAACATATATACATAGAGTACATAATACATAGATCTAAGACACAAGAAGCATAATTATATATATCATATCTATACATAATTATCTATATATATATACAAATACATTTTCCATGATTTAAAAATACAAGAAATAGATCTACATATAATTACACAACATATGGAGAGTATCACACCGTATCCCACTAGATCTAGGATACGCATGCGACACGAGTCCACCACACATCCAAACGTACCCCGAAGGACACGAACAAGTCACATATATTATTTATAAATAATACGAAATGTCAAAAGTAGATCTACGTGTCCGTGTCAAAATACGACATGCTCAAAGTCCCGTGTCGGAGGGAAAACCCCCAAATCAACACGTATCACCAAATTGATGGGATACAACCTACACGTACCCAATTGTGGACACGACACTAGCCCCAAACACATAAACATATGCCAAATTGATCTTAGGATCAATTGACACACACAACAAAAGTCATTTTCGGAATTCCCCCAAAATTGACACAAAAAGCACCATAACTTTCTCCATAGGTCTCCTATGAACACAAAACCAAATCCTATGGGTAGTACATACATATGGGTTGATTTCCCATGATTAAATCTCAGATTTAGAACCTAATTTAAGGGGAAAAACTGAATTGTACCTATTGGGAGATGGATTCCCAATGAAACCTCCAAAATTGGTGAAATTGGCCTCCAACTTGTAGATCCTTGCTCCTCTTTGTAGATCCTTGCTTCCTCCTTCTAGATCCTTGCTCTTCTAGTCTCCAATGGTGATTTGGGAAGTAATTGGGTAGAAATTTGGTAGGGATTTGATAAAATTTGGTTGAGGGGAATTCTAGATCTAGATTTGGAATGAAAAATGAAGAGAGAGAAAGTTTTCATCCCCTTTATATAGGCCTCATTTGCCCCCTCCCTCAAGCTACTATGTAAAGTCTAAAATACCCCTTGGGGCCTCTCATGAAGAAATTAATTAAGGAGGGAAGCTTCTAGTCTAATGGTTTAATTAATTTAATCATCCTCCTAATTAATGGGCTTTCTAGTTGGGCTCAATTCTAACAATTAATACATGTTGGTCCATGAGTCTAAACTAAACTAGTTAGGTCCACTAACACAAGTCCAAAAATAAATCTAACATGCTAATAATAAATAAATAATACAATAAATAAATATTTAACATGCACAATATTTAATTTATTATGAAATGACCAAAATACCCTTTTCTAGAAATACGGTAGTGACAAGTCTATCCCCCTTAAAATAATTTCGTCCTCGAAATTTAAGGGTGATCGTACTCCTTCTAGGTCAAACCCCCAGCAATCATAGTCTAATAAGGTCTTATCTCACCAAGAACAGTCCTATGCAAAGAATAACATGCATGGTCATGGTCTCCACCTGTCTTATTACTGTTGTCTCTGTCAGGGTATTCTATAGCTACACTAACTATATAACACAAGCATCCAATAGTTATTAAAGAAGCAATCAATCAAAATAGATGAAAGGAACAGAAAGAAAGAACAGACTCTCTAACCCATCACCTGTAGTATTGGTCTCCTCGACCGTCATCGCAAATGCTCCGCCCTGCCGAGGTAGCTCCCTCTGCGGATGATGAGCAATCTGTGGTGCTACATGTGGCCTAACTCCACCTCTCTGCCCTTGATCTGCATCCTGACCTGGACGTTGAATTGTCCAGAGACAATCCTTCACCATATGCTCCGTTGATCCACAATGTAAGCATGCTCCAAGTCTCTTCCGGCACATCTCCCATGTGTGCCCAGTCTTCTTGCAATAGGTGCATTGAGGAGCCCGTTGCACCTGTCTCTGGGGATGCTGTGGTATCTGCTGTACTGGAGCTTGTACTGGAGCAACAATTGGTTCTGGTATCTGATATTGCTGCTGATAGGCTCCGAATTGTACTGGAAACTGCTGTTGCTGGAACCGCGGCCTCTTTGCTGGTCCCGCACTACTACTGTCACCCCCAAACATATCACGGTCCCTCTTCGGCTTCAAGTTCCACTCTCGCTCGACCTTGCGTGCCTCCGAAAGTATCTCAGAATACGTCTCGTAGAAAGACGGAATGATAATCTTCACTTCCCAATTCAGACCCTCGCGGAAACGGATAGCCCGAACTTCTGGCTCTCTCACCAAGTACTCCGCAAATCGACTCAGCCTCCCGAACTCTGCAGCATACTCCTCTACGGACATGCTTCCTTGTGTAAGGCTCTCAAATTGCCTTCCTAATTCTAATCTGTCCGTCCGAGCAAAGAACTTCTTCTTAAAGAGATCCTTGAATATCTCCCAAGACTGCCCCGCATCAGTAAGAATTGGCTCATTCCTGAACCAAGTGCGGGCAACGTCGAACAGTTGAAGTCCTACCGCCTCAACCTTCAGATCCTCCGCAAGACGGGACACCTTTATGAGTCGCTCGATATCTTCAAGCCAATCGTCAGCATAGACTATACCTTTTGTACCCTTGAAAACTCGAGGCTCAAGCTTCTTGAAATTTTGAATGTTGCCTGGCTTGATCTGAATATCCTGTGGCTGTGGAGGAACCTCCTTCTGAACTGCTGTTATAGCTATCTGATGGGCGTTTTCCATACTCTGCCGCATCATATCTGACTGCCTGTGCTGGGCTTCTATCTGTGCCCTCTGTAATTCCATCATCTCTCTAAACAGTGCAACCATCGGCGCGGTATCTCCTGAAAATGGAGGTGGTGGAAGTCCCTCCGAAGCAACTGGAGTAGTCCTCGGAACAGGTGGAGGAGAACCCCGAAAGGCAGCCGAGACTCCTACGTGAACTGATGTCGTAGGAGGTACAAACCCTACTGCCTGAGTGGAAGATTGAGAGGTGGCAGACCTCGCAGAAACTGCTCCCGATCGATGAGATCTAGTCTTCGGCGGCATCCTGAAGACAGATCGAAACAAAAGAGATCAATTCGACACAAGATAAGATATTATCAAGGAAGGACAAAAGTATTCAGAAGGAATCAAAAGTAGCGATTCAATTCAGATTGGAATTCCTAGTTGTGATTGAGTATCCCTCTCTCATCCTAGTATCCTATGTCCTATATCCTATCGCAGGCTCGCAGTAGTACAACTAAGTCGTCGCACTACCACGACATCGCGTAACTTGCGAAGCCTGACCTGCATGGGCCACCACTAAAAACGTGTCACGACCCGCACCCGGTGTAGGGATGCAAGTCGGAAACAACGCCCAGCCTACGCCGCAGCATCGGCGGTAGAACGCTGTCTTGGTCAACTATACTATGTAACTATCTCACAAAAAGCATAATCCTCCAATAATATCTCAACTCCAAGAAGAGAGTAATCAACTTAATTCAACACAATACTCAATCACATTTCTATGGCACGAGAAGATATCACAGAAGTCTAACATAACTAAACAGTTAAAAATATAACAACAACAAATAGAAATAATATCCAAACACAATAATATGCCGGAAACAAATCCGGTACCAAAATGCTAAAGAGAACTAACTATGCTAACTAGTGAACCCGGCTAAATTTCCCGGCAGTCACTCCAGAACTAGTGGGTCCAAGTCTGCACCATCTATAGGCTGAGGTCCATAGTATGTCGGACACCAATCTTCCGGATCCTCTGAAAAATGTTTTTCCAGTCAGGAATGGAGCGAAGTACAACCCAATAGCAGTTCCAATTAATTGACAAAAACTATAAAGCAGTAGAATAGAAGATGCTATCTACGATGAGGATATAACTGATAATCAAGAACAATGAGAGAATAGACAATACTAGCAACAGAATATAATCAATGCGTACAAGAATAAAGGAATGAACTATAATGTCAGAATAGAACAAGGTAATCAATGAACTGAATAACGGAATCTACAATAACTATGTGATTTGAGATACTAACTAAATATGTGATCGGCCTGGAAGATTCAATGATTACACTAAGGAGCTAACTCAACCATACGTGAATTGCATGGTTAGTTAGTAGCCAATGATTACACTACTAGCCGATAGTTTCTTGATCACATATTTAATTAGTATTTCCCCCGCCCCGACTGATATGATGGATCGAATCATGACACGTCACTAGCCAATGTATCCAATGTTTAATCTACAATATTCAATGTTATCCAATACCAACAAGGACAGTATCCGATACCATCTCCATAATCAAGGTAACATCCCATGACTGACGATCCAATAACAATACCAATCCGTGTACCATCGTGTCAAGAATCATAAGTAACATTTCTAAATACTTGAATTATAGTGGTAATCAAATAATGGAAACTATCAGAGAATGTACTCGCCTGTGGTCCAGAGCAAATGATGGGAAATAATGTCCGAACTGGTGTCACAGACCTATATATGAAATATTGCATTAATACAAGTTTTTGGGAAGAGAAATAAATTAAACTAGTCAACTTTCTAGGTCATAAAGTCAT
Organism: Iris macrosiphon; assembly: GCA_036927795.1. Classification (NCBI taxonomy): domain Eukaryota; kingdom Viridiplantae; phylum Streptophyta; class Magnoliopsida; order Asparagales; family Iridaceae; genus Iris; species Iris macrosiphon. The sequence continues at coordinate 399,819 of JAYESA010000033.1, read as the reverse complement.
TTCTAAGTCAAAAGTCAAACTAGGTCAACTCTAAGTCAACTATGGTCAACTATAGTCAAATTATGGTCAACTACCTATTTCTAGGTTGCATGAGTCTAACTCAAAGATATTGGGCTCACACACTATGAATCTAGGTCATACAAGCTACATCTTAGGATACTAAGATACCGTATCCCAGGATACGTAAACAAGGGATAAATATAACACATATATCAAACAATATTATATATATAAAATCCTAATTACAAATGCTAAGTGGATACCTTGGTTTTGAATCAACTTGGTATCGCAATACTAACCTCTATCTTGATACCCAACCAAATACCTTGGGTATCTTCAATACCTCGGCTATTACCTTGGCATCCCAAGGTAATACAAATCCTAGTAGCTATTTAACAACCCATACACTAAACTATCTACTACTCCTATTTATTAATCTATTACTAACCATTAGCACATATTTTGTATCAAAACATATATACATACCTACATAATAAATTCCAATACTACTCTTAACAAGTATTTCTATATCTATTCTAACTACTAAACTAATCAATGCATTTAACTAACTATTATATTAGACTAATAGCTAACCTTAATACTAACACACTGACCAAAACCTTGACTTCCCGAACCAAATCTCTGCCTTGCTACAATAGTAACTGCTCACTGCTGATACCCCTTGCTATTGGATAGTTGTTGTCTTGAACTTACCTCTCTGTGCTCAGGGCCTTGATATACTGTGTTGTGGTCACTGTATCTCCTCTTTGCTTGAACTGTATTGCAGGTGCATTCTGCTGCAGTGGGAAAATGCTGAATTATAAATGCAGTCTGGACTGCATGCTGTACTGAATGGTGGATGCAGCAATGTGCTGCTAGCAGTGGTCACAGTACAGTATTGCTCGAGTTGCATTAAAGGGTTCCTGCCATTTGAGGTCCCTGATGTAGCTCTGTACAAGAGTTTCACACTGACTAGTCTTCAGTGCAGTGAAGTGGATTAGCTTTATGTGTTGTTGATACCCTTGTTTGCTGCTGATTGCTAAAATGAATGCCCTGCTACAGGTATTGCCATTGTTGTTCAGTGATCTAGGTGTGCTCTTACACCATGTTGTGCTTGCATCTTAGTATATTGATGCACTGCAACAGCATTGGTTGCTGTTGAATTGCAGTTGGGCATGACTCCCTGGTGTAATGTGCACAGAGTTGTACTGAATGGTATTACTCTGCAGTATGCACTGCCTTCTAATGCTTTCTGCACATTACTGTGCTAGTTGATCTATGTTGATACTGCAGTGTAGTGCATGTGCTGATACTTGAATGCACTTTTCCTCTTGTGTGCATAGCACAATTTTGAAACTAATGCTCAGTTGCTCGAGATGCATACCTGCTATGCTCTGCTTTGGATCTTAAATGCTCAGAGTTGCCGTGCTGTCCTTCTTTGTTGTTGATCTCTTACTTGCTGAATGTACTGCTCGTTGTGTTGCCTGGCTTCAGGTGGTTTGATGCAACTGTACTCGGGCTAAATGTCTACAGGGATTGATCCCTCTTTGCTGTTTCATGTATCACTGCCCGAGCACTCTTACTCACTAGCTCCCACCCTTGCAAACACACATCGTGCCACACACCTCTATTATATATATATTCCTATATGTATATCAATCTTAGTATATATAATATACACCCTCATCTATATATATAGATATATATATATATACACTCATACACAACACATAATTTATATGCAACATACACATACACATATTAATATGTAGAGATAACTATACATATATGCATATGCATATATAATCATAGAACATCCATATATAACTATAAATACCTATTTAAAATATACATATATATAGTACAACATATATACATAGAGTACATAATACATAGATCTAAGACACAAGAAGCATAATTATATATATCATATCTATACATAATTATCTATATATATATACAAATACATTTTCCATGATTTAAAAATACAAGAAATAGATCTACATATAATTACACAACATATGGAGAGTATCACACCGTATCCCACTAGATCTAGGATACGCATGCGACACGAGTCCACCACACATCCAAACGTACCCCGAAGGACACGAACAAGTCACATATATTATTTATAAATAATACGAAATGTCAAAAGTAGATCTACGTGTCCGTGTCAAAATACGACATGCACAAAGTCCCGTGTCGGAGGGAAAACCCCCAAATCAACACGTATCACCAAATTGATGGGATACAACCTACACGTACCCAATTGTGGACACGACACTAGCCCCAAACACATAAACATATGCCAAATTGATCTATAGGATCAATTGACACACACAACAAAAGTCATTTTCGGAATTCCCCCAAAATTGACACAAAAAGCACCATAACTTTCTCCATAGGTCTCCTATGAACACAAAACCAAATCCTATGGGTAGTACATACATATGGGTTGATTTCCCATGATTAAATCTCAGATTTAGAACCTAATTTAAGGGGAAAAACTGAATTGTACCTATTGGGAGATGGATTCCCAATGAAACCTCCAAAATTGGTGAAATTGGCCTCCAACTTGTAGATCCTTGCTCCTCTTTGTAGATCCTTGCTTCCTCCTTCTAGATCCTTGCTCTTCTAGTCTCCAATGGTGATTTGGGAAGTAATTGGGTGGAAATTTGGTAGGGATTTGATGAAATTTGGTTGAGGGAAATTCTAGATCTAGATTTGGAATGAAAAATGAAGAGAGAGAAAGTTTTCATCCCCTTTATATGGGCCTCATTTGCCCCCTCCCTCAAGCTACTATGTAAAGTCTAAAATACCCCTTGGGGCCTCTCATGAAGAAATTAATTAAGGAGGGAAGCTTCTAGTCTAATGGTTTAATTAATTTAATCATCCTCCTAATTAATGGGCTTTCTAGTTGGGCTCAATTCTAACAATTAATACATGTTGGTCCATGAGTCTAAACTAAACTAGTTAGGTCCACTAACACAAGTCCAAAAATAAATCTAACATGCTAATAATAAATAAATAATACAATAAATAAATATTTAACATGCACAATATTTAATTTATTATGAAATGACCAAAATACCCTTTTCTAGAAATACGGTAGTGACAAACTCAGTGAACATGTTACCATTCGCCAATGCATTTATACATTCCGCTGCACTCGGACAATCTGTGCGACTCTGTGGCTTAGATCTCTTACCGTCAGCCATTGGACCATGGCCTTGAACGGGTGCAGTTCACGCTCATGCGGCATCACGCCCAGATGGGTCGAAGCGATCGTCCCGCGGGAGCGCTGGCACGATGATTCCGGCCTAGCGGGGACGGCCGATTAGCCTGCGGGAGATCGGGGCATGACAAAACACCCTGCCCACCCCCCTCCAATATCTCTTTCAACTCCTGACTAGTCACAGGTGTTCTCCTCTCCACATTTGCACACAGGAACGAGGTCAAACGCAACTCAAACACGTGTCGTGCGCCTACATGCGATCACGACTTTCTTCATCTATCTGTACACCCCCAAACTCATGCTGCATGAGAAATGCACGATGGATAGAACTTGCTGGAACAAAGACTAGAAATAGAGATTTGTGCAAAACTTTCCAGGAAGTATGCTCTCTAATCTCAGAACCCACGTTGAGATCGAAATCAGAGGATCACACAAAAGTTTCTCTCTGATTATCCACGATCCAACGACGGGTTTGACGACACCCATAGGGAACATCGACGACCCCGGGTAGAGGAAGGCAGGGGGGCTCAGGGGGAAAATAAATTCTCCTTGTTTTTTGGAATTTTTTTTTTTTAAAATGATTCAGAGCTTTGGCTCTGATACCAAGTAGAAAGACTTAATTGATTTATTTCTCAAAGTGGGGGTTCATATATATAGGAGGAGGCTAGTCTCCTCCTTACTTTCTATCCTATGTGGGACTAAATAAGTTTTCATAACTCAACAATATATATATATATATATATATATATATATATATATATATATATATATATATATATATACAACCGGGCAAGAACCGGGCCGGAGCAACCGGGTCGACCGAATTGGACCCGGCCCGACGAGACTGGACAGGACCAGACTTGCGGGTCGGATCCTCCAACCCAGCTCGGACTAGTGGGGGGGAGTGGGGCGGAGCGGGCCGGTCCGTTGACCAGGTCCGGACCGACCCGGACCGAATTTTTTTGGGCCGAACCAGGACCGGGTTCCGAGTCGTCCGTCCTTTTACACTCCTTGAATTCCTCGTCTCATTAGATCCCCACATCTCTTCAGTGACAAATTATGAACACTACTTAGAAATAAGCTACTTGATTGTAGGCATAGCATTGCTCTTTATTTTTATTGGATGCCTGGTCCCCAGTGCCTACCACCACAGCATCCGCCCCTCCTCAGCTTACGTAAATTACAGCCTAATCCAAAGAGAGAGAGAGAGAGTATTTCTTTGACAACGAAATAAGCTACTAATCTTTTAAAGAGTTGCATAGTGATTGATTTTACGTCATACTATTTGAAAAAGAGTTGTATAAATGGTTGATTTCTGTCAGACCGGCTGGTAGATTCTGCGCATGCACAAATTCCTTCAGACTGATTTACGAAATCTATTGCCACAAAATTTTCAAACTCTTTCTTCTTCTGCCTATTTCTCTAAACCTTTTTCTCGGACAAAGAAATTTATTTTTGTTATTTTTTCCTGTTTCTCCGTAGAGCTGTCTGAATGATTGATGCATTCCCCCATTATTATGTGGTCTATGCAACCCTTTTCAATTTTTTGCTTCGGAGACATGGGCTCTTCTTAAATGCTGATGATAAAGGCACTACAAAATACACTTAGAGTTCCAATTTTTTTTTTTTTTTTACTTAAAATTTTACTCGGAATTAGTTCGAAATTTTATTTAGGACTGTCAAAATTTTGACAGTCATATAAGAAATGACTGTCAAAATTTTGACAGTCCAAACTATTGGAAGGATCAAAGGGCTCGCCAACTGAGTTGGCGAGCTAGGTGTGTTGGAGGCAGAGCCCGCCAACTTAGTTGGCGAGTGAGGGGAGAAAATTAATTTTCTGCCGTTGGCTTCTCAGGATGGGGGCGGGGAGAAATTATAGCCGTTGAGGGTTGGGGGGAGGATTATATGTAGTGCCTCAAATCTCGATCCGACCGGGATGTGCACTACGTAATTGGGCTCGTGGCTAGTCCGTCTGAGTCGTAGCTTAGAACTTCGGCATCTTCTTGCCACGGACGAAATGCGATGATCATTTCCAACTCATGGAAAGGCCTCTATTGAAACGAGTCCAATAGTTTTCGTGTTTGTTGCTTGGTTTTCTTGATTGCCGCTTTGGGATTTGATTTGGTGTTGCTTTCGATTTGCTTAGTTTTCACTGCTGGTTTTATCGTTTGGAGCTTTGATTCTTGGGGAGTTCGGCAAGGAAGGATAGGCAAGATTCTAATTGGTGCTCGTGCTGTGCTGGTCCGCGTAACTGACGTTTGATCATCGCTAGGCGGGAATCTTTGTTTCAGCTACTTTTCCTTTAACCAGTGAGTGGTTTGGACCCTTCTTTCCTACTTTTTCACGCCAACATCTTTAATGTTTCAAACGTTCACTCGATGATGCCCGGTTGGACGCCTAGGAAATCCTTTGCCACAATGCATGCCAGCCACTAAGAAAAGGAACATGGGATTTGTAGACTAATATTACTATATGCATGCACACCTTATAACTTGAGTTTGCTTATAAAAGGAATTGGTTGTTGGTTGCGGCCTAGTGCCTCGGATTGAGTTTGGACTTATGGGATACCAAAATCGGAACACCGCATTGAGAAAATATGAACTGTTGCATGAGATATATATTGCTGCTTTACTTCTTTGTTTATTTCGATGCATTGTATGATAATATGAATTGTTCATGCATTTGCATGGTCTGGGACAACTTGTGCACAAGATTTGGCATTTCCTCGAAACGGCTTTCCGGGACACTGGAACCGTATCGATCCGGAGGGAAATATTTGATTCGTGCTAGTCACGATGCATTGCGGGACCTCCAGCAGGGCTTGCTACCCGGGCTGATAGGGCGCGCCGCTAATGCTTGAAATATGTCCCTAAGGTGTCGATCACACCAATGACCGCATAGAATAGAACACATGCTAATTTATTGTCTTGTGCAGATAGTAAGTATACTTGTGTTTCGTTGCAGGGAAGGCGTGCATCGGTTGAGTAAGCAACCGATGTACTGGTTGGATTATTTGTTGTTTTCATTCCTATCAAAACATGCAACTGATATGAATTGAATTCACTTGCTTCTTTATAGAAGTTCATCTTAATGCATACTCGCCCCTAATAAGCTAGTATCGATTTAGTCGAGTGGGTTCATCCCGCTCACCAGTACAAGTTGAGTACTGACCCACATTGTGGGCAACTATTTCAGGCACTCAGATGGTGCAACGCTAGTGGATAGACGAGGAGGCGTTAGGAGCACCACTATTTTGAAGTATAATTGGAGTCAGATCATTTTGGAGGCTTGGACTTTCAACCTATACAAGGGCGTAATGTATGAACGACGTGGACTATCTGATGGAGCGCGCCCTGCCTTTTGAGTTATCTTTTTGTAATGCAAATCAAGTAGCCGAGAGGCGCATCAATGTAAACTCTATGTAACTTACTCTGAATTATCAATAAAAAAGCATGTTTCTTCCTGCACTGTGTTCAAATCTCTGTGAATGTGTTTTATAAATTGTGTTTCAAAATGGGTTCCTATAACTGCAAGTTCTTGCCTTGTGCGAGCGCAACTCCAGGCTCGCACGGCATCACGCCCCAAGCGAGGACGAATCGGTTCCGTAAAGGATCAAGCGAGGACGACCGACCCTTTCGGGATCGGGGCGTGACATTATAGTCGTTGCACAACGGCTAATACAAACTTCTATATATTTCCTATCTCAACCAAATCATCCAACACTCTCACTCTCTTCCCTCTAGCAAAGTCCCCAGCACTCTCTCTGTCTCTCTGCCTCTAGCAAAGCTTCAGCCAAAGTTCTGCCTGCAGCTAAAGTTTATCTAAGTTTCTTGTAGCAAAAATTATCAACCGTCATGGATCATAGCGTAAGAATTGTATGCTCGCACGGCGGTAAAGTAAATGGGTTAAATTACGAACGAGGAGAAAGTATAATTTTTTTAACTTATCCGAATATTAGTTTGAAAATATACGTAATCATATTATTGAACGTTGTTCTATTCATTATGATTTTATTCTGAAGTCTATTTTTTGTTCTAATTATTTTTTGATAGATAGTGAAGATGTATGGAATTATATTCTTGAGATTAATTCACAATCACGGTATATAAAAATATATGTTATTAAAGTAGCAGCAACATTAGATAATAGAAATAGTGAATATTTTTTTGAATACCAGCATGTTAGTTCGGGTGCTAGTTCTTCTCAATAAATTGTTTTATTTTTCCAAGAAGGTCATTCATTAGATAAATCTAACCATGATGATGATAGTGACAACGATGATGGAAATAGTGATAATTTAGTTTAAAATGTAGATTATACGGTAGATGATGATGTTGTAAAAGCTATCACTGATGAAGTATTTAAGGGACAATCATTTCCTAGCCGTTCTTACTTTAGAAGCTTTATAAGTAATTTAGCAATTAAATATAATTTTAGTTGTTCAGCTAGTGTTATGAATAATGCTCATGGAATTATATATAGTTGTGATCAACCGAATTGTAATTGGAGAGTATATGTCAAATCCATTGGAAATGGCGATATAGTTAAAGTTAGTACATTAGAAAATCATCATTCTTGTTTAGGGAGACTTAGTACAGGATGTCATCGACTAGCTACCGCTGCATGGATTAAGACCATAATAATTGATATTATTAGAGATAACCAGTAATATAGTCCATCACAAATTGTTAAAGATATATATAGGGAGCACCATATACAAGTTAGTTATTCCAAAGCCTGGAGAGCCCGAGAGACGGCATTAGCTGAAATTAATGGTAGTTATTAAGAGGCATACGCTAGTCTTGAGGAATATTGTTATAGAATTATGGAGACAAATTCAGGTAGTACATGTTTTATTAAAATTGTCGAAAATAATAGCTTTCAACGAATTTTTATTTGTTTAAAGTCATGAATTGACGGATTTTTAAGGGGCTGTTTACCGGTTATTAGTACTGATGCTACATTTCTTTCGTCTAAATATCTAGATATCTTATTTATTGTTTGTGCTCACGGTCCTAACTATCAATTATATCCTATAGCTTATGCTGTTGCTGAAGGTGAGAATAGTGATTCTTGGTCTTGGTTTTTAAACTCTCTTAAAATATCTTTTGAAAGTTGTTTTAATGATTGTAGTACAATTTTATTTATATCTGATAAGCAAAAAAAATTAATAAATATTGTTCGTGCTATTTTTTCTACATCTCCTCATTTTTTTTATTCAGCATTTTAAACAAAACATGAAAAAAGTTACCAAAGAACCTGTATTTCAACGCTTGTTAGACTTGCTTGCTAAATCATATAATGAAACGGATGTAGAGAGTGTGTTTGATATAATTAAAGCCGAGAACATAATGTTGTACGATTGGCTTATTGGTGTAAACGATAAAAGTCGTCGATTTGAACATTGGATAATAGCGTATGCTACTTGTCCTATATTAGATATTAACACTTATAATCTTGCTGAATGTTTCAATAGCTGGATTAAAAAAATTATGAGATAAGCCAATAACAATACTTCTCGATGGTATTAGAGCCAAGATTATTACACTTCATGACAATCGTAGAAAGAATGCTGAAAATATAGACACAGATTATTGTCCGAAGATGTTAAAGACTATGGCTTGTATTATCAAAGAGAAGAATCACCTATAAATATTAGTTATTGATAGTTATAAGTTTGAAATAATACCGTGCAACAAGTAGAACCTATATTGTTAATATAACCGACAGATCTTGTACATGTTTTAGATGGTACCATACTTATATACTATATATACATGCATGTTTTGTTTGTAGATATTGCAATATTAGTATTGATAGTTTTTATCCTGCAGTATTTTCGACGGAGACCTTGAGAAGTGTATACGCACCAAAAATGGAGCCAATTCCAGTTCCCTACAAGATTCAAGCTCCTTTGGTTAGAGAAAAAATTGGAGTACCAGATGTAAGACGCAAAGCCGGAAGACCAAAGAAGAACCGCATCAAACCCCGGGATTCATCGACGAGAGATCTTCGTTGCAGTAATTGTGGTGTGATTGGACACAACCGAAGAAGATGTACTAGTCAACCGAGAGAGTAAAATAGAATTGTTCAATACAAACTTAAAAATATTGTAATAGTGAGTCTGAAAACTACAGTCTACTTAAGAATTGTTCAATACCCAAACATTGCAATCAAACATTGTTACAAATTATCTACTCATCCTCCTCCTCGTCTTGTTGAGTTTTGGTAGGCAGCGGTATTGATGGAGTCAAAAAAAATGTGTGAATATCTGGTAGCTTTCATCTCCAACAGTCTTGTTACTAGGGCCCGCTCCAGCATACTGGTCACTAGGGCCCGCTCCAGCATACTGGTAACTCGGGCCCGCTCCAGCATACTAGTTAATAGGTCCCTTTGCACCATCCCTCCTACGACGACGAGAGTGTCTCTATCGTACAAAGTCGGTCGGATAGTCTGGTGGAAGACGTGATTGTACTGGAGGCATTTCAGGTTCTCGCCCAATACCCAGATGATCAACACGAGTCACAAGTTCCTCCATAAGAAATCGACTTTGTGGGGAATGTTTATCTCAGGTTGTTGCAAATATTGTTGGTATACACCACTCTGAAATATGAAAGATGTAAATTAATTTTTTTATCATATCTATGTATATGTAATTTTTAAAGTGTAATGAAGTCATACCAAATTATGAATGCCATCGACAAAAGCACGCAAAGTAGAATCATCTACGGATCTACCCTTGAACCTTTGATCCTCATATTGGTATACTCGGTTGCTCATAAGAGGGCATCCCCACCATTGCCTATAGTCCAGGTTACCAATGTCTGCATAATATAAACAAAATTTTAGCAAACTATTTACACTAAATCAATACGAATAATGAGTAACTTAGAACTTACATTCCTCAGCAGATCTTAGTCCGGGAGACATGTCCCTCGCACTATAATTCTCGAACCGATTATTCCAATCAGCAACGAGACCAAGGATTCGTTGTATTGCATTTGCTGCCTCATAACCGACAGTCGGTGGATCATCGGAAATTATTTGACTCGTCCCAAATTGTCGAAGAATACGGTCTGCCGGATGGTACATGGTAAACCGATCATATATAATATAAGATCTGTGTAAACTAAACGAATATGATGTCCTCTTGATTTCTGGAGCATCATCTTCACATGTGTAAGGTAACCAGGTAACCTATTTAATGACATTGTATTAAATAGATGTGATATTTATTTACGATCAAAACTGTAATAATTTAAAGATATTTATTAGATATTTAAATAATTACCTCATGATACTGCAGTGTATCAAATTGGCTATATAAAGTGATACACTCTTGTATTGGTAGTGTTGATAATCCACTACATCTGTGGGCCATCGCATAGCAACCGAAAATACTCCAACATCACTAAGAATGCTAGTAACAGGCCTACCAATATAGAAGTGCTCGTAGGACCAGAACTATAAAATAAAAATATGACATTAGTACAAATAAAATTTGCGTATAAAAATACTCTAAGTAAGTTAGGTCTTTCATTCATACCTGAATCAGTGAAATAGATCCACAAATACTCTTGCGACTAGATCTCACAAATTCTGTCAAATTTGAGTATAAAAATGCTAGAGTAGCAGCTCCCCATGCATGTTGAGTAGGTTTTGTCAAATTATCCAATAATGGTAGAAGCTGTACATTTACCATATTTTTTGATGCATCGAAAAATAGAATTGTACCACATAAACAGAGCACATACGCTCTAGTGCAACGAATGACCTGAATATATTAAGTGTTATATAAACACTAAATTAAGTCATAAATAAATCTTACTAATTAAAATACATACCCGCATTTCATCTACATCAACCACCCCGTCAATAGTGTGATTTAGGTCCATAAAGTTGCCACGAAGCCATGTAAACTTCACAAAATTGCCGTCTTTTATACCAGATGGAGGGATAACACTGAGGTACCTCCTGATCAGATCAGATCCCTTTAATTGTGGATCAAAATATATAGCATCACCTTTAATAGGTAACCATAGTATATTTGACACATCAAATAGGGTGATCATCATCTCGCCTAATGGAAGTTGAAAAGTGTTGCGTTCAGGCCACCAACGCTCCGCAAGACTTACAACTAAATGAAGATCGTTGATTAAATATCTAACACGATCTATAGAGTGGGATCCAAAGGATTCCACCAAAGCCTTTTGGACAGAATTTAGCTCCCACGTACGATAATTTTTTTTTCGGTCTGCCAATGTACATGGATCCGGGTTCGTAAACCAAGATCATGGTCGTATAATTATAAAAATATATGCATTATATTTTGTGTAAATTACTTCACTTGCAAACTTTTAATTTAAAAAATTACCTCTCCAGTAAATATCCGACTAGATATGTGGTCTTCACGTTGCTTAATAATAAGGTCGGTAGTCGGTCCACCAAAAATACGACCGTCATTTTGGTTAGCCATCTACAAAAAAAATTAACTGTGATCATTTACGACTAAAATATAATAAGTCTGTCAACGATTTAAAAATTATCACAAATAATATGTTTACTTACATTAGATTTTTCGGTTATTTTTTTTTCCAGTTGATCTTGCTTCTTGCAGACAGGAAAGTGGGGGAGAGGAGAGTGTTGTGAGAGTGTGGTGAGAAGGAGAAGGAGGAGGAGGAGGAGGAGTTGGGATTTATTTATAGGGAGAAGGGGAAGCTTTTGGAGGGAGGGGAGGGGGGGAGGGGTCTCCGAGGCGTTGTTTCAGCCGCATGGCCCGTCAACTGAGTTGGCGAGCGTGCCCAGAGTCCGCCAACTGAGTTGGCGAGTTCTTCTTGGACTCTGGACACCGCCAACTCAGTTGACAAGTTGTCCCTCCCTGCCATTCCCAATAACTTATTTCCTTTTTCGTAATTATACAAAAAATTATTACTTTATCCAAAAAAAAAAAACCGAATTTTATTTCGTACAAAAAAAAAATTCTAAAAAAATAATAATGGGGAATGCATCAACAATGAAGTAAACACCACATTTATTGCACACAAGCTCAGATGCAGCATTTGAGTAGTCAAGCATCATTCATAGCCAGTGTACCTCTCCTCTTCAACAGCCCAATAGCAATTCAATAGTTAGTAGGAGTGAGTGAGTCACTCATCTCATGGAAGTTGTGATGCAATTATAATATAAGGAGACAACCACATACTGCACAGACAGCTGCAGCCAACCCCTCCTCAGCCCCCACTTCTTCTTTTTCAGTCCGTCCTTTGGTCCGATTAATGGCAATGTCTGCCAGTCACCTATTTCAACAAAATAGTCACGTGCGGATTGGCCGAAACATTTTCGGCCTACATAAGCAGATGCTGAGGTCATTGTCTTTTAACATGTCCAATCACGAATTGCCACGTGGCACTTCGTTTGGTTTTCAGTCTGGAGCAACAAGGTAAGGCATTAACGCCAATTTTGCCTAGTTGGTGTATCATGTGCTAGCTCTTTCAACAATTTAACAAGTCTTACTGGGTTTGGTAAATTAAAACTTGTCAAAGGGGAAGAAGCTAAATCAGCTTGTCATGTGTTTTTAACAAAAACCAAAACAAAAACAAAAAAACAAAAATTTAGCTATTGATTAAAATACGTCCAATTTAGTCATTTTTAGTAACTTAAGGGAATATTTAGAATTTGGGTTTGAAAAAGTTATGAAATTTACGTTCGAGTCTCCATAATCGATTTAATTAGTATTTGAATCTTTGATCAACGGTTGACTCGTCATTCATTCATGTACACAGATAATGAAAGAATCATCCTAGTACACAGAAGAAATAGAATTATAGTAGGTATGGACATCTACCATGAGGTAGATACAAGGATTCTTACGACAATACAAACCGGTCAGTCGAGTCAACCGTTGATCCAAGATCCAGATACTAATTAAGTCGGTTATGGAGACCCAAATACAAATTTTTACAAGTTATAGGACATCCAAAGTATAAAAAACAAAAATCTTTCAGCACTGAATTTTTTTTTTTTTTAAACGAGCACTTTATTGCTTTTAACAAGAAGTTAATCACCAGACCTATAATTGCGAGCTCCCCAAGTCATATCAGGTCAAGACGAGAGTTGTACTCTCTTGGATATAGGGTTAGGGAGCTTTCACTTCACACTTTGGAACTTGAGGGTGGTATGATTGAGTTGGCCAATGGAGGAAGGTGACTCCACCTCCAAGCTTTTCATAAGAGTGAAAAATTGCATGTAGCTTGTGGATGCCGCAACATGGTCAGTTCGATTGAGGTACATATGTATAGCCTTGAGCACAATCAAGCTAGCCACCATTGCATCAACTCGGTATCCAGTCTCCATCAGCCACTGAATGAACATAAAGCTTTGCTTTGTGACCTTAGGGATCATTACTCACTACGGGGGATGTGTTAGTACTGAGCATGAACATAACTAAATTTCAGTTGGATGGGGGTCATTAACATCTGTTATGAAATTCAACTCAAACCTCTGTTTGGTCATGCAGTTGTTGTTGATCCTATCAAAGAAAAATCCCCCAATTCTAGTCTTCTAGTTGTGTGTGTGTGAGAGAGAGAGAGAGAGAGTCTATTGGTAAAATCTCTTCCATGATGCATTTCCTTGCATATTTTGTTCATTTGTTGGTAACTAAGGAGGATTAGAACATGACTATTGCTTTGATGAGAAAGAAAAAGCCTAAGTTAACAGGGAGTTGCATTCATTTCTTGGGCAGAGTAAGCCAAAAGGGATTTCTTTACACATACTATTAGGCAATGAAAATCCTAGGTTTATCACTATGGAATATACTAACTAATATCATGAATCATATATTACCGTTTGTGGGATTCAGTTAGGCAGATTAACGAGTAATGACTACTTAGATTAAATTGCTGATCATACGCAAGTGTTATGATGCGTAGATTGTGGCGACGAACAGTATTAGACAATATGTGGTAATGACTCAACATCCATAATTAGTAGGACCAAGTAATCTGTTATTTTATTTTAATACAGAGTTTGAAACTTTAGTTAATATAAGATAAAAGGGAGCATGCAGTAAGTGGAGGAGCAAGAGAAAGCAAATCCCAAATGAAGAACAATTATTGAAGTTTAGTAAAAACATACTTTGCAAAGGTGAGGACCATGAAAAAAAATATATATATTGAAACTAATTGTACATGACTATTGTAAGTTTTTGTTCAACATTATGCTTAAATTGGTAAGCTCCTTCCATGCTTTTCGCTAGTTGAGGTATCTGACACAATTAACATACATAATCCGATGATATGCCTAAGAAGAATCAGATTTCTTTAATTTGTGATCGTCTTTCTGAATACTTCACACTGAGAACTTGATACCTTCATCTACCAATACCTTCATATGATAAGAATACACCCCCTTCTTTTAGTTCCAAAAGCAGTCACCATGTACATGGGAATGAACTTGTCCTTCATGAGGACTTACGAATTGAGAATTCCACCATAATGACACAGTTGATGCACCTAGTACTTATCTAAAGTCCAATGACTCCAATCATATACCACAAGTTTAGTAAGCACTATTCGAGAAGATCTTCATAATTTAGGCTTGAGCTTCATTACCAGTCTTCTTAATTGGAGTACTACTTCCTAATTAGCTACTTCATCTGTTACTAGAAGTATCACTAATCCTCCTTCTTAATTGGAGTACTACTTCCTAATTATAGCCGTTGAGGGTTGGGGGGAGGATTATAGTCGTTGCACAACGGCTAATACAAACTTCTATATATTTCCTATCTCAACCAAATCATCCAACACTCTCACTCTCTTCCCACTCTTCCCTCTAGCAAAGTTCCCAGCACTCTCTCTGTCTCTCTGCATCTAGCAAAACTTTAGCCAAAGTTCTGCCTGCAGCTAAAGTTTATCTGAGTTTCTTGTAGCAAAAATTATCAACCGTCATGGATCATAGCGTAAGAATTGTATGCTCGCACGGCGGTAAAGTAAATGGGTTAAATTACGAACGAGAAGAAAGTATAATTTTTTCAATTTATCCGAATATTAGTTTTGAAAATATGCGTAATCATATTATTGAACATTGCTCTATTCATTATGATTTTATTCTGAAGTCTATTTTTTATTCTAATTATTTTTTGATAGATAGTGAAGATGCACGAAATTATATTCTTGAGATTAATTCACAATCACGGTATATAAAAATATATGTTATTAAAGTAGCAGCAACATTAGATAATAGAAATAGTAAATATTTTTCTGAATACCAGCATGTTAGTTCGGGTGCTAGTTCTTCTCAATAAATTATTTCATTTTTCCAAGAAGATCATTCATCAGATAAATCTAACCATGATGATGATAGTGACAACGACGATGGAAATAGTGATAATTTAGTTTAAAATGTAGATTATACGATAGATGATGATATTGTAAAAGCTATCACTGATGAAGTATTTAAGGGACAATTATTTCCTAGCCGTTCTCAGTTTAGAAGCTTTATAAGTAATTTAGCAATTAAATATAATTTTAGTTGTTCAGCTAGTGTTATGAATAATGCTCGTGGAATTATATATAGTTGTGATCAATCGAATTGTAATTGGAGAGTATATGTCAAATCCATTGAAAATGGCGATATAGTTAAAGTTAGTACATTATAAAATCGTCATTCTTGTTTAGGGAGACTTAGTACAGGACGTCATCGACTAGCTACCGCTGCATGGATTAAGACCATGATAATTGATATTATTAGAGATAACCAGTAATATAGTCCATCACAAATTGTTAAAGATATATATAGGGAGCACCATATACAAGTTAGTTATTCCAAAGCCTGGAGAGCCCGAGAGACGGCATTAGCTGAAATTAATGGTAGTTATGATGAGGCATACGCTAGTCTTGAGGAGTATTGTTATAGAATTATGGAGACAAATTTAGGTAGTACATGTTTTATTAAAACTGCCGAAAATAATAGCTTTCAACGAATTTTTATTTGTTTTAAGTCATGTATTGACGGATTTTTAAGGGGCTGTTTACCGGTTATTAGTACTGATGCTACATTTCTTTCGTCTAAATAGCAAGATATCTTATTTATTGCTTGTGCTCACGATCCTAACTATCAATTATATATTATAGCTTATGTTGTTGCTAAAGGTGAGAACAGTGATTCTTGGTCTTGGTTTTTAAACTCTCTTAAAATATCTTTTGAAAGTTGTTTTAATGATTGTAGTACAATTTTATTTATATCTGATAAGCAAAAAGGATTAATAAATATTGTTCGTGCTATTTTTCCTGCATCTCCTCTTCTTTTTTTATTCAGCATTTTAAACAAAACATGAAAAAAGTTACCAAAGAACCAGTATTTCAACACTTGTTAGACTTGCTTGCTAAATCATATAATGAAACGGATGTAGAGAGTATGTTTGATATAATTAAAGCCGAGAACATAATATTGTACGATTGGCTTATTGGTGTAAACGATGAAAGTCGTCAATTTGAACATTGGATAACAGCGTATGCTACTTGTCCTAGATTAGATATTAACACAATCTTGCTGAATGTTTCAATAGCTGGATTAAAAAATTACGAGATAAGCCAATAACAATACTTTTCGATGGTATTAGAGCCAAGATTATTACACTTCATGACAATCGTAGAAAGAATGCTGAAAATATAGACACAGATTATTGTCCGAAGATGTTAAAGACTATGGCTTGTATTATCAAAGAGAAGAATCACCTAAAAATATTAGCTATTGATAGTTATAAGTTTGAAATAATACCATGCAACAAGTAGAACCTATATTGTTAATATAACCGACAGATCTTGTACATATTTTAGATGGTACCATACTTATATACCATGGATACATGCATGTTTTGTTTGTAGATATTGCAATATTAGTATTGATAGTTTTTATCCTGCAGTATTTTCGACGGAGACCTTGAGAAGTGTATACGCACCATAAATGGAGCCAATTCCAGTTTTCTACAAGATTCAAGCTCCTTTGGTTAGAGAAAAAATTGGAGTACCAGATGTAAGGCGCAAAGCCGGAAGACCAAAGAAGAACCACATCAAACCCCGGGATTCATCGACGAGAGATCTTCGTTGCAGTAATTGTGGTGTGATTGGACACAACCGAAGAAGATGTACTAGTCAACCGAGAGAGTAAAATAGAATTGTTCAATACAAACTTAAAAATATTGTAATAGTGAGTCTGAAAACTACAGTCTACTTAAGAATTGTTCAATACCTAAACATTGCAATCAAACATTGTTACAAATTATCTACTCATCCTCCTCCTAGTCTTGTTGAGTTTTGGTAGGCAGCGGTACTGATGGAGTCAAAAAAATTGTGTGAATATCTGGTAGCTTTCATCTCCAACAGTCTCGTGACTAGGGCCCGCTCCAGCATACTGGTCACTAGGGCCCACTCCAACATACTGGTAACTCGGGTCCGCTCCAGGATACTGGTGAATAGGTCCCTCTGCACCATCCCTCCTACGACGACTAGAGTGTCTCTATCGTACAAAGCCGGTCGGATAGTCTGGTGGAAGACATGATTGTACTAGAGGCATTTCAGGTTCCCGTCCAATACCCAGATGATCAACACGAGTCACAAGTTCCTCTATAAGAAATCGACTTTGTGGGGAATATTTATCTCAGGTTGTTGCAAATATTGTTGGTATACACCACTCTGAAATATGAAAGATGTAAATTAATTTTTTTTATCATATCTATGTATATGTAATTTTTAAAGTGTAATGAAGTCATACCAAATTATGAATGCCATCGACAAAAGCACGCAAAGTATAATCATCTACGGATCTACTCTTGAACCTTTGCTCCTCATATTGGTATACTCGGTTGCTCATAAGAGGGCATCCCCGCCATTGCCTATAGTCCAGGTTACCAATGTCTGCATAATGTAAACAAAATTTTAGCAAACTATTTACACTAAATCAATACGAATAATGAGTAACTTAGAACTTACATTCCTCAGCAGATCTTAGTCCGGGAGACATGTCCCTCACACTATAATTCTCGAACCGATTATTCCAATCAGCAACGAGACCAAGGATTCGTTGTATTGCATTTGCTGCCTCATAACCGACAGTCGGTGGATCATCCAAAATTATTTGACTCATCCCGAATTGTCGAAGAATACGGTCTGCCGGATGGTACATGATAAATCGATCATATATAATATAAGATCTGTGTAAACTAAACGAATATGATGTCCTCTTGATTTCTGGAGCATCATCTCCACATGTGTAAGGTAACCAGGTAACCTATTTAATGACATTGTATTAAATAGATGTGATATTTATCTACGATCAAAACTGTAATAATTTAAAGATATTTATCAGATATTTAAATAATTATCTCATGATACTGCAGTGTATCAAATTGGCTATATAAAGTGATACACTCATGTATTGGTAGTGTTGATAATCCACTACATCTGTGGGCCATCGCATAGCAACCGAAAATACTCCAACATCACTGAGAATGCTAGTAACAGGCCTACCAATATAGAAGTGCTCGTAGGACCAGAACTATAAAATAAAAATATGATATTAGTACAAATAAAATTTGCGTATAAAAATACTCTAAGTAATTTAGGTCTTTCATTCATACCTGAATCAGTGAAATACATCCACAAATACTCTTGCGACTGGATCTCATAAATTCTGTCAAATTTGAGTATAAAAATGCTAGAATAGCAGCTCCCCATGCATGTTGAGTAGGTTTTGTCAAATTATCCAATAATGGTAGAAGCTGCATATTTACTATATTTTTTGATGCATCAGAAAATAGAATTGCACCACATAAACAGAGCAAATACGCTCTAGTGCAACGAATGACCTGAAAATATTAAGTGTTATATAAACACTAAATTAAGTCATAAATAAATCTTACTAATTAAAATATATACCCGCATTTCATCTACATCAACCACCCCGTCAATAGTGTGATTTAGGTCCATGAAGTTGCCACGAAGCCATGTAAACTTCACAAAATTGCCGTCTTTATACCAGATGGAAGGATAACACTGAGGTACCTCCAGATCAGATCAGATCAGATCCCTTTAATTGCGGATCAAAATATATAGCATCACCTTTAATAGGTAACCATAGTATATTTGACACATCAAATAGGGTGATCATCATCTCGCCGAATGGGAGTTAAAAAGTGTTGCGTTCAGGCCAGCAACGCTCCGCAAGACTTACAACTAAATGAAGATCGTGGATTAAATATCTAACACGATCTATAGAGTGGAATCCAAAGGATTCTACCAAAGCCTTTTGGACAGAATTTAGCTCCCACGTACGATAATTTTTTTTTGGTCCGCCAATGTACATGGATCCGGGTTCGTAAACCAAGATCATGGTCGTATAACTATAAAAAATATATGCATTATATTTTGTGTGTAAATTACTTAACTTGCAAACTTTTAATTTAAAAAATTATCTCTCCAGTAAATATCCGACTAGATATGTGGTCTTCATGTTGCTTAATAATAAGGTCGGTAGTCGGTCCACCGAAAATACGACCGTCATTTTGGTTAATCATCTACAAAAAAAATTAATTGTGATCATTTACGACTAAAATATAATAAGTCTGTCAACGATTTAAAAATTATCACAAATAATATGTTTACTTACATTAGATTTTTCGGTTATTTTTTTTCCAGTTGATCTTGCTACTTGCAGACAGGGAAGTGGGGGAGAGGAGAGTGTTGTGAGAGTGTAGTGAGGAGGAGTTGGGGTTTATTTATAGGGAGAAGGGAGAGCTTTTGGAGGGAGGGGGGGGGGGGGAGTTGAGGGGAGGGGGGATCTCCGAAGGAGAAGGGGGGTCTCCGAGGGAGGAAATGGTATCCGAGGGAGAGGGGGGGTCTCCGAGGCGCTGTTTCAGCCGCATGGCCCGCCAACTGAGTTGGCGTGCCCAGAGCCCGCCAACTGAGTTTGCGAGTTCTTCTTGGACTCTGGGCACCGCCAACTCAGTTGACAAGTTGTCCCTCTCCCTGTCATTTCCAATAACTTCTTCCCTTTTTCGTAATTATACGAAAATTTATTACTTTATCCCAAAAAAAACCGAAATTTATTTCGTACAAAAAAAAAAACTTAAATAATAATAATAATGGGAAATGCATCAACAATGAAGTAAACACCACATTTATTGCACACAAGCTGAGATGCAGCATTTGAGTAGTCAAGCATCATTCATAGCCAGTGTACCTCTCCTCTTCAACAGCCCAATAGCAATTCAATAGTTAGTAGGAGTGAGTGAGTCACTCATCTCATGGAAGTTGTGATGCAATTATAATATAAGGAGACAACCACATACTGCACAGACAGCTGCAGCCAACCCCTCCTCAGCCCCCACTTCTTCTTTTTCAGTCCGTCCTTTGGTCCGATTAATGGCAATGTCTGCCAGTCACCTATTTCAACAAAATAGTCACGTGCGGATTGGCCGAAACATTTTCGGCCTACATAAGCAGATGCTGAGGTCATTGTCTTTTAGCATGTCCAATCACAAATTGCCACGTGGCACTTCGTTTGGTTTTCGGTCTGGAGCAACAAGGTTGAGGCATTAACGCCAATTTTGCCTAGTTGGTGTATCATGTGCTAGCTCTTTCAACAATTTAACAAGTCTTACTGGGTTTGGTAAATTAAAACTTGTCAAAGGGGAAGAAGCTAAATCAGCTTGTCATGTGTTTTTAACAAAAAACAAAAAAAACAAAAAACAAAAAAAAATTAGCTATTGATTAAAATACGTCCAATTTAGTCATTTTTAGTAACTTAAGGGAATATTTAGAATTTGGGTTTGAAAAAGTTATGAAATTTACGTTCAAGTCTCCATAATCGATTTAATTAGTATTTGAATCTTTGATCAACAGTTGACTCGTCATTCATTCATGTACACAGATAATGAAAGAATCACCCTAGTACACAGAAGATATAGAATTATAGTAGGTATGGACATCTACCATGAGGTAGATGCAAGGATTCTTACGACAATACAAACCGGTCAGTCGAGTCAACCGTTGATCTAAGATCCAGATACTAATTAAGTCGGTTATGGAGACCCAAATACAAATTTTTACAAGTTATAGGACATCCAAAGTATAAAAAACAAAAATCTTTCAGCACTGAATTTTTTTTTTTTTAAACGAGCACTTTATTGCTTTTAACAAGAAGTTAATCACCAGATCTATAATTGCGAGCTCCCCAAGTCATATCAGGTCAAGACGAGAGTTGTACTCTCTTGGATATAGGGTTAGGGAGCTTTCACTTCACACTTTGGAACTTGAGGGTGGTATGATTGAGTTGGCCAATGGAGGAAGGTGACTCCACCTCCAAGCTTTTCAGAAGAGTGAAAAATTGCATGTAGCTTGTGGATGCCGCAACATGGTCAGTTCGATTGAGGTACATATGTATAGCCTTGAGCACAATCAATCTAGCCACCACTGCATCAACTCGGTATCCAATCTCCATCAGCCACTGAATGAACATAAAGCTTTGCTTTGTGACCTTAGGGATCATTACTCACTACGGGGGATGTGTTAGTACTGAGCATGAACATAACTAAATTTCAGTTGGATGGGGGTCATTAACATCTGTTATGAAATTCAACTCAAACCTCTGTTTGGTCATGCAGTTGTTGTTGATCCTATCAAAGAAAAATCCCTCCAATTCTAGTCATCTAGGTTGTGAGAGAGAGAGAGAGAGAGAGAGAGAGAGTCTATTGGTAAAATCTCTTCCATGATGCATTTCCTTGCATATTTTGTTCATTTGTTGGTAACTGGAGGATTAGAACATGACTATTGCTTTGATGAGAAAGAAAAAGCCTAAATTAACAGGGAGTTCCATTCATTTCTTGGGCAGAGTAAGCCAAAAGGGATTTCTTTACACATACTATTAGGCAATAAAAATCCTAGGTTTATCACTATGGAATATACTAACTAGTATCATGAATCATATATTTCCGTTTGTGGGATTCAGTTTGGCAGATTAACGAGTAATGACTACTTAGATTAAATTGCTGATCATACGCAAGTGTTATGATGCGTAGATTGTGGCGGCGAACAGTATTAGACAATATGTGGTAATGACTCAACATCCATAATTAGTAGGACCAAGTAATCTGTTATTTTATTTTAATACAGAGTTTGAAACTTTAGTTAATATAAGATAAAAGGGAGCATGCAGTGAGTGGAGGAGCAAGAGAAAGCAAATCCCAAATGAAGAACAATTATTGAAGTTTAGTAAAAACATACTTTGTAAAGGTGAGGAGCATGAAAAAATATATATATATTGAAACTAATTGTACATGACTATTGTAAGTTTTTGTTCAACATTATGCTTAAATTGGTAAGCTCCTTCCATGCTTTTCGCTAGTTGAGGTATCTGACACAATTAACATACATAATCCGATGATATGCCTAAGAAGAATCAGATTTCTTTAATTTGTGATCGTCTTTCTGAATACTTCACACTGAGAACTTGATACCTTCATCTACCAATACCTTCATATGATAAGAATACACCCCCTTCTTTTAGTTCCAAAAGCAATCACCATGTACATGGGAATGAACTTGTCCTTCATGAGGACTTACGAATTGAGAATTCCACCATCATGACACAGTTGATGCACCTAGTACTTATCTAAAGTCCAATGACTCCAATCATATACCACAAGTTTAGTAAGCACTATTCGAGAAGATCTTCATAATTTAGGCTTGAGCTTCATTACCAGTCTTCTTAATTGGAGTACTACTTCCTAATTAGCTACTTCATCTGTTACTAGAAGTATCACTGATCCTCCTTCTTAATTGGAGTACTACTTCCTAATTATAGCCGTTGAGGGTTGGTGGGAGGACTATAGTCGTTGCACAACGGCTAATACAAACTTCTATATATTTTCTATCTCAACAAAATCATCCAACACTCTCACTCTCTTCCCTCTCTTCCCTCTAGCAAAGTTCCCAGCACTCTCTCTGTCTCTCTGCCTCTAGCAAAGCTTCAGCCAAAGTTCTGCCTGCAGCTAAAGTTTATCTGAGTTTCTTGTAGCAAAAATTATCAACCGTCATGGATCATAGCATAAGAATTGTATGCTCGCACGGCGGTAAAGTAAATGGGTTAAATTACGAACGAGAAGAAAGTATAATTTTTTTAATTTATCCGAATATTAGTTTTGAAAATATGCGTAATCATATTATTGAACATTGCTCTATTCATTATGATTTTATTCTGAAGTCTATTTTTTGTTCTAATTATTTTTTGATAGATAGTGAAGATGCACGAAATTATATTCTTGAGATTAATTCACAATCACGGTATATAAAAATATATGTTATTAAAGTAGCAGCAACATTAGATAATAAAAATAGTAAATATTTTTCTGAATACCAGCATGTTAGTTCGGGTGCTAGTTCTTCTCAATAAATTATTTCATTTTTCCAAGAAGATCATTCATCAGATAAATCTAACCATGATGATGATAGTGACAACGACGATGGAAATAGTGATAATTTAGTTAAAAATGTAGATTATACGGTAGATGATGATGTTGTAAAAGCTATCACTGATGAAGTATTTAAGGGACAATCATTTCCTAGCCGTTCTCACTTTAGAAGCTTTATAAGTAATTTAGCAATTAAATATAATTTTAGTTGTTCAGCTAGTGTTATGAATAATGCTCGTGGAATTATATATAGTTGTGATCAACCGAATTGTAATTGGAGAGTATATGTCAAATCCATTAAAAATGGCGATATAGTTAAAGTTAGTACATTAGAAAATCGTCATTCTTGTTTAGGGAGACTTAGTACAGGACGTCATCGACTAGCTACCGCTGCATGGATTAAGACCATGATAATTGATATTATTAGAGATAACCAGTAATATAGTCCATCACAAATTGTTAAAGATATATATAGGGAGCACCATATACAAGTTAGTTATTCCAAAGCCTGGAGATCCTGAGAGACGGCATTAGCTGAAATTAATAGTAGTTATGATGAGGCATACGCTAGTCTTGAGGAGTATTGTTATAGAATTATGGAGACAAATTTAGGTAGTACATGTTTTATTAAAACTGTCGAAAACAATAGCTTTCAACGAATTTTTATTTGTTTTAAGTCATGTATTGACGAATTTTTAAGGGGCTGTTTACCGGTTATTAGTACTGATGCTACATTTCTTTCGTCTAAATATCAAGATATCATATTTATTGCTTGTGCTCACGATCCTAACTATCAATTATATCTTATAGCTTATGTTGTTGCTAAAGGTGAGAACAGTGATTCTTGGTCTTGGTTTTTAAACTCTCTTAAAATATCTTTTGAAAGTTGTTTTAATGATTGTAGTACAATTTTATTTATATCTGATAAGCAAAAAGGATTAATAAATATTGTTCGTGATATTTTTCCTGCATCTCCTCTTTCTTTTTTATTCAGCATTTTAAATAAAACATGAAAAAAGTTACCAAAGAACCAGTATTTCAACACTTGTTAGACTTGCTTGCTAAATCATATAATGAAACAGATGTAGAGAGTGTGTTTGATATAATTAAAGCCGAGAACATAATATTGTACGATTGGCTTATTGGTGTAAACGATGAAAGTCGTCGATTTGAACATTGGATAACAGCGTATGCTACTTGTCCTAGATTAGATATTAACACTTCTAATCTTGCTGAATGTTTCAATAGCTGGATTAAAAAATTACGAGATAAACCAATAACAATACTTTTCGATGGTATTAGAGCCAAGATTATTACACTTCATGACAATCGTAGAAAGAATACTGAAAATATAGACACAGATTATTGTCCGAAGATGTTAAAGACTATGGCTTGTATTATCAAAGAGAAGAATCACCTAAAAATATTAGCTATTGATAGTTATAAGTTTGAAATAATACCATGCAACAAGTAGAACCTATATTGTTAATATAACAGACAGATCTTGTACATGTTTTAGATGGTACCATACTTATATACCATGTATACATGCATGTTTTGTTTGTAGATATTGCAATATTAGTATTGATAGTTTTTATCCTGCAGTATTTTCGACGGAGACCTTGAGAAGTGTATACGCACCAAAAATGGAGCCAATTCTAGTTTCCTACAAGATTCAAGCTCCTTTGGTTAGAGAAAAAATTGGAGTACCAGATATAAGACGCAAAGCCGGAAGACCAAAGAAGAACCACATCAAACCCCGGGATTCATCGACGAGAGATCTTCGTTGCAGTAATTGTGGTGTGATTGGACACAACCGAAGAAGATGTACTAGTCAACCGAGAGAGTAAAATAGAATTGTTCAATACAAACTTAAAAATATTGTAATAGTGAGTCTGAAAACTACAGTCTACTTAAGAATTGTTCAATACCCAAACATTGCTATCAAACATTGTTATAAATTATCTACCCATCCTCCTCCTCCTCGTCTTGTTGAGTTTTGGTAGGCAGCGGTACTGATGGAGTCAAAAAAATTATGTGAATATCTGGTAGCTTTCATTTCCAGCAGTCTCGTGACTAGGGCCCGCTCCAGCATATTGGTCACTATGGCCCACTCCAACATACTGGTAACTCGGGTCCGCTACAGCATACTGGTGAATAGGTCCCTCTGCACCATCCCTCCTACGACGACGAGAGTGTCTCTATCGTACAAAGCCGGTCGGATAGTCTGGTGGAAGACATGATTGTACTAGAGGCATTTCAGGTTCCCGCCCAATACCCAGATGATCAACACGAGTCACAAGTTCCTCCATAAGAAATCGACTTTGCGGGGAATGTTTATCTCAGGTTGTTGCAAATATTGTTGGTATACACCACTCTGAAATATGAAAGATGTAAATTAATTTTTTTTATCATATCTATGTATATGTAATATTTAAAGTGTAATGAAGTCATACCAAATTATGAATGCCATCGACAAAAGCACGCAAAGTAGAATCATCTACGGATCTACTCTTGAACCTTTGCTCCTCATATTGGTATACTCGGTTGCTCATAAGAGGGCATCCCCACCATTGCCTATAGTCCAGGTTACCAATGTCTGCATAATATAAACAAAATTTTAGCAAACTATTTACGCTAAATCAATACGAATAATGAGTAACTTAGAATTTACATTCCTCAGCAGATCTTAGTCCGAGAGACATGTCCCTCACACTATAATTCTCGAACCGATTATTCCAATCAGCAATGAGACCAAGGATTCGTTGTATTGCATTTGCTGCCTCATAACCGACAGTCGGTGGATCATCAGAAATTATTTGACTCATCCCGAATTGTCGAAGAACACGGTCTGCCGGATGGTACATGGTAAACCGATCATATATAATATAAGATCTTTGTAAACTAAACGAATATGATGTCCTCTTGATTTCTGGAGCATCATCTTCACATGTGTAAGGTAACCAGGTAACCTATTTAATGACATTGTATTAAATAGATGTGATGTTTATCTACGATCAAAACTGTAATAATTTAAAGATATTTATCAGATATTTAAATAATTATCTCATGATACTGCAGTGTATCAAATTGGCTATGATAAAGTGATACACTCATGTATTGGTAGTGTTGATAATCCACTACATCTGTGGGCCATCGCATAGCAACCGAAAATACTCAAACATCACTGAGAATGCTAGTAACAGGCCTACCAATATAGAAGTGCTCGTAGGACCAGAACTATAAAACAAAAATATGACATTAGTACAAACAAAATTTGCGTATTAAAATACTCTAAGTAATTTAGGTCTTTCATTCATACCTGAATCAGTGAAATACATCCACAAATACTCTTGAGACTGGATCTCACAAGTTCTGTCAAATTTGCGTATAAAAATGCTAGAGTAGCAGCTCCCCATGCATGTTGAGTAGGTTTTGTCAAATTATCCAAGAATGGTAGAAGCTGCACATTTACCATATTTTTGATGCATCGAAAAATAGAATTGTACCACATAAACAGAGCAAATACGCTCTAGTGCAACGAATGACCTGAAAATATTAAGTGTTATATAAACACTAAATTAAGTCATAAATAAATCTTACTAATTAAAATACATACCCGCATTTCATCTACATCAACCACCCCGTCAATAGTGTGATGTAGGTCCATGAAGTTGCCACGAAGTCATGTAAACTTCACAAAATTGCCGTCTTTTATACCAGATGGAGGGGTAACACTGAGATACCTCCTGATCAGATCAGATCAGATCCCTTTAATTGCGGATCAAAATATATAGCATCACCTTTAATAGGTAACCATAGTATATTTGCCACATCAAATAGGGTGATCGTCATCTCGCCGAATAAGAGTTGGAAAGTGTTGCGTTCAGGCCACCAACGCTCTGCAAGACTTACAACTAAATGAAGATCGTGGATTAAATATCTAACATGATCTATATAGTGGAATCCAAAGGATTCCACCAAAGCCTTTTGGACAGAATTTAGCTCCCACGTACGATAATTTCTTTCGGTCCGCCAATGTACATGGATCCGGGTTCGTAAACAAAGATCATGGTCGTATAACTATAAAAAATATATGCATTATATTTTGTGTGTAAATTACTTAACTTGTAAACTTTTAATTTAAAAAATTACCTCTCCAGTAAATATCTGACTAGATATGTGGTCTTCAAGTTGCTTAATAATAAGGTCGGTAGTCGGTCCACCGGAAATACGACCGTCATTTTGGTTAGTCATCTACAAAAAAAATTAACTGTGATCATTTACGACTAAAATATAATAAGTCTGTCAACGATTTAAAAATTATCACAAATAATATGTTTACTTACATTAGATTTTTCGGTTATTTTTTTTCCAGTTGATCTTGCTGCTTGCAGACAGGAAAGTGGGGGAGAAGAGAGTGTTGTGAGAGTGTGGTGAGGAGGAGGAGGAGGAGGAGGAGGAGGAGTTGGGGTTTATTTATAGGGAGAAGGGAGAGCTTTTGGAGGGGGGGTCTCCGAGGCGCTGTTTCAGCCGCATGGCCCGCCAACTGAGTTGGCGAGCGTGCCCAGAGCCCGCCAACTGAGTTAGCGAGTTCTTCTTGGACTCTGGGCACCGCCAACTCAGTTGACAAGTTGTCCCTCTCCCTGTCATTTCCAATAACTTCTTCCCTTTTTCGTAATTATACAAAAATTTATTATTTTATCCAAAATAAAAAACGAATTTTGTTTCGTACAAAAAAAAAACTTAAATAATAATAATAATAATGGAAAATGCATCAACAATGAAGTAAACACCACATTTATTGCACACAAGCTGAGATGCAGCATTTGAGTAGTCAAGCATCATTCATAGCCAGTGTACCTCTCCTCTTCAACAGCCCAATAGCAATTCAATAGTTAGTAGGAGTGAGTGAGTCACTCATCTCATGGAAGTTGTGATGCAATTATAATAGGCTTTTGATAAGGGCACTGCACATTTTACTCGGGGCTAGTCCATTGAAAAATTAGAAAAAATTACAAGTTTGCCATCATGAAAGTTATTCGGGGCTAGCCCACTGTTATAATCAGGACTGTCAAAATTTTGACAGTCCTACCACTTGGAAGGACTGTCAAAATTATGACAGTCCAATTTCCCAAAATACAACTTTTCCAAAGTTACTTGGGGCTAGTCCAAATTGTTATAATCAGGACTGTCAAAATTTTGACAGTCCTACCACTTGGAAGGACTGTCAAAATTTTGACAGTCCTACAAATTGTTAGGACTGTCATAATTTTGACAGTCCCACAAGTTATGTGGACTGTCAAAATTTTGACAGTCCTAATTTTAACCCACTGAAAATTTTATATAAAACTAGGACTGTCAGAATTTTGACAGTCCCACAAGAAATGAGGACTGTCAAAATTTTGACAGTCCTCATTTGGGGCTAGCCCAAATTGTTAAAATGAGGACTGTCAAAATTTTGACAGTCCTTCCATTTGGAAGGACTGTCAAAATTTTGACAGTCCTCATTTGGGGCTAGTCCAAATTGTTATAATCATGACTGTCAAAAATTTGACAGTCCACATAGCTTGTGGGACTGTCAAAATTTTGACAGTCCAACAAATTGTTAGGACTGTCATAATTTTGACAGTCCCACAAGCTATGTGGACTGTCAAAATTTTGACAGTACTAATTTTAACCCACTGAAAATTTTATATAAAACTAGGACTGTCAGCATTTTGACAGTCCTCATTTTAATTGTCAGGATTTTTTTTTAGTTTATTTCTATTTAGTTAGTTTTGGATTTTGATTTTTTTAATTTAGTTTAACATCCAAAATAAAATATGTTATCATTGAACCCAAAAAAAATAAAAACTACCGTACGAATATTACGTCTGCCGTCGATCAGACTTCAAACGGCCATAACTATTTGTTTTCAAATCGTTTTTGGTCACACAATAGGTCGATTTGTATGTTTTCGACGAGAGTAACACAATTCGTGTAGAGAGAATTTTCATCCGAAGTAAGACGTACATATTATAGGCAAAAATATAAAATATAAAACTTTAAAGTATCATAACTTTTGACTGGGAGATCGAAACAAGCTCCAGTTTGAGCCAAAATGACCGTATGGAAAAGTACTTCGCGATAAACCGTTTCACCGTTTGACGGACTTCCAAAATTTTTAGAATCGCAAAAAAATGATGTTTTGACCTCCAAATTTTACTTTTGGTATTTTTTTTTTTTTTTTTTTTACAAAATATTTAATGTAGCAATAATAAATTTACTATTTTAAATAACAGAATACTTTAACAAATTTTAAGGATAAAAATTTTAAGGATATTTTGAAATTGCACCCCCCCCCCCCCCCCAACAATTAACAAAAATAAATTAACAGAAAAAAAATTTAGGACTGTCAAAATTTTGACAGTCCTACCAATGGGAAGGACTGTCAAAATTTTGACAGTCCTAAAAATTCAACATATATTTTTAGGACTGTCAAAATTTTGACA
Organism: Iris macrosiphon; assembly: GCA_036927795.1. NCBI lineage: Eukaryota > Viridiplantae > Streptophyta > Magnoliopsida > Asparagales > Iridaceae > Iris > Iris macrosiphon. The sequence continues at coordinate 369,626 of JAYESA010000033.1, read as the reverse complement.
GTCCTACAAATTGGAAGGACTGTCAAAAGTTTGACAGTCCTAAAAATATATGTTGAATTTTTAGGACTGTCAAAATTTTGACAGTACTTCCAATTTGTAGGACTGTCAAAATTTTGACAGTCCTAAAAATCAACATTTTGACAGTTCTTCTATTTTTTCATTTTCATTTTCTTTTTTGACAGTCCGGGAGGCGGGGGAGGAGGCAGAGGCGGCGACGACGACGACGACGGGAGGCTGCGGTGGAGGACGGGGGAGGAGGCGGAGGAGGACGGCGGGAGGGGGGAGGGCTCCGGTGGGGTGGGAAGAAGGGTTTCAAAGTGGGCTAGCCCAGAGAGTAAACTAATGGACTAGTGTGAGTAAACTTTGCTCAATTCTGGACTAGCTCCAATCCTGGACTAGTCCCAAGTAAAATGTGCAGTGCCCTTATAATTAGCCTTATAATATAAGGAGACAACCACATACTGCACAGACAGCTGCAGCCAACCCCTCCTCAGCCCCCACTTCTTCTTTTTCAGTCCGTCCTTTGGTCCGATTAATGGCAATGTCTGCCAGTCACCTATTTCAACAAAATAGTCACGTGCGGATTGGCCGAAACATTTTCGGCCTACATAAGCAGATGCTGAGGTCATTGTCTTTTAGCATGTCCAATCACGAATTGCCACGTGGCACTTCGTTTGGTTTTCGGTCGGGAGCAACAAGGTTGAGGCATTAACGCCAATTTTGCCTAGTTGGTGTATCATGTGCTAGCTCTTTCAACAATTTAACTAGTCTTACTGGGTTTGGTAAATTAAAACTTGTCAAAGGGGAAGAAGCTAAATCAGCTTGTCATGTGTTTTTAACAAAAAACAAAAAAAAAACAAAAAACAAAAAAACAAAATTTTAGCTATTGATTAAAATACGTCCAATTTAGTCATTTTTAGTAACTTAAGGGAATATTTAGAATTTGGGTTTGAAAAAGTTATGAAATTTACGTTCGAGTCTCCATAATCGATTTAATTAGTATTTGAATCTTTGATCAACGGTTGACTCGTCATTCATTCATGTACACAGATAATGAAAGAATCACTCTAGTACACAGAAGAAATAGAATTATAGTAGGTATGGACATCTACCATGAGGTAGATACAAGGATTCTTACGACAATACAAACCGGTCAGTCGAGTCAACCGTTGATCCAAGATCCAGATACTAATTAAGTCGGTTATGGAGATCCAAATAAAATTTTTACAAGTTATAGGACATCCAAAGTATAAAAAACAAAAATCTTTCAGCACTGATTTTTTTTTTTTAAACGAGCACTTTATTGCTTTTAACAAGAAGTTAATCACCAGACCTATAATTGCGAGCTCCCCAAGTCATATCAGGTCAAGACGAGAGTTGTACTCTCTTGGATATAGGGTTAGGGAGCTTTCACTTCACACTTTGGAACTTGAGGGTGGTATGATTGAGTTGGCCAATGGAAGGAGGTGACTCCACCTCCAAGCTTTTCAGAAGAGTGAAAAATTGCATGTAGCTTGTGGATGCCGCAACATGGTCAGTTCGATTGAGGTACATATGTATAGCCTTGAGCACAATCAAGCTAGCCACCACTGCATCAACTCGGTATCCAGTCTCCATCAGCCACTGAATGAACATAAAGCTTTGCTTTGTGACCTTAGGGATCATTACTCACTACGGGGGATGTGTTAGTACTGAGCATGAACATAACTAAATTTCAGTTGGATGGGGGTCATTAACATCTGTTATGAAATTCAACTCAAACCTCTGTTTTGGTCATGCACACTACTAGAAAAAGCGGGATTAGCGACGTATTTTAGCGACTCCAATTAAAAACGTCGCTAAATCAGCGACTCCGTAAAAATCGTCGCTAGACGTCGCTAAATGGCGACATTTAGCGACGTTTAGCGACTTTTATTAAGATTTTAAAAGATTAGTCGCTATAAGTTCAATTAAGGTCGCTAAACGTCGCTAAAATATCTCATTTAGCGACGTTTAGCGTCGTAATTAGCGACGTATCTATCGAAAATGTTTAGCAACGTATTTAGCGACGTCTTTGACGTCGCTAAATTTTATTTTAGCGACGTTTTTATTTGACGTCGCTAAACGTCGCTAAATTTTGGTTAATTATGGCTCAGTTTTCTTTTCCCCCATCTGTCGAAAATTTTGAAACTTTTCGATTTCCCCCCCCCCTCTCCGGCGACCGGCTCTCCACGGCTGCGGCTACTCCGGCATCCCCCTCCTCCTCCTCGAGCTCTAGGTAATCTCTCTCTCTCTCTCTCTCTCTCTCTCTCTCTCTCTCTCTCTCATGTGACACTGACACAAGACACACTTGACAGACACGACACACGCACACAGACACGACACACGCACACAGACACTGACAGACACACACGACACACGACACAGACGCAGACACACACACACACACAGTCACACCGACACACACACACACATACTGACACACACACAATATTTGATCTATTGGATGTGTCCATGTGAATTGAGGGTTGGTATCATGGTGGTGTGGTGTATGGAGGATGTATCCTAGAGTATCTTGGTGTTGCACACCAAATATTTGTGAATTGGACTAGTGGTTGTGTGTGTGTGTCTATTTATGCCTTAGAGTATCATATGATATGTATATGTAAATTGGTGTATTATCTATTTGCATATGAGAGAGTGTATGCATATATAGGTGTATCTCGATATATATATATATAGATAGGTATATAGCTATTGTTATCTGTGTTGGTGTTCATAGTGTCTTCTAGCTGTACTTGATGTGGGAGAGGGTAGAAGAGTCCAGTTGTGTGTGGGTGTCACTACTGAACTATGAGGCTTCAGGAACAGAACTCAATTCAGTTTGGCCTAGTGCATTAGGCAAGCTAGCAATGTGTTGCAGTGGTGTCGGGTTGGCACTGTGAGGAGGTGATTGGTTCCTATCATCTTCTGCAGTGGGAGAGTGTTGGTGCACACTTGAGCAGCATCAAACACATGCATGCTTGAGCAATGGCAAGGCAGCAACAAGCACTTGTTGCATGCCAATACAACCCTTAACTGGGTTATAGTCCAGTGAGCAAGTATAAGGATGAAGTGCAAGGTGCCAGGCCAAGGGTAAGAGGCTCTCAGTGTGGATAGTAGAGTACTTAATTTCAAAGCAGAATATCCTAGTACGACCTAGAATACATAGTGTAGCAAGGTATTAACCTAGTATTGACTAGTATAAACTAGTATGGATCTAGAAGTGGCTTAGAAACATCACCATGAACTAGTTAACTCTGTTTATCATTTCAAGGGCTCTTGGACTTTGATAAATGAAAGTATGTATTATATCAGTTATGAAATGAAAGTATTCCTTATTTTAGACTTTGATAAACGGTCAGTTGTTTTGAATATTGCTTATTTTAGACTTTGATAAATGAAAGTATGTATTATATCAGTTATGATTTTTATAGTACGGTTAAGTTATGAAGTTAGGTGATAAACCACTGTATGTAATGATTTATATGATACATACTGTCATTTTTGCAGAAGTATCTAGAAATGGATATGAATTACTATCTGCGTCATCGTTCGTGGATGTACAACCGTCATCCTGATGACATGTGCGGTGTGCGGGATGAATTCATTGAGGGTGTACAGCAGTTCCTGCAGTTCGCCAAGGCTTTCCCTCAGTACATGGACGGTACCAAAATTAAGTGTCCGTGTGTGAGATGTCGCAACAGGAAATATCATCCAGAAGTGGAAGTTACATATCATTTATACTCGAAAGGCTTCACGCCGAATTACTATCAGTGGACCGCGCACGAAGAACTTGTATCTCTAGCATCGGAGTCGGAGCCCTATGTGGAGCCGTATATGGATGTCCATGACCACGATGCTTACGACGACGGGTTGGTGAACATGGTTTATGATGCGGCGGGGCCTAGTTTCAATCCGGACAATTATGATGCGGCGGGACCTAGTTTCAATCCGGACAATTATGATGCAGCTGAGGAGGCACCGAATGCCGATGCTGCAAAGTTTATGGAGTTGCTGGAGAATGCAAGGACTCCACTATATCCTGATTGTGAGGATCATTCACCGTTGGAGGTGGTTACAAGATTATTGAGCATCAAGTCCGATTTTAACATGTCGCAAGAATGCTATAATCGACTGCTCGATTTGATTATAGAGATCTTCCCCGAGGGTGCAAAGTTGCCTAAAGACTTCTATCGATCTAAGAGGATGGTGAGATCGCTTTGGATGGGATACGAAAAAATCGATACATATCGCAACGGGTGCATGTTGTACTACAAAGACGACAAAGATGAAGATGCGTACAGATTCTGTGGTGCTGATCGCTACAAGGCCACTGTTAGAGGAAAGTCTGTCGGTGCAAGGAAGCCTACCGATTCGATGCACTACTTGCCTTTGACGCCGCGGTTGCAGCGGTTGTTTATGGTTAAGGAGACTGCAGAAAACATGAGTTGGCACAGGCGAAAATAGATCGAAGGAGTATTGGATCATCCATCCGATGGAGAAGCATGGAAGCACTTTGATCGATAGTATCCACATTTTGCCGAGGAAGCGCGTAATGTCAGATTGGGGCTCTCCTCTGACGGTTTTACCCCATTCGGACTTTCGGGCTCCCAGTATTCGTGTTGGCCTGTAATCGTCACTCCGTACAATCTACCGCCTTGGATGTGCATGAAGACTCCGTATATGTTCCTAACCGTTATTATCCCGGGTCCGAACAATACGAAGAGGAACATCGATGTGTATTTACAGCCTTTGATAGATGAGTTGAATCAGCTGTGGGAAGTAGGTGCCAACACGTACGATGTTTCTAGAAAGCAAAATTTTCAGATGAGGGCAGCACTTATGTGGACCATCAACGACTTTCTGGCCTATGGAATGTTATCGGGATGGAGCACCCATGGTCGTCTCTCATGTCCGTATTGCATGGACCGTACTCAGGCTTTCCGTTTGAAACACGGAGGCAAACCGTGCTTCTTCAATTGTCATCGACAATTTTTGCCAAAGGATCATCCGTACCGGAGGAACCAGAATGCTTTTCGTGCGGGAGTTGTGGAGAAGGCCAATCCACCGCCAAGGTGGCCCGGATGCACGATATGGGAAGAGGTAAAAGATTTACCAAGTGCTATCGAAGAGCCTGCTAAGGGGTACAAGTGTGACGAATTTGGTCGCACCCATAACTGGACGAAGAGGAGTATATTCTGGGATCTGCCATATTGGAGCACCAATCTGATCAGACATAACCTTGATGTCATGCATATCGAGAAGAATGTGTTTGATAACATAATTAATACTGTAATGGAGGTAAAGGGAAAGACGAAAGATAATCCGAAGGCCAGGTTGGACTTAGAAGAAATATGTAGACGTCCTGCATTGCATTTGATAGAGGAGGGGAATGGAAAGTTAAAGCAACCTAAGTCAGTTTTCTCACTGGATAAAGAGGATAAAGGTAGACTTTGTAGGTGGATTCAGGGTCTAAAGTTTCCAGACGGGTACGTGTCGAACTTGAGAAGATGCGTCGACCTCAAGGAGAACAAACTGGTGGGTATGAAGAGCCACGATTGTCACGTATTCATGGAGAGGTTAATTCCGATTGTATTTCGGGAATTCTTACCGCAGGTCATTTGGGACCCATTGACAGAGCTGAGCATATTCTTCAGAGATCTTTGTTGTACTAAGTTGCTCGTCGATCGTCTAGAAAAGCAAGAGAAGGACATTGCGGTAACACTATGTAAGCTCGAGAAGGTGTTTCCTCCTGGATTCTTCGACTCTATGGAGCATTTGCCAATTCATCTTTCCTATGAGGCACGTGTTGGTGGTCCTGTCGGTTATCGGTGGATGTACCCCTTCGAGCGGCATCTGAATCACCTAAAGAGAAAGGTGAAAAATAAGGCACGGATTGAAGGCTCTATTTGTGAAGCTTATGTTCTCGAGGAGATTACAAACTTTTGCTCGACGTATTTCAAACCGCATGTTGCTACTAATAGGACGAAAGCTCCGAGAAACGACGACGCATATCAGGAATCTAATGATGCAATACTCAAAGTATTCAATGCGTCCGGAAAGCCTTCGGGAAAAATGAAGAAGAGATATTTGAATGACGATGAGCTAAGGGCTGCTCAATTGTATATATTACTCAATTGCGACGAGGATGAAGTGGAGAAGCTAGAGGGGTAAGTAATTAATACGTCCACGTTTACATCATCTCAATGTAATAGTATAAGATACTATTATGCTACTAATCAGCAGTTGCTTCATTGTTTTTCAGCACATATAATGATGAGTTGAGGTCGGTTAGACCCTACATAACAGACGAAGAAGTAGAACAAGATATGAGATACCATTTTCCTTCTTGGTTGAGCGCATATGTAAGATGCTTGGTAATTACTTTTTATTTCTGCACTTGCAAAACAAATAACTTACTATCGCTACTTTGGTATTTAGGTCGATCGTCTAATATCACCCGAGACTGAATCTATTAGAATTCTAGCCAAGGGACCAATTACTGCCGTAAAAATATGGCCAAGTTTCTGTGTGAATGGGTTCAGGTTCAAGTCAACAAATGCTCCTATCAGAGACAGCTTTCTGGATCTTGATTCCACGAAAAACAGTTGTTTGTGTATCAAATCTTCGAACTACAAAGACGTCAATCCGGGCAATGATTTTTTTGGCTTCTTACGAGAGATTGTGGAGTTGACATATAATTATGGCACAGAACCTGCTAATATCGTGCTATTCAGGTATGAATGGTTCGATCCGATTCAAGATCAAGGTTGGAAAATTGACAAGCATGGCCTTGTGGATATAAACTACAAGCGTAGATATCAAGGATACGAACCATTTGTCCTATCAAGTCAGGCTCAGCTCGTGTACTTCACAACTTATCCTAGACGGGGGACAGCGAGGTCGGATTGGTGGGCAGTATGCAAGACTAAAGCTAGAAATACCTTTGACATTGACGAAATAGCTTATCAGGAGGACGATCTACCTCTTGTAACAAATATTGTAGATGTGGACTCAACGAAAGTTACTCATTACACGAGTAATAATGTAGAAGATGTAGAATTATCCGAAGAGGACGACGAAGTAGATGAAAGTGAAGACGAGGAAGAGGAAGAGGAGGACGAGGAAGGCGAACAAGATGAATTTTCTGAAGATGATTGAAAATAAAATATATTGCATGTAGAATGTAACTATATTTTGACTGTAGAATGTAGATCAAGGTTGGAAAATTGACGAAGTAGATGTACCCATTAACGAATATATGTATTATATTTTGACTGTAGAATGCTTTGAGATATGTATCATATTTCGACTATAGACGGTACTATATATTTGTGTTTCTCTATATTCATCATATGTTGTTATCAGATATGACAGGACGACGCGGAGGATTCGGCAGGTCCCGAGGTAGACAGAGTGCCACTCCGGTACTGCCTACTGTTGGTTCCGGATCATCGTCGCCCAGTACTCCAGTATATCGATCACTCACATCTCCGACTGTTAGGACGAGTAGTTCCTGGCGTGATAGTACACCCTCGTCCAGCGTTCCTCCTGCTGACGGAACCATGGGGACAGATGAGCATGTCGAGGAGGTCGTGTCCACGTTGTCCCAGCATCAGCAAGATCCTCCATGCGCACCTCCGGAGGAGACGAGGACAGAGATTTGGGCCGACGGTACAAAGTAAGTCAATTAGATGGTTTAGTATATATTTGTGTTTCTCTTTATTCATCGTATATTGACTTTTTCAGTAATCTAAATTATTATCTCTGTATAGATATCGTCCATCGTCGGTTCAGAGACGCCTGGGCCAATTTCTGAGGAACAACTACGGTGGCCCTTGGATCAACTACTATGAGGCTCCGGAGGAGAGGAAGGCGTTCTGGTTTGCGCACTTCCAAGTAAAAGTATATTAAATAAATCCTCTAATTTATGCATATTATATAACTTATTCGTGATGCTAACTTACTAAATTATTTATTGTAGCAAACGTATTTTTATCCTCCGCACCGGGCCGAGTTGATCGAGCGGCTCTTTCCTATCGTTGCCGCCAAGCTTATCTGAGATGCTCTGGATGACCAGAAGGCTCGTGATCGTGCTGGAAAACCGATCCAAGGTTGGATCACGCCTGAGCAGTGGACTGCGATAAGGGCTAGATTCGACGATCCGAGCTACAAGGAAAGGTCTAAGAAGGCCAAGGCGGCTAGGCAGAATGCTGCCAAGTGGTGTGGTGGCTCGATTCCGATGACGGAACATTTCCGTCGTTTGGTATATTTTTTCTTTTAAAATATATTATTTTAATATAAGTACCATAAAATGGTACTTGGAAAAAATATTTAAGTTTACTAATAAATAATATATTTTTAACAGGTACAGAGGGGTGAGGATGGAAACATGGTGACCGTCTTCTTGGCCACCCATCGCAAGGACGAAAATCTCATTGATGAGAGGGCCTCACAGACCTATGTAAGTATTACTTTACTTTGTGTTAATTTTAATATAACTTAGGCAATTATCGAGTTTCCAAACCTTTCTAGGCCGAGTATCTTAGGCTGCGTGAGCGGGCAACTGCTAGTACCTACACCTGGAGAGGCTGGTACTTCGTCGCAGCCCGCTCCATCTCCGTCGGCGGACGACCTGTGGGTGACCGCAGCTGGTGGTCTCCAGAGGGGTACGTACTACGGTACGGGCTCCTATGGCGCCCTGGTTGCGACGCAGTCATCTAGGGCCTCCCCGACAGCTGCGTATTCCACACACCCCTCGCAGTCGCAGCCCTCGCAGTCGTCGGCCAGAGTCCAGGAGGCCGTCCAGGAGGCCGTTGACCGTCAGATTGCGTCTCTCCGTGACGAGTTGCTGCGAAGTATGGAGGAGCAGCCCCGGTCCCAGCCGCAGGCGGACGATCCGATGCTCATCGCATTTTTGGATTTGCTCGACCGCAGCATGACGGAGCTACGGGATTTGACAAATGATATTAGAGCCTCCAATGACCGCAACATCATGGACCTGCAGGCGTCACAGCTATCGATGGGCGAGAAGCTGACGATGATGCAGGATTCAATGGTTAATAGCAGTACGAGGCTGTTATCTACCATGGCTTCTTACAACGAGCGACTCGCAGACTTGGAGCGGGCACGGCCTCCTGGTGCGCCTACATCGACACAGACTCCACCGACGTCACTGCCTTCTCCATCGACATCGGTGTCGATTCCACGGGACGAGTATGAGGAGTTCTTATCCTTCAAGCGCCGCGCCGGTGGTCAGCCTCCTGCAGATCCGCAGTAGTATAGTTAGTTACTGGATATTTATATTTTTTTTATTATTTAGGATGCGATTGTATGGATATAAATTTGCCATATTCTTTACGTTTACGATGAGATTTGCTGGATGCTTTCTTTTCTTCAAATTTTATTATATTATTCATATTTTGGTTTACAACTGATGACTGATACTTGGCCTGTATTTACCCAGTGTACTAGAATTTTTTCCCTTGGTGCTGCTACTGTGTTCTTTATTCAATTATTTCTACTACCATCATATACCTGATAATGAACCCAAGGGGGGCTGGTAAACCCAGAAATGCAATATTTTTTTTATTTTTTTGAAAATTAGTGACGTTTTTAGCGACGTTTAGCGACGTTCACTTAAGTCGCTAAATACGTCGCTAATTAGCGATGCAGTAACCTGTCGCTAAATACGTCGCTAATGACGTCGCTAAAAACGTCGCTATACGTCGCAAATTGCTGACATGGCAGTATAGCCAGGTCATTAAAGACGTCGGTGTAACGTCGCTATATAAGTCGCTAATCAGCGACGTTTAGCGACTTTAATAAACGTCGCTATTTAGTGACTCGGCGTCGCTAAACGTCGCTAAATTTTGCGACACCTTAAAGTGGCTAAAAACGTCGGCATAGCGACGTTTAGCGACGTTTTTTTTTTTTGCGATTTGATTTTTTCCGACAACTTTAAAACGTCGCTAATTACGTCGCTAAACCAAATTAGCGACGATTTTTGGTTATTTAGCGACGTTTTTAGACGTCGCTAATTTGACTTTTTCTGGTAGTGGCAGTTGTTGTTGATCCTATCAAAGAAAAATCCCCCAATTCTAGTCATCTAGTTGAGAGAGAGAAAGAGAGAGAGAGAGAGTCTATTGGTAAAATCTCTTCCATGATGCATTTCCTTGCATATTTTGTTCATTTGTTGGTAACTAAGGAGGATTAGAACATGACTATTGCTTTGATGAGAAAGAAAAAGCCTAAGTTAACAGGGAGTTCCATTCATTTCTTGGGCAGAGTAAGCCAAAAGGAATTTCTTTACACATACTATTAGGCAATGAAAATCCTAGGTTTATCACTATGGAATATACTAACTAGTATCATGAATCATATATTTCCGTTTGTGGGATTCAGTTAGGCAGATTAACGAGTAATGACTACTTAGATTAAATTGCTGATCATACGCAAGTGTTATGATGCGTAGATTGTGGCGGCGAACAGTATTAGACAATATGTGGTAATGACTCAACATCCATAATTAGTAGGACCAAGTAATCTGTTATTTTATTTTAATACAGAGTTTGAAACTTTAGTTAATATAAGATAAAAGGGAGCATGCAGTGAGTGGAGGAGCAAGAGAAAGCAAATCCCAAATGAAGAACAATTATTGAAGTTTAGTAAAAACATACTTTGTAAAGGTGAGGAGCATGAAAAATTATATATATATTGAAACTAATTGTACATGACTATTGTAAGTTTTTGTTCAACATTATGCTTAAATTGGTAAGCTCCTTCCATGCTTTTCGCTAGTTGAGGTATCTGACACAATTAACATACATAATCCGATGATATGCCTAAGAAGAATCAGATTTCTTTAATTTGTGATCGTCTTTCTGAATACTTCACACTGAGAACTTGATACCTTCATCTACCAATACCTTCATATGATAAGAATACACCCCCTTCTTTTAGTTCCAAAAGCAGTCACCATGTACATGGGAATGAACTTGTCCTTCATGAGGACTTACGAATTGAGAACTCCACCATCATGACACAGTTGATGCACCTAGTACTTATCTAAAGTCCAATGACTCCAATCATATACCACAAGTTTAGTAAGCACTATTCGAGAAGATCTTCATAATTTAGGCTTGAGCTTCATTACCAGTCTTCTTAATTGGAGTACTACTTCCTAATTAGCTACTTCATCTGTTACTAGAAGTATCACTGATCCTCCTTCACGGACTGTAAGCATCCACACAAACACACACCCCATGAAAATATCCATTAGTTCCCCTATGATTTTGAAATGTGTATTGACCCCCTATGGTCTCCTCCTCGTTGGAACTGGATGCCTCGCTCTCCCTGAGACCTAATTTCAATGTGAATATGTAATATATGCTTGATTTGAGCTATAGCTCTCTCTCTCTTTTTTTCCTTTTACATGTAACATGATTTATGATTTCTACAATCTATCAGTAAAGGAGCGGTTAATGACATGCAACTGGTATGAGCAAGAACAACTTATGTTAAAGATGGCCCAGGTACCTGTGGGTTAAAAAGCAGTGAATTTATCAGTTTAAGAAGAGAACATAACTTTAGACTGAAACCTTTCCATTTGGCAACATAATGAAGTCAAGGTTGAGTTGTTTTATTAACTTCGACAGAAACCTATCCATCTACCAACATAATTTATTTATCAAAACGAATATATCTAGCAACCTACGAACAAGTTGATCACTCGCTCATTTGGTCATTCAACACATGCCACATTACGTCAGACCATTGAACTGAGAACTCACTTGGCCAACCAATTGTAGAGTTGGCACAGGCATTTGATTTGATACTACTAATACTAACCAGGTTATGTTTGACGTTTTAACAATACAGAAGACATTTAGGGGGCACAATAGCACAGTAAGCCATATCGCAACAGTAGATATAGATACTACTTATAATTCCAGAAAGGAATTCTACAGCTTAGTTATACATGCAATGAGCAAATCCACATCAATCCTACAGGCATTATAACCTAGATGAGATGTTTCTGAGCAAGCACATAGTAATATCAAATTACATAAGACTTTTGTCACTTCTCCATATAATGTCTTTCTCGATTGAGGATAATCAACATATATACGATAAAATGATATGCCTCTGGAGCATCTACAAATGCTAGATTGAAACACCAAGATGGTACATCATTCCTCGTCAGTTTCACAGTGATAGGCATATGAAGCATCCTCATCCCACTAAGTAGAACATTCATCAGCAGGTTTATTTTCCTCAGCACCATCGGACAAAGGAGCATGTTCTTTCTCAGTATCCTGCTCCTTGTTCTTGATTTCAATTTCTTCAGAAGCATGAGGTGCATCTTGAAGCTGCCAAATTAATCGATATCATAGTTTGTTCTGCTATAATGCACCATAAATTTCAACTATCTCGTACTTTAGTCTAGAGCAAACTGAAGCGCATTAAAGCGGTAGAAGATCTTATTCCTTGCACAAAACAGAAAGAGAATAAAAGATTGATGGATAAACTTCATCTAGTATTTCTGAATAAAGTGTTTAATTTAAGCATAAATTTCAGAATTGTACACATTATGCTAAATGCACATGCACAGTTTTCATCTAGTATTTCTGCATCTTGTAGTTGTAGTTGGTTAGGAGCATGCATGCTAACTCTCTATACAAACATAGTTTACCATCCACACACAGAGTAAAGAAATCAAATAGAAGCAAACCAATGGGATAGAGCACATACACCCAAGTTCTTTAAACTAGTAGTCACGTCTTCCTGCTGCTTCTGGAGAGTGGTCTTTAGTTCTTGGAAGTCCTACAACCATTTACTCAAGAAATTGGAACAATGCGGGCAGATCAACTATAAGATAAAAGATTATAGGCAGTCTTATAACCAATTACTCGAAAACTTAGACAATTTTGGATTGAGAATAATAAGATATAAATTCAGTTGTCACACCGTTGTCAGTTGTTCCAGTTCAGTATGGAGCCTTGTCTTAAGCTCTGATAGCTCCTGCATGCCACAACAATGGGTACAATATTTTTAGACATGTTATAGTTTGACAGAGAAGGAAATATGGCATTCAAACACATGAACACCACATCAGAATTTTCTCATCTAAACCACTACGAAAAAGCATAGTAACTCTCCATTAAAAAAGAACTCATGCAAAGGGAAACTGCCTGATCCTTCTATTAAAGACCGACCTTGATAACACTAATGATCGTAGTGGCAATATTAGCAGCAGCAACAATAATTAACCCAAGGTAGTCAAAGGCGCAATGCGCACTCGAGGCGCAAAAGGTCCATATCGTCCGAGGCGCAAGGCGCACTTAAGACGGACGCCTAAGCAAAGTGAGACGTAAATTTAAAAAATAATTAAAATATACATAGATATATATATAAATTAATTAATAATGTAAGAAATAAAACCAAACAACATATTAAAACAAACAAAAATATGTTAAAATTTAACTAAGTGAACTAGCAGAGCAGCAATAGTAGTCAACAAGACTAACAAGAGTTCGTATTATCTCTACCACACTTGTAGTAAATTTTAGGTTTTCCCGTTCAAATGTAACCAACTACTTGCATGAGGTAAGGGTTATCTCCCTTCCTCAAAGTTTTTTGTATAAACAAAGAAAATTACAGGACGCGCCTAGGTGCGCCTTTTCTTGGTTGCGCCTTGAAGAAAGGCGCGCATGGAGAAAGACGCATTGCCTACCTAATGAGGTGTGAGGCGCAGCTGGTGTGCCTTTATGCGAGGCACGTCTTTGACTACCATGAATTAACCAATACATATCAATGTGTCATCTACTATTAGCAGGATGCATATTCTATGTAACTTTTAATTCTAACTTTTAAGAATCTACCGCTTATTTTAGATATTTTCCTGGTAACATGTGTACGTATGCACAGACACACGACATGCATGCAAGGAGGATTAATATGGGTAAGCATGGAGAACTAATATTTTATGGTGGGTATATCTAGTCAAATGAAAACATTAGTTAATTTATACTAAAGGTGCTAGTGTCGACATTCCCTGTGAACATATTCCACAAAAAACAAGAATGGGTGTAACTGTCACTCTAGGTATATTACATATTACCTACAATACTTTAGTGTGTCCATTCCTTATGCTTTAATGAATGAAATATACTGTTCTACATGAGTGAAAATTTGTTGTCAGCTGCATGTCCGTTCCGCGTCAATGCGGAGAGTCGGTTCAAACGGCGCAAATGCGACAACCTGTCCCGCCTTGCTCAGTGACATCATGTACATTGAATGCACTGGTGGGGAGGCTCCCGCTCGAAAAATCTGATCGGGGCATGACATCATGGACTATGGAGTCCATAAGTTGATACTGCAACAAATGGGGATCGGGTATTTTGAAACATGCCAAAGGTCGATTCTAGCACCTAACATTAACATAACCTGTATAAGTTGCATCTCCTGGTGTTAATTATTTGAGCTCTCTGGCAAACTTCATAATCAGCAGCTGATAAAACAAAATTTATAGCAGCTTTATAAATTGACCTTAGCCACTATCTGCATCTATTAAGATGTTTTTAATCCAACCTAGTCTTTAACATTCCATCAAAAGCCTTTAAATTTATGTATGAGATGGTTTGATTTATAAATTTACAATAATATTTTTATTATGCGTCTTCAAATTTTAGTATTTAATAAATACTGTACTTCTATATTAAATTCTCAAACCATACTGAACTTTTGTAGTGTTTTTTATTCCCCTTGCCCAGGGTTTTTTAGGTAAATAAGAAGACATCAAAGAAAGAGAATAGTATGTACAGTGTACAGAGACCTTATTCTAACAGATCCACATCTTTCTGCATTTGTTTTCACTACTAAGGAGCAATACTTGACGCAGATATGGATTCACTACCATCAACTCATTGTTGCTTCTTGAAATTGTACATTGCAGATTCAATAGCATAATTTAGATTCTGCTGATGATGGTTATGGGTACATCTTGCATACATTGTCTACACTATAGAGTGCACTAGCCTTTTTATGTGAACAGTTTTATTATCTCTTGCATTTAATGGCAGAGCCAATGTCCACTCCACATAACAATTCTTTACAGGTTTCTTCTCATAGAAGTACTGGTTTCAGACACTTCATATGAGTAACGGTAAGGTTTCAGAGTTCTTCATTCCGGAAAGTCAAAATTAATACTAATAATTGGTATTATTAAAAAATAGAAAATATTTCATATATATATATATATCAAGGTTCAAGAACTCGGTATCGGTATCGGTATCGGACAGTTTGTATGAGAAGCCGTATCGGCAGTATCGGCGGTATCGGATCGGAGTATCGGATATGTTGGTATCGGATGTATCGGCAATTTAAATAATTATTAATTAATTAGTAAAAAAAATTAGAAAAAAATAATTTACATATTTATGCATTATTTAAGTGTTTTTCATGTTTTTTTTAATTAGAATTGAATAAAACAATAGTCATCCTTGTTGAATGGTTTACCTGCGATATATACGTTTTCTTCCTTTACATATTTTTAGTTACAATCTTACTATGTCATTATATTCGTACTAATTGAATCTTGTATTGTTCTGTAGGTTTCAATTTTGACGAATAAAGGCGCATATAGGGAGGCACAAGAGATTAGAAGCAAATAAGCAATGCAAATGGCAGGATGAGATAATGAGACAAGTGACAAGACCCATAATTATATTTGTCGAGGAATCGAGAATTTTTTTTAAATTTTTGTAAATAAATAAATATTTAATTGTATTCAGAAATTTAGTATAAGTGAGTAGTTATAAATTGTTACAATGTGATCTATGACACCAATTATTTTGTTTCATAATATATCGAAATAAAATTAGCAACAAGAATTACATGTTTAAATTTAAAAGTACGACAAAAAATCACTTGGCCAAAAAAATTCATCGGGACTCTGGCCTATCCCTTCATTTAAATTTCATGAATAATAGTCTTTTTACAATAAGTACGAACTACAATTTGTATACAAATACAAAAAATTACAACTATATCACTAAAATTGTTCATAATTATCATGATCGTCCTGATATGGTTCTTGGTTATGAGGGTAGTAGTGACTGATATCTGTATTATGAAAAAAAATTGTCATGAGGCCATCAAATGTTGAATGTTGTTCCGCCTCTGGAGTGTTGTATGGATAATAACTTGTGTATGAACTATCATATGTATTGTTGTAATTGTCTGAAGGAGTAGGTACATCATGATGGCTAGATCCTCCAGCATATGTATCATCCATGCGGTGCTCTCTAGGTTGATAATCACTTGGCCAGTCTTTAGAGTATTCATGAGACTGATCTCCAGGACTTTCATATTCATTAGTATTGTCAGCACCAGCAGCGAGTGTAGCTCCATTGCCTCCACTATCAGTAGTGTCGTCATTATCGCTGTCGACCTGTCGAGATTGTACATCTGGTGTTTTCTTTCTTTTTCCAGGCCTTCCAGCATTTTCGGCAATATCTTGTGGATCGACATCCAAGTTATCATCTAACCACTCATTTTCTCTGCCATCTAAGAGTGGTGTTTCCCTTTCTCTAGTCCAAGCTATGAGTGGATCTTCTTCATGAAATATCTCATCCAAATCAATAATATTTTGTTCATCTTGTGATCTTTGCATATTTCGAACCCTCAATCTCATATTATAATGGACAAAAACTAATTTTTCTAGTCTTGTCATTAAAAGTCTATTGCGGGGACGAGTATGGATGAGAGAAAATGTTGTCCAATTCCTTTCACAGTTGGAAGAAGACACTGTTTGACTTAGGATGCGCACAGGTAATCGAGTCAAATTTGGGGCTTCCTCCCTAACATGTATGGACCACCACTCAGCTACAAAATAATAAAATATATTAGCTTTGTAAGTATATAAATTTAATTAATAAATATTTTAAAGTATGAACTATTACTACCAGGAAGACATCTATTTACAGCACTTTGGAATTGATTTGAACTAAATACACCACTTCTCAATCTGAACTTTTCTGCCTGCAAAGTGATATTACAACAGTTATGGGTCTTATGATTAAAATTAAATATTGTAAAGTTATAAAAAAATCCAATATCAAATAATATTTACCTCTTTGTTTATATTAAGGCGTGTTGTATTGTCATTTACCATTCTATTAACGACGCGGTGGAAACCATTCAGTACCTCGTCGTCATTTATAACATCATTAGAATATTGGTATTTGGGATTCAAGAAATAACCTGCAATATTGAATAAATAACTAGTTTTAAAATCCCTACAAACATTATAAAATAACATTTGAAGGGTATTAAATTTATATAGTTACCAGCTGCATGTATATCTCGATGTAGTTGAGAATTCCATCTGGTATCAATCATTTCCCACCACTTCCTATATCCTTGACCAACATTCTTTTTAATCATTTCTTTAGCCCTGTCCATAGCCTCGTAAAGATGACTCATCTCAGCTTTATCATCGCTATCCACCATCCTTAAAACTTTTACTAGAGGTCGAAATATAGCAGTGACCCCTGCAATATCCCTCCAGTAAGTTTGACTCTCGATTAAACTGACAACCACATCTGCCTTTTCTCTATCTTTACGATTGAGTCTCATGTAGTTATCTGTCCAACCCCGTGTATTTATCATCCTTTTTAAATCAGCCTGATGTTTAAGGATGGAATCAAAAGCAATAAAATTGGTAGCAAACCGAGTGATGGCTGGTCTAACCAATTCTCCATTCTGAGTCTCAGTCCTCATGATGCTAAGAGCCCAACCATGATTATATATGAAACAAGTCATATCTTGAGACTTCCGTATTAGTGGCTTAATATGTGGATCATTGGCTATATCCTTCAACATGAGATCTATGCAATGTGCTGCACATGGCGTCCAATATAAATTTCTTCTCACCTGTATATAAACATATATATATAATTAGAAAGAAGCTATATTTACAATAATAAATAACATATATACAAACATATTTATAATAATAAAAATTCAGTATAAGTGCATTCTCACCTCCATTAACCTCATTCCCGCCTTCTTGTAGTTGGAGCCATTGTCAGTAATTATTTGGACGACCCTGTGTTCTCCAATCTGTTCCACATCTTCATTCATCAGTCCAAATATGTATTTACTATCTTTGTACTTGTTAGAGGCATCTACAGATTTAAGAAATATCGTTCCTTGTGGAGAATACACAAGAAAGTTAATGATGCATTTTCTGTTCTGTGTACTCCATCCATCGCACATAATGGTACATCCATACTCATCCCAATACCTATGAAATGATTTTAGGTACTCCTACATGTCACTTATTTCCATATCCAAATAAGTATTTGAAATCTCATAAGGAGTTGGACCCTTTACTCCAGCCCCGGAAGCTGCTATGGCATCTATCATTGGTTGATAGTGTGGACTTTTAGCAGCATTGAATGATATATTATTGTATATAAAGAATTTTGATATAAATCTTCCTATATTATTTTTGGCATTCTTTATCCCCTTAATTGCACCCTTTATTTTGGGTTGCATTGCCCCTTGTTTTCTGAGGACATAAGGGTCCATACTCCTTACTTCTATCTCTGGAATATTTCTCACCTCCTCCCCACGATATGCGACTGACTTTGATCGGCCACCTAACGTCGGACCCCTGCTTGACCCTGTTTCTCTGTCCCCGACACTCCAACGTCTACCCCATTCCTCAGCTGCATGTTCTCTCCTACTTTGTCTCATGTCCCTTCTAAGATCCGTGAAGTCTTCAATTTCTTCTTCTGAGGAGGAATCTACTCGAGCTATCCTTGTCAACTCCTCCTCTACCCTTTGCTTTCTTTGATTCGCCATTATTTTATCCTTTTTTTTACCCTCAACAAGCAACAACATTTCTTTTTTTATAGCAATTGGTACCTCAGGACACGATGCTACATTTCCTGTAATACCCGCTAAGTGTTGTTTCAGCCGAGTAACACCTCCGTCCATTATTTTGCTACAATAATTGCATTCCACCCTCCTCTTATTATTAGGATTGACACATTTTTCATGTTTCCAACCAGCATCCATTTCCTCCGGCGTACGACTTTTTGGTGCCATTAAGTAATCCTGAAATGATATAACGTTACATACAATAATAAAAAAAATGTTACATGCAGTAATAAAAACGTATAAAATTGTTAGATGCAATAATAAAAAATACAAAGAATGATAACTAATGTGTAATAATTACTGACAAAAAATACAAAGAAATATCGTTACGTACAATAATATAGTTATATAAACTATAATGTTACATACAATAATATAGTTATATAAACTAAAATGTTACATACAATAATTAAAAAATTGTTACATGCATTCATAAATATTGTTAGATAGTCATATATACGATATATAAATTGCAATAATATAAAACATTACATAGATAACAATAACAGGTAGTATATAACTATATATATAATTTTGTTAGATGCATAAATAAAAAAAAGACGTACAATATATAGTATATAGTATATGATGCATAGACGTACATATATTAGTGTATATGTAATATAAAAAAAAGTCATATATATATATATTAGTGTATATGTAATATAAAAAAAAGTCACAATATATATATATTAGTGTATATGTACAATAGAATATATATATATATATATATTAGTTTTATAAATAAAAAAAAGTCAGAATATATATATATGTATATATATATATATATAAGTTTCCTCCTAAAATACTATATGGATGCTGACTTAAACAACCAAATTCCATTGGCTTTCTGGCTAGTGGGATGACTGTAGGTTACACTGGTCACGGGTTCGAATCCAGCGTTAAGTTTTTGTTTTTTTTTCACAGCCGTTGGATCTGAGCGGTGGATCGCTGACGTGGCGAAATGAACGGTGGAGATTTATCTAATGTGTGTTTTTAGGTTGCTGACGTGGCGAAGATCTGAGCGGTGGATCGCTGACGTGGCTAAATGGACGGTGGAGATTCTTTTGATCTGTGTTTTTGGGATGCTGACGTGGCGGAGATCCGAACGCTGGATCGCTGACGTGTCAGTTTGGACGGTGGAGATTGGCTGATCTGTGTTTTTAGGATGCTGACGTGGCATGGATCCGAACGCTGGATCGCTGACGTGGCGAAATGGACGGTGGTGATTCGTTTCTCAGTTATTATGGATGCTGACGTGGCATTTTTTTTATTTTTTTTTAAAAACTTGAACAAAACACGGGCGGAGAGAGAAAACATTCGGCCGAATGTTTTTTCCCGGGAGAGAAACTCTCCGCCTCCGCTCGCCTCTCTCTCCGCCTCCACTCGCCTCCACTCGCCGGGGCTCGCCTCCACCGCTCGAGCCAAGGACGGAGGAGAACTTCTCGAGCCGCGGTGGAGGCGGAGGAAGACTTCTCGAGCCGCGGTGGAGGCGGCGGAGGAGGCCAAGGACGAGCTCAACTGGAGAGGAATTGGTTACCTGGAAAAGGTTAGACTTTCTGGACTTCTTCTAATCTGTTTGTAAATTAGGGTTTGTTGTTTGTTGTGTGTTATTTTAGGCAAATGATCGAGTATTTATAGAAGTTTTTGATTGCACTGATATTTTTCTTCGATTATTGGATTTGACGTCGTCTGCAAAGCATTATTTGCTTTATTGGATGCTGATTTTTGGATTAGATTTGCTTTTGTTTTCGGTCGGAAATCATTTGATATGCTTTTGTTTTTGGTCGGCAAGGATTCCAATCTCCAGTAGGATTTAGGTTTGTATCGGGTCGTGTCGGTCTGTATCGGCTCGTATCGGACCGATACAACCCGATACAATACATTTCCCCCAAATATCGGCCGATACCGATATTTTTGGTGAGTATCGTATCGGGTAGGCTGAGATCCGATCCGATACGGCCGATACGTATCGGTATCGGCCGATACTTTGAACCTTGATATATATATATATATATATATATATATAATTTCTTACGTTGAAGAATAGAATGTTTTAGGGTTTGCTCCTCTTGAGCGGCGCTCACGAACGAACGCAGTCTCTGGGATCCCTCGCGCTCGCGTAGGATCCGGGGAGAGTCCCCGATCGACCAGAGCCCCCGGCGGATGAGGGTGGGTTGGATCGGCACGGCGGGAAGGCGGAGGGAGGCGGCTGGAAAACGGTGGTCCGGAGGAGACGTACGCAGGGGGGGCGACCATCAACTTGAGGCTGCCTGCGACCATGGCGGCCAGGCGGACGATGATGCGGCTGACGGCGGGGCTCGGCGAGGCATGGTGGAGGATGCGACGCCAGACCGGTGATCATCCAGGCAGGTGGTGCAGCCAGTGGGGCCAACGGGGCATAGCAATCCGGCCATAAGCAATAGGGATGTGCCTCGACGAGTGGATCTGAGACGTTTCACGGTGGCGGAGAAAGGAAAACAACCGACAGATAATCAAATACGTGGTAAAACGTGGGTTTAATTTTTCGGGAGGACGACGCACAGGTTTCGGGACAGATGCAGTTTGTCGCCCCTAAACGTGCGGGGGATAAGGTCCGGGCAATGTTCACGGAGGCGTATCTGGCGGAGACGACAGAGTACTGAAAGAACACTATCGTATTATATGTTCTTGGCAACCGTCAGTTCTACAGACAGATTCGTGCATATGCTGCTTGAGTATGGAGACCGAAGGGGAGCATAACAATATTCTCGCGTGAGAACGGCTTCTATTATGTTCGGTTCGGGATGAAGGAAGACAGAGAATCCTAGAAGGGAGTCCGTGGACGTTTGATGGTAGGCTAATCATCATGAAGGCATGGAGTCAAGAATCGAAGTGCAAAAGGAAAATATTGAAGTCGATTCCAGTCTGGATCCGACTTCCTGAATGGCCGATCAACTATTGGAGCATAGACATAATGATGCTGGTGGCAAGTATAGTTGGCTCACCTATTAAGGCGGATGAAGCGAGTACAAAGAGAGCCAGACTGGGATATGCTCAGATCTTTGTTGAGATTGAGGCAAGGAGGGTCCTGCCACAGACCGTCGAGTATGAGTTGCCTTCGGAGGAGGTGTGCCTGCAACGAATTTAGTATGAGTGGGTCCCGTTGGTTTGCCAGCAGTGCAAGTGTTTTGGCCATCCGGCTAGAGACTGCAAGATGGTAGAGGCGCATCAGCCAGGTTCTGTATCAGAGAACATCAACGGGAATGGACAGGAGGGTATGGTGACAGACATCTCCGGGGCAGGCACTTTCTAGGAGTCATGGGAGGAACATCCAGAGCAGCGATGCGGGAGTAGCAGAAAGGACGGCGATTACTACGTCGAGCGAACGGAAGATGAAAAACGAGATCGATATGGACTCGATAAAGCATTGGATCTGTCCAATGCTCGTCGTACATCTACTGAGGATAGCATGGATGGAGCAGGAGAAGGAAGGTCTGGAGGGGATCAAAGCTTGGTTGTGTTCCAGGCGCAAAATACTACACCGGGCATGGGTATAGCGGGTTGGGACGAAGGGAGGATGGAACCGATGAGGCACTATATCGGAGGAGCTCAAAAGAACATTAGTAGCAGCAGTCGATCGAAGAGGGGAGGAGGAAACGTCGTTTCGGGTAATGAGAGCAGAAAGAGACTCAGGGCCTTTGCGGGACGACACTGGACAGTGCACAATATTCGCAGGGGGAGGAGGTATTGTGCATTGACAACCCGCGATGGAAGGAAGTGTGGAAGGAAGTGCACCAGACAACTGCTAAGAAGGCAGCACAGGAGGATAGTCAGAACAATGTCGTTAATTACCCAATTAACAGTTCTGATGGTATGCATGGGCCTGAATCACTGATTTAATGTCAGTGATCGCTTGGAACGTGAGGGGAACTTGCGTCCTGGATAGATGGAAAGATCTGTGATGTGCTGAGGAAGAAAAATTATTGTATTAGCGCCTTACTGGAAACTAAAATCAAGACGGGCAGAACACTAGGACGGAGGACACCTACCAACTGGAGTCAGGTCCATAATTTGTATCTTTACAACATGGCCCGCATCTGGGTTAGGTGAAATTCTCGGAGTTGGGATAGGCAAGTGTTTCACTTGTCTGACCAATTGATTGCGGTTTATTTTGCTAATAAGGTTTCAAGTTTATTCTGGGTGCAGCTTATGGGCACAATGACAAGACGCAGGAGGGAGGGCTCATGGCGTAATCTCGGCTGGCTTAGCAGAATGGTGGATACCCAATACGGACTTCCTCTGGTCGTTATGGGTGATTTTAACACGTTCTACAGACATGAGAAGATAGGTGGTAGAGTGGTTCCAGGTTGTATTCTTATTGATTTTCAACACTGTCTCCTTCAGTCTGACCTACAGCCTTTGGAGAGTACGAGACATCTGTGGACGTGGCACAACAAGGCTGTCCGGAAGAGTGGCGTGCCAGCCGGATCGGGCTTTGGGAAACTAAAGTTGGTTCGGCAAGTACCCTGGTCTGAAGGCAGAAGGGTTGATGGCAGGTACTTCGAACCACTTCCCAGTCTGCATACGACTTGTTGACCAACCGAGGTCCAATGCGAGACATTTCCGGTACAACAACAAGTGGGTCCTTCTCGAGGGATATGAGGTAGTGTGGTGCCGGTTACAGAAAGATGTTAGAGGAAACCCTCAGTTCCGGCTCGTCAGCAAGCTGAAGAAGGTGAAGGCGGGTCTTAAGGCTTGGAACAGGCTGGTTCCGGCCCAGAAGCTTCAAGAGGAGCAGCAGCGCCTCCGGGAGGTGCAACAGCAGCTTCAAGGAGACATTTTGAATGAAGACAAAGCCGCGGAGAAAAGAAAGCTTGTCCAAGATGTCGGCACAATTAGGTTCCAGGAGCAGATAGAATCGGCACAAAGGACGAAGTGTTCGTGGCTGCGGAATGGAGATAGATGCACGAGGTATTTTTACGACATCGTGAGAGCACGTCAGCACCACAACCATATCAGCAAGCTTATTACTAGCGACGGCAAAGAGGTGGTGGCCCCAAAGGACATCCAAGCGGAGGCAGTGAGGTATTACTCAGGCTTGTACAATCAACATAATTATTTAAATATGTTTCCTGAGTTGGTTTGCAAGCGTGTGGTCACGCCACACGGTAATCGTATTCTATTTTTTGTTCTAAAAGGCGGCTGTCTAGGCGCTAGGTGCCCGCCGATGTCTGCGTATGCCCCCGTCTAGTCCCCCTGACGTTCGAATATATATATTTTAGGGTTTTATGGATTTCTTTCTGCAATTTTTACTAGGTTTTTTATATTTTATTTTATTAAACCGGCTAGATCTAGGCGGTCGCCTTGGCAGGCTAGGCGCTAGGCGGTTGCCCACCCGCCTAGCGCTTTTCACAACCTTGGTTCTATTGGCTCCGGTGACAATGGATGTGGTGGAAGGGATTATCAAGAGGGGGGATCCAAACAAAGCACCGGGGCCTAACGGGTTTGCCAGCCGCTTCTATCAGGTGCAATGGGAGCAGATTAAGTTCGAAGTGCTAGAGGTGATCATGGATTTCTTCGAGAAGGATAGGCTCCTGCGGGAGTTGAACCATACTTTCCTCACATTCATTCCGAAGGAGGGTACCAGTTCGCTCGCGGACTTCAGATCCATCGTGTGTTGCAACTACCTTTACAAGCTGATTACGCATTTGATGTGTCAACGAATGGAGGACATTATGCGGGAGCTGATTTCTCCGTATCAAGCAGTGTTCATCAAAGGGAGGGATATTGCTGACAACAACCTTTTAGCTCATGAGATGGTACGGGACTTTAATAAACCAGGAGGAGACAAGGCTTGCATCAAACTGGATCTTCGGAAGACATGACACCATGAACCGAGAGTTTGTCCGTCAGATCATGCTTGCTATGGGCTTTGACAGCATGTGGGTGGCCAGGGTTCGGGAGTGTATCACAACCCCAACTTTCTTTGTGCTCATCAGGTGGCAGTCGTATGAATTCATTGGAAGCAACAGGGGGTTGAGGCAGGGTGACCCGCTGTCGCCTTATTTGTTTACGCTGGTCATGGAATATTTCTCCTGTCTCATGGAGGTTACGGTGCTTAGGAAGCAGATTATTCCGCTTCACAGGAGGGTGACGCCACACGTGTCGCATCTGATCTATGCAGATGATCTACTGGTTTTCTTGAAACCAAGGGAGGTATGACTCAGCTGGCTTCTATCATGGAGATGTTCGGTTTATACTCGGAGCTGCACATGAATCGGGACAAGAGCAAGGATTTTTTAATAAGCACTGCCAGAATAAGGAGGAACTTGCATCAGTTCTTGGTGTGGAGCGGGACAAGCTTCCGGTCAGATACTTGGGGATCCCGCTATCAGTCAACTATGCCAGAGATATGGACTGCCATAGCCTAGTTGAGTATATACAGAGACAAGTAGAGGGGTGTCATGACCAAAATCTATCTTTTGGAGGACCAATTAAGCTGGTTCGCACAGTCATCACGGCGATTGTCCGCTTTTGGTTACATGCTATATTGCTTCCAATCTCTACGATTAACATGATCGAAAAAATTTGTGTCAACTTTGTTTGGAGAGGGGAGATACATGTTATAGGGTGGAACACTCTATCGACTGCATAAAGGAGTAGGTCCGCAGCCTTTACAACTGCTTCGTGATGTGGCTAGACTGAAGCTTACTTGGAAGTTTCTTTCGAGAAACTCATTATAGGCAGCTTGGATGGGAAACAGATACTTGGGGGGACAGAATTTTTGGAGTAGATCTTCAAACAATGACTCCGTTTTTTCAAAAGTATTACCTTATACCGCTCTCAATTAAAGCAGTTGATCTCGAGGGCCTTCAAAGATGAGAAGACCACAGACCTATGGTTTGACCTATGGATTGCACACCAAAGTTTGGTAGAGCGGGGGTCAATTGGGTGTCGAGGGAATAAAAGAAGGGAACATGTGAGTGTCATCCTTAGGAATGGAGTCTGGTGACCGGAGTTACATGGTAGCACAAAGCAATTTAGGGAGCTCATTCGGACGATGCGGGTGGACACATCACTTCAGACTGATGCATGAATTTGGGATAATACTGGGACGGATCGGTTCACACATAGAGCCGTAGCTGATGCTATCAGAATCGTACATCGGGAGATGGAGTTGGTGGATGTGGTATGGGTCAAAGGTGTTGCTCGAAAAATATAGTTGTGTCTATACAAATTGAGCCTGGAAAGATTACTCACTCTTGATAGGTTGCGAAGATTTTGACTGCAGCTGGAGGTCCAGGGATGTATACTGTGTCAGCAGAGGAATGAATCCATGACACATATTTTCTTTCAATGTCAGGTGGCGCAGAATATTTGGCAAGCCCAACATGATAGGTTGGGTTTATCCAGTAGGTGGGTCCATGACTGGAGAGCAATCGTCGAGGACATCAGAAGAGAGAAGCGGAGAGACTTTGCTTGGAACGAGGCCTGGATTAGATTTGCGACGGCGGTCTTGCATGTTTGGAAGGAACGGAACAACCTTATCTTTGAGGGGTCGGTGATTTCCACCATTGTAATTATCTATAATATCGAGCGTGATGTCAATATGATGAGAGAGAAGGCACACCCTTGATTGCCTCTTGTATTTGTATTTTTTTGTTGTTTTAATTATTGATGGATGTTGTCACCAACTTCGACAATGGAATGCTTAAGAGTGTGAAAAATGAATCTTATGGACACGTAAAATGTAATACTCATAGTCAACACACTGAATCATTGTGCTGACACAGTTTTCCCCATATTACTCTTTTTCTTGTAATTATTGTTTTACTTAATTGACCCAGAAAGAGAGTATCATTGTCAGTATCCGCCAACGGATATCTAGAGGTCCGACTGTGAATTAACCGCTACTTGAATATTGGACGACACTGCAAACCTTGAAATGATGTAGTGGGACCACCTGTCAGGAGACATTTTTGCCATAATAGCAAGCAATTATTTTGCATCTTAAACTTATGTAGAGTTATCCTAAGAAACTATGACCATGGAGTTTTAAAGTAAAATTATTCTTCGATACCAGCCCATTTCTAAGTAATATTTGAATACATATGATCAGACTGAGCAGTTCTATTTAAAATTATGTTTATAAGTTCCTTGTTTCACTCTATACTCAAATGAAATCATGGGAAGCAAGCGGTCTATAATGAAATCCTTTCAAGAATGTAAAGGCATCAATCTTTCCAACTATAATGGATTTACAGAGTAGATAGCAATATAGGAAGTGTCATCTTTCACTCTCCTGATATCAATATTTTGTAAAAGGAAATTTCCTAATACAAAAAATTAAACACAATTGTAACTCTTGACATGAGTTGATTATGATAACCAAAATTTAGCAAATGAAAAATAACCAGTCTACTGGAAGAATAAACAGTAATACATACCGTAGAGTGGAAATAATGGATTGATCTTTATTGATGAAAAGACTACATGTATATAGGAGAGGCTATCCCCTCTCTCTACTATTCTATCCGATGTGGGACTAAAGCCCATTACTAATATAACACTTAACACCCTCCCTCAAGCTGGAGCATATATGCCAATCATGTCTAGCTTGTTACATAAAAATTTCATCCGAGAACCAAAAGAGATTTCGTGAAGATATCGGCTATCTGATCACTGGCCCTCACGTGATAAAATTTTATCATCCCCTTTTTATACTCATCACGGACGAAGTGGACATCAATTTCAATGTGCTTCGTCCTTTCATGAAATACATGATTGGTAGCAATATGGATAGCAGATTAGTTATCACACCACATATCTGCTGCTTTAGATCCTGCTTTTTCTTTCCGTTGCTGCAGATATAACACTTCAGCCGTGTCATGAGCAATGGCTCGATATTCAGCTTCGGAACTTGATCGTGTGATCACACTCTGCTTCTTGCTCTTCCACGATACCAAGTTTCCGCCAATAAATACCGAATAACCAGATGTAGATCGTCTATTTGTCAAGCTTGCACCCCAGTCAACATCGATAAAGCACTCAATATTTGTATGTCCCTGGTTCTCCATACGAATTCCTTTCCCAAGATTCTGGACTAGATAGCGCAGAATTCTGAGAACTGTCTGCCAATGTGGAACTCGTGGAGAAGAGATAAATCTACTTGCGACACTGACTTCAAAGCAAATATCTTGACGAGTCATAACTGCCAAGTAGTTGAGTTTTCCAACCACTCGACGATATTGATCCGGATTAGTCATCAGTACCCCCTCGTCGGGAAGTAACTTTTTTCCTGGGTCCATTGGCGACATTGCTCCCTTGGCTTGCATCATTCCTGCATCATTTAGTATGTCTAGCACATACTTCCTTTGAGACATGATAATATGCTTCTTTTCCCGTACGA
The DNA here is from genome assembly GCA_036927795.1 of Iris macrosiphon. NCBI lineage: Eukaryota > Viridiplantae > Streptophyta > Magnoliopsida > Asparagales > Iridaceae > Iris > Iris macrosiphon. The sequence continues at coordinate 341,263 of JAYESA010000033.1, read as the reverse complement.
CTTCAACACACTAGAAGTAGTTTAACGATCTCATATCCTTGGTCTGAAAGTGTTCTTCCAGAAACTTCTTTGGTCCTGCAATGCCCTGGCTGTCGTCTTATGTGATCACAATGTCATCAACATAAACACCAAGTAGTAGTATCCTTCTCGCTGATGTCTGTCGATAAAATACGGAATGATCCTTCTTCGATTGACACATGCCAAACTGAGTGACAACATATGTAAACCGACCAAACCATGCACGGGATGATTGTTTGAGACCATAGAGGGCCTTCCGCAGATGACACATTTTACCCTCCCTTGCAACGAACCCGGGAGGTTGCACCACATATACTTCTTCGTCAAGATCCCTGTGGAGGAAGACATTCTTGATATCCAGTTGAAGTAGTGATCAGACATAGCTAACAGCTAAGGCCAAGAGTACGCGTACAGAGGTCATCCTGGCAACTGGGGAGAATGTCTGAAAATAATCATCACCATAAGTCTGAGAATATCATTTAGCCACCAGACGAGCCTTCAGTCGATCAAGGGTATCATCCGGTTTCACTTTGATCGTGAACACCCATTTGCAACCGACAACATGTTTACCCGGCAACAAATCTACCAAGTCCCAAGTATGGTTCTCCCAAAGTGTTTTAATCTCCTCGTCCATAACAGCACACGAACCGGGATGTTTGAGACCCTCATCGGCAGAATTGGGAATCTGAATCCCATCAATAGTAGTTATCAAGGACTGAGTGTGGCTCGCAAGCCCTTTGTAGTTTTCAACGTACAAGGGATGATCACGACAGGCACGACGAGGTTGAACTGGAGGAACAGGCGGAGGCGACTTAGTGGAGCTAGAGGAGGATGATGTCTCTGTGACTGTAGGCGAAGGCACCATCTGTGACACTCGTTTGAACGACGGCGGTGCTGGCGGAACCGGTATCTACGGACCGTCGGACCGGAAAACTGTCTCGGTAGGGGAGGGCACCCTTACAAGGGGATGTTGTGTTTGAACAGGAAACAACAAGAAATTATCTTCTGAGTAAACTTGCGGAGCCGGGTCAGTAGTTTGTGGAAGTGGAGGAAACTCGGTTTCAACAAAGGTAACATCCCAAGAGAAAAAATACCTCTTCAAGACTGAAAAAAAATATCGATACCCTTTCTGATCCTTAGGGTACCTAAGGAAAATACATTAGATAGCCTTTGGATCTAATTTAGAAAGAGTTGGTCGGGTATCCCTAACATAACACAAGCAACCAACAATTCGGAGAGGTCGAGGAAACGGCTCTCATTTGGGATATAACCGAGAGAAGGGAGTATCGCCATTGAGAAGAGACGACGTCATGCGATTAATTAGATAGCAAGTCGTAAGAACAGCATTTGACCAAAATCTTTTTGGAGTATATGCTTGGAACATAAGAGCACGCATTATTTCTAAGAGATAACGATTCTTGCGTTCAGCCACAACATTCTGTTGTGGTGTGTAAGGACATGAAGTTTGGTGGATGATGCCATTCCGAGACAGATGTGAAACAAACTCACGAGACATATACTCACGACCATTGTCACTGCGAACGCATTTAATCGAAACACCAAATTGTGTTTTGATTTCTGCATAAAAATTGTACCAAATGTTAATTCGAAACGATTTTTTATTAGATAAACAAAAGTGACATGTGAGTAGTCATCAACAAAGGTAACAAAGTACTTGAATCCCATTATAGATTCAACCGGACAAGGTCCTAATATATCGGAATGCACCAACTTGAAGGGAGCGGAAGCAATTTTATTCTGACTGACCGGATAAGAAACCCGGTGATGCATAGACAAACCACATGACTCACAATGAAAAAAATATGAAACATCTAAAGATGGGTACATTTTCTGGAGTGCTTTGACAGATGGATGTCATAACCGGCAGTGTAACTCAAAAGGATCAAGTTTCACACCAGCATAGGCAACAGAGAAAGTTTTGTCAAACATGTACAAGCCTCCAGCCACATGCTCCCTACCGATAGTCTTTCCAGTCTTTAGATCCTGAAAAACACAACCATCAGAAAAGAATGTTACCGAACAATGCATATCGCGAGTAATCCGACTAATTGAGAGTAAGCTGAATGGGTTTCCGGGTGTGTAATACAGAATGTAGTGACAGTCCCGAAGAAAAACGGGCAAATCATTTTCCACGGACTGTCAGCGAACCACCATTGGCACATGTAATATTAGATATACGACCAACCGGTACATAATTTCGTATCATACTTGTGTCGCCTGTCAAGTGAGCAGACGCACCAGAATCAAGGACCCACTGCTTCGACTGTATCACATATGCCGCTGAGTACCCTGCGGTAGACCCAGAAGTAGAGACTTCACCTCAACGTTGAGCTTGAAACTCAATAAAGTCTGCATATGCTTCATCAGTCAGTTGTATGGATCGGCCGCCAAAATCAGGAGAATCTGAGGTAACATTGGCGGGAGGAGCTTTAGTACACTGCCACTGGAAATGAACATGTAGACCACAGTTGAAGCAGGTGCGCGGTCGACCTCCATCACGACCGCCAATGCCTCGTCCACCATTACGGCCAACATTTCAGCCGCCACGTCGTCCACCACGACCACCAGGAAATCCAGTACGAGCGGCACCAAGAGCAGATCGATCAGTAGGAGCATCACTTGGAGAGGTCTTGACGACCTTTGTTGTCCGTAGGACACAAAAATGAGCTTCCATTATAGATGGAACCTCCTCCAGCAATGATCTGAGAGCGAGTTGAGTCTGCATCAGGACGGAGAGAGACAAGATATGCCATAACATGAAGCTGCTCACGTTGAGCCCTCGCTTCATTGATATCCGTCGTCAGAGGTAATACATGGTCAAACTTCATCAACCATAGCCTTAAAAGCCCGAAAATGGTCCTTATGAGACTTGTCGCCATGTTCTGCCCGGTAGACGCCGACGATCGAGTCATAGATACGAGACAAGTCGCGTTTTCCATCGAACGTCGTTGCTAGGACCTCCCATAACTCATTTATCGTATCCGTGTTCTGAACCATGTCCTCTACCGATTGTTCCATTGAGTTCATCAATTGTGTAAACAGTCGACTATTATCCGTCTCCCACTGCTCAAATGTGGGACCAGTCGTCTCCGGAGGATTGTCAGTCAGATGTTTAGACAATCGCATTCCCTGAAGTGTTTTCTCAACCTTCTTCTGCCATGTTGAGTAACCATCCGGTCCGTCCAACCGCCAATCGACGAGTCGAATCGAAGAAATCACCGTGCCAGTGCCCGTTGGTCCCGCCAAGGCATTTCCGACACCGGTAGTAGTATTACTGCTAGCCGCCTCAGTGTTTGTCATCCTGCAAATGCCACTTGATTCGACCGTCGCTGGATCTTCCCAACCCCAATAATCACATCAACTTTACCAGTGAGCTATCAACGTGGCCAGAACTGACACGCGCATGGAAAGTAGAGATCGTATGGGGATCACACAAGCCAGGACAGAGAAGCAACCCAGGTGACTCTGTGTATATCCTGATGTGGATATCGGAGTAGGAATGAAACAAAAATCCACGTAAAGAAACAACTTGTCTACTCTTTATTAACTCCTGAAGTCGTAATCTAGGAACATAGGTTCAGCAAACAAATCATTGTCTACCATTTGACCGTCAATATACGACTTTTTTTTTGGAATTAGGGTTTAGACAGGAAGGATGAGTGGCAGCTGCATATTAGGGTTATGATTTTGGACTGGAGGTCTTTGGGGGGGGGGGGGGGAGGAGGGGTCGGCTGACAGTGGGGGTCGGCAAGGGGGGGAGAGGGGACTGGCAGGCAGAGATGGGGGGGCGCTGACAGAGGGTGGGGCAAATAAGCAAACAAGCAATTATGCCAGCAGCAAATGAAAATCCATATGCATACTTCTTTAGTCATATACACTATACCTCCCCTAAATGCGAATATGCATGAAATATATATAAAATATACTCTGATGAGAAAAAAAATATCATAATTGAAGTCTAGTAATAAAATGAGCACTAACATCCATGTAGGTCTTCAGGTGTGTATCAATCGTAGTCCTCCAGCCTTGCAAATCCTGCAAATGATCCACAAAAAACTAAATCATGCCAAAAGCTTACTTTTATCAGAAAACAAAACTTGTTCGTCAGCAAAAGACCTAACTATAGCGAATTTGACAATGGAGTTTCTGACGAAACTCAGATAATTTAACCTGGGGTTTTCTAGTTTTGATACTCTTTTTTCAAACTTACTCCAATTAACCTTTATAGGAGTATTGTTTAGCAATGGAATTAGAAAAGATATACGCACTCTTCTTTAAATGTAACATTATTTTCACATGCAAAGAAGAAGATTTGAGGTTCAAAAAGTGATCTGGCGTCGGGCTGCTTGAATTTGTCCATATAAGAGAACATTACTGCCGGAAGGAGTTGCCAGGTGATAATGGACCGTGCAGAACTGGTTCTAGGCCTAGCGGTCCCAATCAAGATGGGAAGGCAGCCAATCTGGTTATGACGGACAACAGTAGGAGTTGAAGTAGCCAGTTGCTATGGGAGTTCGGCTGTAGTATAACTACCAACATGTGGTGGAGAGAATATATGACGAGAGAACAGAGATTTGTGTTTGGGGACTTTCAAAAACCCAGTCCAACTAGACTTTTGAAACTCCAATTTGATGTTGTTTTCAAAGTCCACCATATGAAAAATACAAATTTTGATCCAAACAGGCTGGAGTTTTGATTCTTGGAGTCTCAAAACTCCAATTTCATTGAGGTAACTATGTTATTGTTGCCAAACAATGCCTTAGCAATCAAAACCTCACTGGATATTGTACCAAAACATAAAATCTTCAAATAGTACACATCTAAATATGCTATTCAGCCAAGGGCTGACAGACCATGGGGCGAGGGGGAGATGGCGCTCCACTGAGTTTTCGATTGCCTTATACATACTATTTGTTTCTCTATTTATTTACTCCACTTTCTTTACAAATTTAGCAACCAAATGGTGGGCTAGTTGGTAAATATATGAGGTTAAGAGGTCTTGAGTTCATACTCACTAGCCACATTTAATTCTTTTGTATTTCCTTTTTTTATTTAAATTATAAATAATGTCTCCTTAAAATTTAAATTAAATTTATGTGCCACTGCCAACACATGCATCATCCTATAACAGATCAATTTAATTTAAAATACAGAAGAATCTCATAGATCTTCATTAGTTATTCTATATTTATCAATTGGCAATTTAACAAAATCTTATGGATCTATATATCTCTGTATGTATTCATAGAAAAGGACCATGGGAACTTTTGCTTCAATAACATGATAGTACGTGTAGGAAATAATAATAGAATGATTATTATTGATGAGAGAGTTACACATATATATAGGAGAAGCTAACCCCTCTCACTATTGTTCTATCCGATGTGGGACTAAAGCCCAATACTACTACTAATACTAAACACCCTCCCTCAAGCTGGAGCATAGATGTCAATCATGTCCAGTTTGTTACACAGAAATTGAACCCGAGGATCCAGAAGAGACTTCGTGAATATATCAGCTCTTGTAAAAGATGTTGCAGATATAACACATTTGTTGTGTCGTGAGCAATGGCTCGATATTCTGCTTTCGAACTTGATCGTGCTATCACACTTTGCTTCTTGCTCTTCCACGATACCAAATTTCCGCCAATAAATACCGAATAGCCAGATGTAGACTGCCTATCCGTCAGGCTTGCACCCCAATCAGCATCAGTAAAACACTCAACACAAGTATGTCTATGATTCTCCATCCGAATTTATTTTCCTGGATCTGGACTAGATAGTGCAGAATTCTGAGAACTACGTGTCAATATGGAACTCGTGGAGAAACCATAAATCTACTTGCGACACTTATGACGAAAGAAATGTCCGAGTGAGTCATAACCACCAAGTAGTTGAGTTTTTCAACCACTCGACGATACTGATTGGTCATCAGGACCCCCTCGTCGGGGAGTAACTTTGCCCCTGGATACATGGACGAGGTTGCTCTTGTCACGTTCCGATTCGGCAGAATCGATAATCGTCCCCCGAACGTGATGCCATGCGAGCGTAAGACGCGCTACGCATAAGACCTAGGCATAATGATATACATTGAAACACATGCAACAGAGTACACAAATTGAATAACAAGCATTGGACAAAGAAAAGTTCTTTTTATTGATAATGAACATCTTTGTTACAAACTCTTGACTCAAAGTAAAGGAGTGTCGATCGGGCTTACAAGATGGACGCAAAATGAGATAGTTGATCCATACATTACATCCCTTACTAAAAACTCAAAAGACAAACCACCATGGGTGCGTGTTTGCACCATCGCCTTGGAGCTTCAAAAGAGGGTATGTGCGAGCTCCAGAAGTATGTACGTGCGCTCCAAAAGTCACGAACGCGAACGCGTCAGGTCAGTGGAAGGTTGGGGGTAAGCTTCAGCTCCTCGTCGCGTCGCCTTGGCTCGGAGAACCTGCTGCAACGAGGGTCGATACATCAAAATGTACCGGTGAGGGCGAGATAACCAAACTCGCCAAATCGACACAGTATTCATGTGAACATGCAACATTATTATTATGTGATCCTTCTATCTTGCCCTAGATCAAGTTACAAGCATATGATAAAAGTAATTGACATAACAAAAATGTGCCACTGCTCGGTGACTTTTACATGTGCCGTCTGAACCACCTGCACAAGACTTACCATAACCTTCCCTGTCACGAAGACAGTTAGCTTTACACAGTTTAAATATACATAGCGTGTCACTGGTCGGACAGAAGATGGGTCGGCTGTCTTTCCGCTTCGTGTAGCTAGCCCTTAGCGAACGTCTCGACTCATTAAATGCTGGGGGACTAGACTAGCAATTGTTCTACCTAGGCCGAAGCGGTCCCAGTGCCCCGACGACTGTTCGTAGAACTCTTCTCTTGTGCACAAGTTGTCCTTGACCACGCATCGTCTAAAAACTAAGTTATCAAACGAAACATGCAAGACAACATAAGAAAATGAACTTCATGACATACTCTGATAGTATAGTCTACCTGCTTAAATGATCACATTACAAATACTACTCATTGTACAGTTATAGATAAATAAGTTCTAACTACAACTGAAACATAAATATGTACATGCATAACGGACAAGCACGCAACAAGATGATCATTCGGTGATTTCTATATTATATGCATCAGTGTTGCATGTCTACTTCTTATTATCTTGACTCATTTTTATTATTATGGTATCGTTGATCGGAACGCAAAAACGAGTCAGATTATTAAGATGTGAAGACTTGGAAGGAAGAGTCAGCTAATCGAAACTAAGGTCACTCACAAGTTGGTCAATCGGGGAAGAGAAATGAGGAGATCTTCAGGACTCCGCTCGCGCGTCGCCTACTCGATCACAAGCATGCATCAACAGATGATCAATATCTCCTTGCCTCGGTCTCTCAGAGTTCGATACAAAATGCGAAGTTCAAAGAACGAAAACCATGAAATCCATCGAAACCGTTCAAGAAAATGCAAGTCATAAAACCAGCACGAAAGCAACCAAGCGGCATCGAAAACGAGCAAAGAAACCAACGCAACGGAAAGGCACATCGCGACTCTGTCGCCGAGTCCTTCCTTGAGACACGATCCACTGAATGTGGGACTTAATTCCGAAGAAACCAATCCATAACGAGAAAGGAATCTTGATTCAATCTGTCCCGATCAAACGATACCGAAGTTTTCCTTAGCCGCGCTCCCCAAAAAGGGGGAACGGAACACTACAGCTCCCTTGGCTTACATCATTCCCGTATCATTTAGTATGCCCAGCACGTACTTCCTCTGAGACATTACAATGTCTCGCTTACCCCGTGTGACTTCAGTGCATCAATTCTCCCAGAAACTTCTTTAGTCCTGCAATACCCTGGCTATCATCTCCCGTGATCACCATATCGTCAACATAGACACCAAATAGTATCCTTCTAGCCGATGTCTGTCAGTAGAATACTGAATGATCATTCTTTGATTGACACATGCCAAACTGAGTAACATGTTTAAATCGACCAAACCACGCACGAGGTGATTGTTTGAGACCGTAAAGAGCCTTCCGTAAATGACACACTTTACTCTCCCTTGCAACGAACCCGAGATGTTGCACAACATATACTTCTTCAATATCCCTGCGGAGAAATGCATTCTTGATATTCAGCTGAAGCAATGGCCAGTCATAGCGAACAGCTAAGGCTAAGAGTACGCGCACAAATGACATCCTGACAACTAGGGAGAAGATCTCAAAATAATCCTCACCATAAGTCTGAGAATATCCTTTAGCCACCAGATGAGCCTTTAGGCGATCAAGAGTGTCATCCGGTCTCACCTTGATCGTGAACAACCATTTACAACCTACTGCCTGCTTACCAATAGATAAATTTACCAAGTCCCAAGTAGGGTTCTCCCGAAGCGCTTTCATCTCCTCTTTCATAGTAGCATGCCAACCGGGATGTTTAAGACCCTCCTCGACAGTATTGAAAATCTGAATCACATCAATAGTAGCTACCAAGGACTGAGTGTGGCTCGCAAGCCCTTTGTAGTTGTCAACATACAAAGGATGATCACGACAGACATGACGAGGTCGAGCTGGTGGAACAGGCGGAGGCGAATCAGTGGAGCTAGAGGAGGAGGATAGCTCTATGACCGTTGGCACTATTTGCGATGCTCGTTCGGACGACGCCGATACCGACTGAACCGGTATTTACGGACCGCCAGACTGGGACACTTGCTCGATAGAGGAGGGCACCCTTACGGGAGGCTGTTGTGTTTGAAGAGAAAACAACAAGAAATCTTCTTCTGGATAAACTTGGAAAAGTTGATCTGTGGTTTGTAGAAGTAAAGGAAACTCGATTTCAACGAAGGTAACATCCCGAGAGAAAAATATCTCTTCAAGGTAGAAAAAAAACACTGATACCCTTTCTAATCTTTATGATACCCAAGAAAAACACATTTGATTGCCTTAAGATCTAATTTAGAAAGTGTCGATTGGGTATCCCGAACATAGCACAAGCAACCAAAAATTTTAAGAGGTAGAGGAAACGGTTCTCGTTCGAGATATAACCAAGAAAATGGAGTAGCACAATTGAAAACTGACGATGGCAAGCGATTAATAAGATAGCAAGCTATAAGTACCGCATCCGACCAAAATCGTTTGGGAGTACGTGCTTGAAACATAAGAGCACACGTTGTTTCCAAGAGATGACGATTCTTGCGTTCGGCCACATCATTCTGTTTTGGTGTGTAAAGACAGAAAGTTTGGTGGATGATGCTATTTCGAGACAAATGAGTATTGAACTCACGAGATAGATACGACCATTGTCACTTCGAAAGCATTTAATCGGAACACCAAATTGTGTTTTGATTTCTGCATAAAAATTATACCAAATTTTAAATAATTCGGAACAATTTTTCATCAGATAGACAAAAGTGACACGTGAATAGTCATCAACAAATGTAAGAAATGTACTTGAAACCCATCATTAATTCAACCGGACAAGGTCCCCAAATATTATAATGCACCAACTCGAAAGGAGCGGATGCAATTTTATTATGACTCACCAGATAGAGAACCCGGTGATACTTAGCCAAACAACACGACTTACTATGAAAAGTAACTGGAACATTTAAAGATTGGTACATTTTCTGGAGAGCTTGGATTGATGGACGGCCTAACTGACAATGTAACTCGAAAGGATCGAGTTTCACGCCAGCACAAGCAACAGAAGAAGATACGTCAAACAGGTACAGGCCTCCAGCCACATGCCCCTTACCGATAGTCTTTCCAGCCTTCAGGTCCTGAAAAACACAACCATGAAAATAAATGTTACCAAAGCAATGCATGTCACGAGTAATCTGACTAGTTGAAAGTAAACTGAACGGATTTCCAGGTGTATGTAATACTGAATTGAGTGACAGTCCGGAAGAAAGACGGACACTTCCTCGTCTACGGACTGTTAGTGAACCACCATTAGCACCAGTAATATCAAAAATACGACCCACCGATACATAATTGTATCATACCTGTGTCGCCAGTTATGTGAGAAGACACACCAGAGTCGATCACCCATTGTTTCGACCTCACCACACATGTTGCGGAGTATCCGACTGCGGATCCAGATGTGGATGCTTCATCACGACGTTGAACTTAGAAGTCAAGAAAAATTGTATATGACTCTGCAATCATCTGGACAGATCGAACACCATCATCAGAAGCATCTGATGTAACATTGGCGGCAGGAACTTTAGTACACTGCCACTGGAAATGGTCTTGCAGACCACAGTTGAAGCATGTGCGCGGTCTTCCTCCATCACGACCGTCATTGCCTCATCCACCATCACGACCAGCATTTCAGCCACCACGTCGTCCACCACGAAATCCAACACGAGCAGCACCAAGAGCAGATCAATCAGCAGGAGCATCACCCGGAGTGGTCTCAACGACTTTCGGTGCCCGTAGGATACGATAGTGAGCTTCCATTAGAGACGGAACATCAGATCCAGGAAACATCTGAGAGTGAGCAGAGTCCGCATCAGAACGAAGAGAGACAAGATATACCATGACATGAAGCTGCTCACGTTGAGCCCTCGCTTCATTGATATTTGTCGTGAGAGGTAATACGCGGTCGACCTCATCAATCTTAGCCTCCCTGATTTGCTCGATATATGCCAACGACCGAGTCGTAGATTCGAGAAAAATCACGTTTTCCATCAAACGATGCCGCTAGGACCTCCCATAACTCCTTTACCGAATTCGTATTCTGAACCATGTCCTCCACCAATGGTTCCATTGAATTCATCAACTGTGTAAACAGTCGACTGTCATTTGTCTTCCACTTGATCAGTCTCGTCAGGAGGGTTGTTAGTTAGATGTTTGGACAACCGCATTCTCCGAAGCGTCTTTTCGACCTTCTTTCGTCATGTCGAGAAGCCCTCTGGTCCGTCTAACCGTCAATCGACAAGTCGAATCAATGAAATCGTGATGCCAGTGCCCGTTGGTTCCGCCATTGCATTTCCGACACTGGTGTTTGTAGCACTATTATTCGCCTTAGTGCTTGTCATTCTTCAGTGTTCCTGATTCGACAGTCGTATTTGATCTTTCCAACCCGATAATCACATCAACTCTGCCAATGCGCTACAAACGTGGTCAGAATCGGCACGCGCATGGAAAGCAGAGATTGAATGTGGATCACACAAGCCAGGACAGAGAAACAACCCAGGTTACTCTGTTAGATCCTGATGTGAAGATCGATTAAGGAAAAAAAATAAAGATTCACGCAAAACAAACCACTTGTTTGCTTTTTGTTAAATTTCTAATGCCAATGTTGAGAGTCAGAGGTTCCAGCAAACAAATCATTGTTTACCCTTTGAGGATCCTAACATATTTTTTTTTTAGAAAATGTGGAAAGACGGCTAAGGTTTGGGGTAGGTGGCGGTTGGATTAGGATTTACGAACATAAGGAAAAACGGCTAGAGTTTGGGTAGGGGGGTGATCGAGGGAGGGGGGGGTGGGGAGGGCGGGTGCTGGAGGCAGAAGGGGGGGCCTAGAGTCGGGTGCTATCGGCTGGAGACAGAGGGAGGGAGGGCTGGAGGGGGGGTTGGAGTCGGGTGCTGGAGGCAGAGGGAGGTGCTGGAAGCAGGAGGCGGGCAGGGGTGGAGGGGGGAGGGGTCGGTGAGAGGTAGAAGAAATTAGGGTTTTAAAAGATAAAGGGAAGGGAAGTGGGAGAAATTCAGAGTTTTGGCTCTGATACCATGTAGAAAATAATAATAGGATTATTATTGATGAGAGAGTTACACATATATATAGGAGAGGCTAACCCCTCTCACTATTGTTCTATCCGATGTGGGACTAAAGCCCAATACTACTAATAATACTTAACGGTACGAGCCACGCATGATAATTCAAATTTTCCAATAAACAGTCTATTTCTTACTATAAATTAGTAAATTACTATAAAAACAACTTATAAATTCTATATATGTTAATTTGACTGTTTTTTTTTATTCGGACAAATTTGGTCAATTGTTACGATTTGATTTTCGGTTATAATGGACCAACAAAACAATATCTGGCCTAAAAAGCCAGTTCAGCGGCTGCAGTGGTTACCAAATCTCCCCCTGAGAAATCTAAGACTCCTAAAAGCAGTTTTAATTTGATAGCAATATTCTAAACAGGAAATAAACAAAAAAAGAGAACATATATACCGTCTTCAACCCTTGAAGCCTCGTCAGTAGCTCCGACTGGGACTCATTCAGCTCCTGCCAAAAAAAATTGGTAAAATTGAAACGTCTACAAAGAATCCGAACTGCCTAAACTAGGAAACAAGGACACTCCTAAATCAGCGTCGTGTCTGTGTCGTGCCGTCTCGGACACGACGTAGACACTCAAAATACACTATGACGTGCCAAAATCAGTGTCGTATCCCTGTCCCCGTGTCCATATTCTGTCGTGTACGTACAACGTTGCGCATAAATAACTAGTACAACTGAACTAGTGAATGAAACCCTGAATTATTTTAAAATTTGTAATCACCTCGACTCTTGCTTGAATCAACTCGGGATCGTTCTTGTTCTGAAACAAACAGAAAGACAATGTTTAATTTGACATCAAAAAAATCTAGGGTTAGGGTTTTCGAAAAATCTTAACTGGAGAGGGGGGACGAAGAGATGACTCCGGAGGAGGTGGAGTTACTTCGAGATCCGCCATTCGAGACCGATCAAGAATTCTAGGGTTATGGTTTTGAGAGAGAGAAATGGTGAGTGCGAGGGCTTTCAAATGAAGCGAAAATGGTGGAAAGTGAGCGGGGTGGTAAAATATAATGAATTAGCTTTTGGTCTACGGAACATATGGGCCCAGATTGGTGTTATGATTGTTACTGGGCTGTGATATAAGAAAAATTATAGTTGGCCTTTGTGCATTAGGATCTCACCAAAATGTACCTTTTCAATATCTTATTTACCCCTCGTTATATTGCAAACACAGATAATAATTTCACAATTTTATAATCGTATTATATAGAATTATTTGTATTTATCTCTACATCTTAATTGTTAATCATGTTACCTCTCAAAATTTGAAGGGAAGGAAAAAAAATTTGAAGGAGACTAAAATGAAGATAAAATTAATCTTTTTGTTCTCTTGTTTGAATGATCAAATAGTATGGATGAAATGTGATTTTTTTAAATATAATTAATATTTATTCCTTGATTTTTTAAATCATAATTTATACTCAAATTTGTAAGGGTTCCCAAAATCATAATTATTCTAGAATAGAGTGGTGCATCATATACCTTATATTCTTGTAAATTACTACCACAATTATCTAGCTCAAAGTAATTAATCCTCAACTGCTTTTGTATCTGTTTTAACTATTCCATACTTGAAAGCAAAGAATTCCTCTGAGTGGCATGTTCTCCCACTTCATCTCTTATTTCGATAATATTTTTATACGATGCACATATGCATGGCCATTGCAGGATTGCTTCCCTAGTCCTCCTCAGCCTCCAAGAATTCAAGAGATGGAGGTGGCGCAAAATCATAGCGGAGAGGCTGCGGGTGGTGACCGAGGTGGTCGAGCAAGCTGAGGAGACAGCTGGCGAGGTTCCAGGAGAGTCACGACAGGATACTCAATAAGATCAACTCGCAGTACTTGACCCACAGGGAGATGGAGTTCGCGCTGGCCGGGGCCAAGAAGACCATGGACGACGCTTTTGTGTTCTTCGTTAGTCTGCTCCGCGTCCAGATGAGGATCATCAGTTCTTATCCTCATGGTAGTATTGACATATTTAGGCAAGAATGAAAGATTACTATCTCCTGATCAAATTTATAAAAGAAAAATTGAGTTACATTCCACTTTATTTACTCATATTCAAGGTGCACCCAACACGATTACCATAATGTATGACACCTCCCACTTTTAACGAAAAATAACAGTCAACTGCTTTTACTGTTAATTTTTGACCGAAATACCCTTTTCCTCTTTCCAGCCCCCCCCCCCCTCTGCCGTGTACGAAGGAGGATTTTTTGGTCAAAAAAAATTGGTCAAAGGGGTTGACCGTTAGTTGGAAACGATTTTTGTCAAAAGTGAGAAGTATTATACATTATGGTAATCGTATGGAGTGCACCTTGAATATGGATAAATAAAGTGGAGTGCAAATCAAAATTTCTTATTTATAAATGATTTGTAAGACCAACACATTCTTGGTTCTTGAGCAAATTAATTTGTCAGGATTTTGCAAATTAAGCACAGTTAATTAAAAACATGAAAGAGGAGAATGTGAACTGGTAACTAATGCATTGACTTGTGTGATCAGGAAAATAGATCTTCATATATGTCTTGTCTTATCGAAATTAATCCATTTTAAGAAACATAAGAAGGAACTAAGAATGTTGTTTTATAATTTATAACTATATGAGTATATAACTTTACCCTTTTCTACATTTTCTTGAGCTTACAATATATTTATGGTGTTATAATTAAATAGTATTGAGTCTTAATACTCTGTTCTGTAAGAACCAACATTTTGTGTCAACTTAGAAATTTGCTCAATTGAGTGTAGTATTGCATTTCTTCGCCAGGTTTGTCATGCATTATGTTTTCATAAAAATAGAGAATAAATTAATAAGAATCAAATAATTATTTTCCAGTAGATAGTACCCCAAATCTACTATTCATAGTTGATTTCACACATTACTAAAGAAAAAAATTTGCTTCATACGGGACATATTGCTCTCTTTTCGGGTGATCTCGACACATGTACATTGTTAGTCGACAGCCTAAAAATTTGAACTTTTCGTTAAAGTGGTTAACTAACATGCCATAAGATAGAGAATGAGCCTAGAAAATCAAACTTTTGGCTGAAATGGTTAACTAATATGGTATAAGAGAATGAGTCTTGCACGCATTGCGATGAGGGATTTTGAGATTAATATATATATTTTTAACCTTCCACCTAATAGCTCGAGCTTTTCAGTAAAACGATTAATTAACAACGATATGCTTTTGAAGCCTTGTAAAGTTTTTTTCCCTATGTTTAGGTTTAATATGAAATAATCGATTTGTAAAATCCCTCGACCAAATTTAGGTCTACTTAGCTTAGATAGAGAGACTAGGGTTAATTTGGAGCCAATTAGAATTAGAACACAGTGTTTTAGATTTATTGTACAATATTTGTATCACTTTGTGCACCTTACCGTTGCTTCGATAATTGTAGCGCTACACTAGCATTTACCTTCAAACAAATTTCACACACTTTTCCTAGACGTGCCAGCCTTCCATCCTGACCTTTGTGTAACTCATAAATACCCTCTCTTGTGCTTCATTTTAGTCGCACAATATTCGTTATAAACGTCCATTCTTAAATTCAAATAAATCTAACTTTGCATCTTTGTCCGTTCCAATTGAAATTGGAGACACAACCTCGACCCGTTTTGTCCAACCCAATTTATGACAATATTCTATTCTGAGTCTATTACGTCCATGACACTTGTGTCCCACCCAATTTTAACCCTATATATTTCCAATTAATTAAAGAGCATCAATTATACTAATTTTAATTAAATTGGTGTAAGGACCCAACCTCACCCAAAACTAGACCCAACTCCAACCCAAAAATCCCCCACTCATACCCTCAAGGTTTATACTAAATACCACACACCATTTTAGCCCACTACATCACACCAAACATGGTATTTTGCCTCATCAAATCCTAAATTCCATTAATTGTGCAATTTCCCAATTGTTAAGGGACTTTTATGCAAATATGCAATGAGGTGTCCACCCCTCATTGGACTCAACACATGAAGAAACCCTTCCCCCCTCTTTGACCGGTCCACCCATAATTTCCCCCCCATTTGTTGTACTTTATACAACTTTATCCCCTTACATCTCCACCCTCCAATTCAAACCCCCATCACCAAAGCCATCTCCACCCTCCATCCCTTCATGTAGAGTGTTCCCTCAACCCTAGAAAAATATCCAGCCGGCCATAATCCCAAGAAGAGCCCCCCCCCCCCCTCTCTCTCTCCTACATATACACCTACTCTCTCTCTTCTAAAAATCAACAACACCATCACCTAACCAAAAACCCTAAAAATATACTACACCCTCTCCTTCACCCAGCCACCTCCCCTCTTCCCCGACCACCTCCTGCAGCAGCCCATCTCCTCCGACCACCTTCCTCCTCCTGTCCCCCCCCCCCCCTCGACCTCGACCCCGACCACAGCACCGCCTGCCACCGCAATCACAGCCGTCTCCGCCTCCTCCCTCCACCATCATCATCACCATCAACAACCTGACTTCTTTCCCTCGACCCGACTCCCTCCTTCCTCAGTCACCCCCACCGCCACCACAGACATCCACCTCCATCGCCACCGTCACCACCATCTCCACCGCCAATATTATCACCATCTCCATCGCCACCGTCGTCACCATCTCCATCGCCACCGTAATCACCATCACCACCGTCGTCCCCGTCACCAACATCACCATCAACAACACCATCATCATAATCACCAGTCACCCCCCACCGCCACTACAGCGACCCGACCACCTCCACCACCATAATCCCCACCTCGACGTCATCGCCACCATCATCACCGTCTCTACCACCATCAGCAATCACCATCACGACCATCGTCACCAACTCCACTGTCACCAACCACATCATCACCATCACCAATACCCATCCATCTCCATGGCCGACCATCACCGGAGACCACCACCGCCTTAGCCACCGTCCCGCCACTGCCAACAGCTTGCCACCACACCACAACCACCCACCACCATGCCGCCTGCTCTGTGAGCTGCTGCATTGACGCTGCTGCTGCCAGTGTTGCTGCTGCCAGTGTACTGTGCACTCGCCGGAGCACCACCCTGCTGCCACTGTAGTTGCCACAGCTATTGTACACCGCTGGAGACCAGACCCCTCGTACAACGGATACCCCCCCGGACACGAACGACTAGGTATATATTTATCGCCTTCTTTTCTTCATGTACGAATGCATCTGTGTGTCGTTGAATGAACCGTATTGTGAACCCTTGTGCATTGTGTATAGGTGTACATATTTTGATTAATATTAGTGTTAGTGAATACCCTTGTGTATTGTGTACATGTTTTAGGATAATATTAGAGTAGTGTATACCCCCATAGAACTTGATTATTTAATGTGGTACACTTGTGTTGACCGAGGTGTCTAAAAAATGGACTTGTGCACATTACCCTGTTAATTAAGACTGGTATTTTGTGTGAGATGTTATTTGTTATTTTAGCATATTTTGGTAGTAATTATTTCACTGTGCACGGTATCTGTGGACATGACGTACCCGTGCATGGAGACCTAGATGGTTACCCATATCAGACGTGTCCTGAAAATAAGTAGGATACCTGGTACCCATGTGTTAGATATTCAACTTAGCACCTACCCGAATCATAGTTATGACCGTGATTGTATCATGTGGAAAATAATACCTTAGTGTACACCTACCCCCTTGATCTGTTACTAGTCAACCCTAGCCATCGTATTTAATTAGAACGTTTAATTGGTATCTGCGTAACTTGTGACGTTGCGTAAGTCGTACTTGTGTACGCAATTAGCATAGTGTAATGTAGTGATTAATATTTATTGTTATTTGTTCGTAGGCATCCAAGACGATACTACCTTGGCTATTGGTTTCGGATCTTTACTTGTGCACATCGGAGTTTCAGGCAAGTATATCTTGCCTTGTTGTACTGTTTAAATTCAGATATTATCTAGTTGTATGTTTATTTGTTTTAATATTTAACTGTGCGCGTCCGAGAAAGACTCGGGTGCAGTCAACGAAGGCGTTGACGTTAGGATTTGTGTCTGACCTAGTGTCTAGTGGACGCACCTAAAGTTGTAGAGTTATCAGTATGACTCCCAGGCCTTGACACGTATCATTGCATGTCACAGAGTGATATCATATAGGGACGCGTGCTTCATACTCGACTGGCCATTGGTGTGAGCATCACGTGTGACGGTATTTAGCTTAGTTGTTTATTTCTTTAGCGACTTGCATTATAGTACAAGATGTCCATATCGTGTTCGCGACTTGTACATTGGCATTAGACGGGGAAGAAAATTAGTAGGCGTATGGGACAGACATTTGGCTGCCGTAGTTTCAGAGTAAACTACGGGGCCGTGAGCCTCAGTGTTACCCGGTTATGGGCCATGTGTTACCCGGTTATGGGCTATGTGTTATCCGGTTATGGGCGTATATGCTTGTCGATACATCCGGCAGAGGTTACTAGTTGCGCGCTATCATGATCGGTGATGTAGTCATCATATACTCCTGGCATCCAGTTTACAGCTAATGCCAGGTACTTAGCCTCTGGCTCAACGCTACGCTTTATACTTTTCACCTACCCATATGTACCAAGGTTGTCTTCAAGTGCATTTCACTTAGCTGGTTAATTCACCCTCGAGTTTACACAGTATTTACTTTATGGCATGTATTTTTTTTATCTTGTTACGTCCCTCTGAGGACCTGGTTCTCTTCCAGATCCGGACAAGCACTTGTATCCGACCATCTACGGAGCAGGAGTAGAGACAGGATTCGTGATTGAGGACTTTGAGGCACTTCCAGAGGAGTTCCCATGATTGGGTGCGCAACTGTTTCGGACTAGAGTATTCTTATCTAGCAAGTTGATACTCTAGTCTAGTTATCTTACTTCTTTCTGCACTTTTATTCCATTGTTGTATTTTAGTGGGTTTGTCCCCATCAGACTATTTCAGATGTATTATGGATATTCAGACTCCTTGTATTTTATTTACCAGCACTTGCTTCAGTCATTATTATATTGTATTCTGTGGATGAGATTAGACATTTATCTGCTGTATGTTAGCATATTAGACTTGTTAGTATTTTAGGACAGCGTAGTACGCTTCATCTGATCCATTAAATTGGGTAATCCCTCGGAGTCGTATCATCTGGCCATTGCCACGTGGCCTGGTCCCGTATATTTTGGGACTGGAGCGTGACACGATTAGTAAGTAGTTTGTACCTTGATACTCTGTTTCTAATAATCATAGCTTGTGATAAACCTTTATCTTTGCTTTATTGTTTCTAGTATTAGATTTCTCGAGTAGGTTTTTCATGCATCGTGTTTTCTTCTAAAGCCTAATACTTAAGTTTATCATATGCATGGTTTCGTGTATGTGCAACTTTTGGAATTATTAAACTTTTTTGTTACAACTTGAGAAGAAAATAAAACTATGACTCATGTTGTTCCACAAATAATTCTCCTATTAAATGATTGAACAAGATGAATCTCCGAATAATATTTTGATCCTTATGAATCTCTTTCTTTCATTTGAAAAACAACACCAAGTATGTACCTGGCCTTAGAATTTAAGTAGTTAAAATTGAAAGAATTTGATTTTGATGGTAAAAAGAAATGAGCATTGTCACTACCACTTTTCTATATAGGAATATTTTTGTCATTTCATATTATTTACATATATATATATATATATATATATATATATATATATATATATATATATATGTGTGTGTGTGTGTGTGTGTGTGTGTGTGTGTGTGTTTAATATTTATTGATTAGTGAACTAGTCCATTTATTTGGACTTGACACTAGTAGACCCAATTAGACTTGACATGACACATTGAGCCCAATATTTGGCTAGACCCATTTGACACAATTAAGCCATTCCCTTTAGTTAATTAGAAGATTAAATTAAGCCTTTATTAGGAATAGGACTTCCCAATTTAACCTCCTTAATTAAATACCCTCATGACTAATTAGTGGCGGATAAATTGGATATTGTGTGTTGCTTGAGACCCAAGCCATAGGAGGCCGGCCACATAAATGGGGGATTCATTCTCTCTCCTCTCCATAATTTATTCCAACCTAGATCTCCAATTGTGTTCTTCTCCAATTCAATTCATCCCTCCACCAATTTTACCTCAAATCACTCTAAATCCCTTCCATTTTCATCATCTAAGTAGTATTGGAGCTTGGATAACAAGGAACACTTGGAGAAGAAGGATTTGGTTAGGAACTTGTGTCCTAATTGTGTCAATTTGAGCAATTAATTGGGAATCCATCTTCCAATAGGTATAATTCTAAAATTTTCTTTAATTTAGACTCTAATTCTTATATTTGACCATTATGAACCCTTCCATGGCTAAGCACTACCATAAGAAGAAGAACTAAGTTCATATGACCTATATTGTGACTTCTACATTGAGTTTTGTGTCCAATTTGGGAAAATTTATATATTGGTGCACCAAGTGTTTGTCATTTGGACAATTATGTCTAATTAGACTTAGATTGAGTGTGTGAGACTAGCCGTGTGTCCACAATTGGATATGAGTAGGCCGTATCATGGTACTTTATGATACTGGAGTCCATTTTGGAGGTTTTATGCATGATGGTGTAATTACTCTTCAATTTCTATTGTAACTAATTACTTTAGTTGTATTATGATGATATTGATATGTATAATTAGTATTTGTAAAGTATTGGGAGTTTTGGTATTTTATTTGAATGTGTATCATGAGTATCCTAGTTGTGCAACATAGGTGTTGATGTATTGACTACTAGTATGTATCCTAATATAGATCTATTTATGAATATATTTAATTATATATATGTGTAAATATGGTTGGCTTGTGTTGGATGGGAGGGGGTTGATGTGTTGCTTTGAACGAGGGGAAATTGGTCGGGTCAACAGAGTGCTGGGTAGTCACTACTTCAGGTGTTATTGCTACCAGCAGTGCAGTACACTGCTAATGAGTAGCAGCAACATACATTTGCTTGCACACTCGTGTGCAAGTGTCAGTATATTGGGGGTTGCATCAGATAAGGAAGTTGGGTATTAGGTTGAGTGTAATGTGGGTGAATAAATAATGTAGCAGTAGCAACAACATAGGTATAAGAGGAGAGCTCAAGTGGTAAAAGAGTGATAAAGCAGCTTGGGGTGCCAGTGTAACCTATACACATGAGTGCACAGGTGATGATAAGTTTCAGTTGAGAAACTTGTGTAGGTCTGTAACCAGTTAAGAGTTGTAATAAAGTAAATATGATCCAATAGAGCAGTAAGATAGGATAGATCTTATATTAGGCAGTATCAGTAGCAGTGAGTTGGGAGAAATGACAATTGTGTTTGCAATGAGTGAAGGGAGAATTGATATGCAGGGTGCAATGGAGTGCACATGAGCAGTAGTATGAGGTAATAGAGTATCAATGCAGGAAAGAAATATCAAGAAAGGAGTGTAAGCAGTAAGAGAGGAGTCCCTCACTGCAGTGACTAGTTAACAGGTAATGAAAGAGAGCTAAGCTCTGTAAGTAGCTGCAACCTGGGAGCAAGGGAGTATCAGTTCAATCTGAGAATTGGGGTGTGTAGTTAGGTATTGTTGACAGTCTAGTGAGGAGTTGAGTATTAGAAGTTGTTAGGTGTAAAATCAGTAGAGGATTCTAGTTGACACATTGGTTATAGAAATAGCAAGGTAAGTGAGGTACTAAGTTCTTAGATTTGGTTAGGGTAATCCCAACCAAGGTATGTTATATATATATATATATATATATATATAAGTTATAAGTTATAAGTTATAAGTTATTTAATAATAGTAGCTAGTTAGCTAATATCTTCAAGATATTAACCTAGAATTCTAGGTATGACTTATTATCAACTAATTTAACTTGTAATCAACCTAGAAGCTAGGTACGAACCTAAAATTAAGATGTTGACCTAGTTTGACTAATATAACCTAGAATTAGCCTAGAAATCATATTTTAGCATGTTTATTATTCCAATACACCAAATGACATGATCTTTCCTATATAGGTCTATGTGACACCAGCTCGGACACCAAGTTATACCATTTTCTCAGGACCACAGGCGAGTACATATCTTTGTTAGTTTTTATTACATGATAGTATATATATTGTCACGCCCCGATCTCCCGCAGGCAAATCGGCCGTTCCCGCTAGGCGAGAATCACCGCGCCAGCGCTCCCACGGAACGATCGCTTGACCCATCCGGGCGTGATGTCGCACGAGCGTGATCCACGTCCGTGCAAGGCCGTGGTCCATTGGCTGGTGGTAAGAGTTCTAAGCCACAGAGTCGCACAGATTGTCCGAGTGCAGCAGAGTCATGAACACATAGGCGATCGGTAACAGGTTCACTGAGTCGACAATATAGCAGAAGCATTGAATAACACAAGTTGAAGTAAAGCAACTCTTTATTGATATAAACATGTGTTATAGGCGGCGTATAGCCGAGATTACAAGTCGCTCAAGCCTCTCTCTCTGAAACAGTAAAAGCGTGCCAAGTGGCTACAATTGTGGAATGATTGTACAGGCGATGTTCGGGCAATGTTCACAACATTATGTCTTGTATATGTGCTTCAGTTCCGGACGTACCGCTGCTTCGGAGTGTTCTCCACACCTTAGCACGCACGAAGGAGCATCTGCACCGAACGAGGTTCTCCCGCACCTTGCATACAAACTGGTGGATTATCAGTACATTGAATGCACTGGTGGGGAAGCTACTCGCCCGCTCGACAAATCCAAATACGTAATACATGTTCCGTGCATCAACTATTAAGTTGTCTTTCTAGTTGCCTTAGGATCAGTTTCATGCAAATATTGAGTAGCCTAACTCGTGTGGCAGTGCGCCGTGCGACATGAGAGGAAACACGGCGAGACTTACCAACTGTCCTTCCCTGTCCAAGGCAAACATTGTTAATTCAAGCACGGGCAAGTGTAAACATTCAGGAGGCATAACATATGCAAATACGAGGGTCGTTATTACATGATCGTTCAGGTGTTCAGTTGTTTCTTGATGCGATGCAATGACTCGCACGCGGATAGCCGCTAAGCGAGGATGACTTATCTATATGAACAGGAGTCGTTGGCATAGCCATAAAGGACAGGTGTAGCACATGAAAGAAAATGAAATGCAACGCACGGATCAGGAGCGATACAGGTCATTCCTTCTGAGTCAGGCGGCTACTTAGTCTGTGAGCAAGAATGGCGTGAAGGATAAGTTCACAGGCGCTACACGCCATTCTGCCCGAAGCAGGCAGACTAACAGGGTTCCTGTCCGGATCGGATCGGCCCGGTGCCCCGGAGACCGTACGCAGGAACAGAGATCAGAAGAATCTCACTTGAAACAAGTTGTCCGCGACATGCAGGTCAGGGTCAGGTGCAGGAACAAGTTCGAGGCAGGATATATATATATGGAACAAGTTATATGGAACAAGTTCCGAGTCAGGATATATATATATGGAACTTGTTGAGGCAGGATCATTGATTCAGTAGTTTGCTCCACGAGCTGTGATTCAGGGATTTATTCATTCAGGGTGCAGATTCCCAGGTTCGAGAATTGCCTTGGTGACCTAACGATCCCGGATACTTGCAGGTTCATTCAGGCACGGAATGACTACTTATTAATCTCCCGGGGTTTGGATGAAAACAAGGCAACATACTAGTAGACAAGCATGCAATTGTACAAATACAACATTCACGTTAGCTCGGGCCCGAAGGTAAGTCGAGAGATGAAACCGTTAGGGACTTGGCATGCTAGGGTCTGAATATAAGCAGTATTTCAATTTCCATGTTCTAGCATAAGCAATACAAGTTGGGATTATTCCCTTAGTTATGTGCGTTGGATTCTTATTAGCATGCAGGGGGTGAATCACCTAGCGACTAGCATGAAATATCCAGATTTTATGTGTGCTGGCTAAGCAAAGACAAGTTCACCGTAGCCACCCACCTTAGCGATGATTCGCCTCGGTAGAGCGATACGTCAAGCGAGCCTCTGCAAGCCTAAGCTGAATTCCTGTAGGGGCAAGTCTGGATATCCTTTGCTTCTCGTTTGAGGCAAAGCGGGTCGGGATAGTTGCACTTTTGCCGTTTGAGTCGGCAGTCCGCTAGAACGGAACGGGGTGTTACATCCTACCCAACTTAGAAAAAGTCTCATCCTCGAGACTTACTGAGGACAAGCAATACGTTTCAATCAATTTTGATTTAACGATACAAGGCTGAGGCAAACCTATACAAGTCGTTGTACTTGTTTCATTTGGATATTCACTTACACAAGCATTGAGATCAACATATCGCTTAGTCTGGATCGTGCGCACTTTCGAAGTGCACTTCTAGCGTGAACACGTCAACCAGCTTAGTGATAGCGAAGTCTTAGCACTCGAGTTTCACCTTTTCTTAAGTCTTGGATGGTGCACTAGTTCAAGGCGTCCCTCGAATAGATGCATTCAACCAAACTTAGAGTTAGTGAAATCGGACAAGCTACTAACGATACTCTCAAGGGTTCGCACTGGTTGGCACAAAGGCCACTCGCAGCATGATATCATACAAGCAATCATATCAATCAAAACGTATTTTGAAAGTATTTAGACTTATTGTTGGAACATCCCATTGAGGAATTGAGAGAGAGCGTGCACATAACCCACGAACGAGCTTTCGAAACAGAGATATTCTAATCGAAGTCCAAAGGCGTAGAAGCCAGGCTCTGATACCAACATGTCACGCCCCGATCTCCCGCAGGCAAATCGGCCGTTCCCGCTAGGCGAGAATCACCGTGCCAGCGCTCCGGCGGAACGATCGTTTGACCCATCCGGGCGTGATACCGCACGAGCGTGATCCACCCCCGTGCAAGGCCGTGGTCCATTGGCTGGAGATAAGAGTTCTAAGCCACAGAGTCGCACAGATTGTCCGAGTGCAGCGGAGTCATGAACGCATAGGCGATCGGTAACAGGTTCACTGAGTCGACAATATAGCGGAAGCATTGAATAACACAAGTTGAAGTAAAGCAACTCTTTATTGATATAAACATGTGTTACAGGCGGCGTATAGCCGAGATTACAAGTCGCTCAAGCCTCTCTCTCTGAAACAGTAAAAGCGTGCCAAGTGGCTATAATTCTGGAATGATTGTACAGGCGATGTTCGGGCAATGTTCACAACATTATGTCTTGTATATGTGCTTCAGTTCCGGATGCACCGCTGCTTCGGAGTGTTCTCCACACCTTAGCACGCACGAAGGAGCATCTGCACCGAACGAGGTTCTCCCGCACCCTGCATACAAACTGGTGGATTATCAGTACATTGAATGCACTGGTGGGAAAGCTACTCGCCCGCTCGACAAATCCAAACACGTAATACAGGTTCCGTGCACCAACTATTAAGTTATCTTTCTAGTTGCCTTAGGATCAGTTTCATGCAAATATTGAGTAGCCTAACTCGTGTGGCAGTGCACCGTGCGACATGAGAGGAAACACAGCGAGACTTACCAACTGGCCTTCCCTATCCAAGGCAAACATTGTTAATTCAAGCACGGACAAGTGTAAACATTCAGGAGGCATAGCATATACAAATACGAGGGTCGTTATTACATGATCATTCATGTGTTCAGTTGTTTCTTGATGCGATGCAATGACTCGCACGCGGATAGCCGCTAAGCGAGGATGACTTATCTATATGAACAGGAGTCGCTGGCATAGCCATAAAGGACAGGTGTAGCACATGAAAGAAAATGAAATGCAACGCACGGATCAGGAGTGCTACAGGTCATTCCTTCCGAGTCAGGCGGCTACTTAGTCTGTGAGCAAGAATGGCATGAAGGATAAGTTCACAGGCGCTACACGCCATTCTGCCCGAAGCAGGCAGACTAACAGGGTTCCTGTTCGGATCGGATCGGCCGGGTGCCCCGGAGACCGTACGCAGGAACAGAGATCAGGAGAATCTCACTTGAAACAAGTTGTCCGCGACATGCAGGTCAGGGTCAGTTGCAGGAACAAGTTCGAGGCAGGATATATATATATGGAACAAGTTCCGAGTCAGGATATATATATGTGGAACTTGTTGAGGCAGGATCATTGATTCAGTAGTTTGCTCCACGAGCTGTGATTCAGAGATTTATTCATTCAGGGTGCAGATTCCCAGGTTCGAGAATTGCCTTGGTGACCTAACGATCCCGGATACTTGCAGATTCATTCAGGCACGGAATGACTACTTAGTAGTCTCCCGGGGTTTGGATGAAAACAAGGCAACATACTAGCAGACAAGCATGCAATTGTACAAATACAACATTCACGTTAGCTCGGGCCCGAAGGTAAGTCGAGAGATGAAACCGTTAGGGACTTGGCATGCTAGGGTCTGAATATAAGCAGTATTTCAATTTCCATGTTCTAGCATAAGCAATACAAGTTGGGATTATTCCCTTAGCTATGTGCGTTGGATTCTTATTAGCATGCAGGGGGTGAATCACCTAGCGACTAGCATGAAATATCCAGATTTTATGTGTGCTGGCTAAGCAAAGACAAGTTTACCGTAGCCACCCACCTTAGCGATGATTCGTCTCGGTAGAGCGATACGTCAAGCGAGCCTCTGAAAGCCTAAGCTGAATTCCTGTAGGGGCAAGTCTGGATATCCTTTGCTTCTCGTTTGAGGCAAAGCGGGTCGGGACAGTTGCACTTTTGCCGTTTGAGTCGGCAGTCCGCTAGAACGGAACGGGGTGTTACATATATCATACATTCTAGAATTGTATACTTGATTCTGACACGTTGTTACATGGACTGGTACTATATGGATCCTGTCAGAAGATATTATCCCTTATAGTGTACTCCAGATACTCCTTCCACTTTGATTCTTAGTATAGCTTATTTTAATCATGTTTGATTGGTTTATTTTTTGGTAACACTTAGAACTTGTCTCATTGATGATTTTATTTTCCTTGGATTGGATTTCTCATGGAGCCAGAGAACAGCAAGTCGGAGAATGCAAAGTTTGTATGAGAATATATACAAAAATACACAAGAAATTCTTGTCGCATAAGTGAAGTTCCAGTGAGCGCACTTGTGTGTGTTTCACAAATTTCTTAGAAAGTGTGCCAAGATATATTAAGTATTCTGGGCGCACTTCTCTACTCCTACGTACGTTTTGTACTATGATAATTCCTTCAAAAGTACGCCAATCCTACTTGACGCACTTTTGAATGGGTCTGCAAGTCATCAAGAATGTATGCAATTGTTTAAAAATCCAAGTTGGCACACTTTGCAGATATTGCAGAATTGACGCACTTTGGTAAAATTTTCTTACCGGCGTACTTTGTCCCTTCTGGAGAATGGCGCACTTTCCTATGTGGCTCACTATGTGACATTCTCCAAAGACGACGCACTTTGTAGCCCTTCGTAATTACTTAATGACTAAGCAATAATTTTTGACCATTCTCGAGAATTATGTTCTTGACTGCAGTGTTATCTCGACTGTTGTGCCGTACCTTGGAACTTGTGTTTTATCTTTTAGTAGACCTTCATGCGCTTGTTTGTGCGCCAACCTCACTACTGGCATACTTGATGAAAGTGCGCCAAAGTCGTAACTTAGGTACTTTTATTTGTGCGCCAAT
The DNA here is from genome assembly GCA_036927795.1 of Iris macrosiphon. NCBI lineage: Eukaryota > Viridiplantae > Streptophyta > Magnoliopsida > Asparagales > Iridaceae > Iris > Iris macrosiphon. The sequence goes on along the minus strand of JAYESA010000033.1, from coordinate 313,811 downwards.
GATAGATTTATGCGCCAAGCTCCTGGCTTGCGCACTTCTATCATTGTGCGCCAAGGTCCTTGAAGTGCACTTTAGTATGATTATGCACAAGAACTGCCAGAACTAGTGATTTGTGCGTCAAAACTATTTTTGGCCATTAGTGCGCCAATACTCGTTTTGGCCATTTGTGCGCCAATAGTGGTTTTTGACCCATTGTGCGCGGATGTTACTTTCTTGCATGATTTTATGCACCAACCCTGAATTGATCATTTATTCGCCTGCATGCCAATATTCTCTTTAATATGCTTAACTCTTGATGACTCTCTGGTTCTCTATAATCTTGTTATTTTAGTTAATCTTGGTTTTTTCCTGAATATGACATTCTTGATATTGATCTTGATTTTCTGACATGATCTAGTGATTGCACATTATAAATGATACTCCTGAATCCTAATCATGTACTGATAATCCTGATATTGTACTGATAACCCTGATACTCCTGATCCTGATAATCCTGATAGTGGCTCGACGTAGCGCACCTTCCTGATACTCCTGATCCTGATAATCCTGATAGTGGCTCGATGTAGCGCACTCATGACATGAGAAATCATGTAACTATCATAATCAAGGCTATTAGTAGCACCGGTATTGCATGACATATATCCCCGTGGTCGATTTTGATTGTACTCGTCAAGTTACTGTCATGTCTTGCATTATGTCTAAGGCAGATTCCTGAGCACCACGGTCAGGAATTCTTGATAATTGTCCAAGCTAATAACTATAATAATAATCTAGAAAAGTATCTAGAGAGATTTTCTGGCTACATACAATCTCGTTATTCCAGCGACACCTGATGGATTTGGAGGTCTTTGTTGTGAGGGGCACACTTCCAGCACACCGACGAGTGTTGCACTACCAGAAAATATAAGAAGTGATTATACCTGATAAATCTATATTATGTACATGTTCGTCTAGATAACCCGGATAGTCTACAGGACATGTGGTTGTAAGAAATCTCAAACTGCATGTGTTAGTAAGTAGGACTGTGATAACCCTAGTTAGCTAATGATAGCAAGTCGTAGGACAGGATTGGTCGTGATTGCTTGATTTTCGGTCTAGTCTAGTTTAGTCATGTCCTGATTTGCATTAGCAACTGATCCAGAGATGGTAATAGGAGTACTGATTCCATATGCCCTTATTTAATTACTCATGAACTGCCTAACTGTCATTTTATCCGATGTACTGCTTAACTATTATTTTATTCGTTGCACTACTTAACTGTTATTTTATCCGTTGTACGGCTTAACTGTTATTTTATCCATTGTACTATTTAACTGTTACTTTACCTGCTATTCTTACTGATTGTCTGCATGCTAGTTTTAGTTCATAAGTTTGGCTCCCTTGTGGTACTTGCTATTTTGGGGTCTGAACCCACTGGTTTTGTATGCCTAGATTTTGGAGCAGTATCGCAAGATCTTCCGTATTTTTTGTCTCTAGATGGTGAACACGAGGAGCACCCGAGGACATGAGTGGGTTTCTTCTTTCTCACCCACTTGATCTTGTACATTATTCTTTTGAGGTATTTAGCCACCGAGCACATATTTAGCTCATATTTTAGGACTTGACATTCCATCATGCGGGCCTACATGTAAAGCATATTCTAGACCATAGCTAGAGTTGATCATGTAACATTGTACTCTGCTAGTTCTTCATTTTGGTACTAGCTTCATGATCATATGGATATGTATAGTTTGTGACTCCTTATTATTATATGTTGGTGATCATACATCTTGTAAACTTGTTGCTTGCTTGAGATTGAGACACCTAGGATTCTTGATCCAAGATTGCCTGATGGATTGTAGAGTAAACCCTCACATGTCTAGACAGCTGTGACCGTATAACAGGGTGCAGAGTACTCTGGTATAAGTAGCTGGCTTTGTCTGCCCCCGCTCTCCAGTATTCTGGTTCTGGAGTATGATGGCAGGTCTGCTATGGAGTTGGCCAGAGAGTGGGCCTGAATAGTGGTACGGTAGTGCTGATCATGGAGACTAGTGATATACATGTTATTCTGCTCCTGGAGCTGAGCAGCTATGAAGGCATTGTGCTCACGATGCTGAGCATTCATCAACTCGTTCTACAGTCGAATTGGTCGCAAAACATCTCCTGGATAGAGTCCAAGGTGGCAGGAGGTGTAGAGGAGGATGGTGTAGATGTTGCTGGAGTGGATATAGCAGGAGGTACAAAAGAGGATGATGCAGATGCTGCTGGTGGTGTGGGGAGAACAAGGACAGTCATGTCAACAGAATCAGATGCAGAATCATCAGAAGGAAAAGTCGGCTCAGTTCTGCGAACCTTGGAGAGGTAGGCTGGCTCAGAGAGATAAGTCGGCTCATCCATAAGAATATGGAAGTGCTCGAATATGATGGGTAGGTACATAGCATAAGAAAGTTGGCGCTTGGCCGCACAACAGTTTATCATCTGTCTGATGATGGTCTTAGGTAGACTGAAGGGAGTTGAGGTATGAAAATGATGCAAGACCGCCATCTCTCGATAAGAGACTTTGTATTTAGAGGATTTCTTGGGTAGGATAATATAGTAGATAATCCGTTGAAGTTCATAGAAGTATTAGTTAAGATAATAAACAATAAACTTTTCGGTGGGACAACGATAAGGGTGACACAAAATATCCTTAAAGGAATCGATGGTCATGTCATCCACAAAGTTAAGTTTATTGATGCTAACTATGACATCACCCTCGTTTGGGATTTCAAGAATTTTGCCTAAAGTTACATCATTATACTCTCTGGGATGATATATATATATATATATATATATATATATATATATATATATATATATATATATATATATATACACGCACACACATATTTATTTACATACGTGCTTGCCTTAGTCTCTGTAGTATAGCTTTGGTATTATTTACGTAACTGCTTTAGGTTCCCTGATCAGGAGACTTTAGTGATTTATATATTTACTTGCCTGCTTTGGGATCCATGATACAGAGCTCTTAGTTTTATTTTACATGACTGCTTGAGGTTCCCCCACAAGGAGCCTTTAGGGTCCAGTCTGAGTACTAGTGTCGCTCTTATTTGCATATCACTAGATGGTTACTATAGCTTACCCTGGTTTACTGTACCTTTATTATGTATTACTTTTGGCTTTTTTATCTATACCTTGCTATCTCTCCTGAGGACTTAGATCCGGATTTTGTCCCCAGATTATTGCTGAGCTAGACTGGTGGAGTATATTGGTGGATGAGTGTTCTTTGCGATTTCAGGTATCACTATTTGGTAAATTCTCATCATTCTACCGCAGTTACTTTTGCTCTTAGATTATAGTAGTTGAGATAGTGTTGTGGATGTTCTCATGGATTTATTGATTATTATATCATTTAGACAACTTATACGTGTTCAAGTCGGACAAGAGTATGTTTGAATACGTAGCTGGCATGTTTACGTATTCCTAGTCCTACGTATTTTGGGACTGTGACGTGATATATTTTTGTGGTGGCCCATGCAGGTCAGTTAGCCATTTCGGGTACGTTATTGTACCGAGTGGGCCTACAAATAGGATTAGATTTAGTTACATCCACAACTAGGGTTATAGGTGTAGAAGCATGGAAAATCTCTACCATGCGCCAACAGTAATCAAAGGCCATGCGTCACAGTGATCAAGCCCCATGCGCCAAAATGATCCAGTGTCATGCGCGATCGTTTCATAACTAGTGTTATCATGTGCCAGCAGTGCCATGCGCCACTAAGTAACTAGTGTTCCCATGCGCCACTAAGTAACTAGTTTTCGCATGCGCCAACAGTGCTATGCGCTACTACTCTCTCAAGCATCCCCATGCGCCAAGCAGAAAGATACTTCACATATGTACCATTTCAGTTCCTGCTGTTATCTCCTCCATGCTTCTGTTCAAATTTCTTTTTAAAACTTACAAAGTTTAGAAACTTTGAAGGAGATCTTGTAGAAGCATGATAATCATGCAGGCCGCATAGAGCTTATGCCCCCTCAAAGTGAAAGCAGGTCGCAGAGGGGCCACATAGAGCCAATGCGGCCCGAATAACCAAGGAGATGGAAGCCGCATAAGAAGAATCCATGCAGCATGAACATCCATAAAGTAAGGGACCGCATGAGATCCTCTGACACAATATTCAATGCCTGTCAGAAGTTCTAACACACCACTCATCACCCAGAGCGCTTCAAGAATCGTGAGAGAGACGGTGGCTCATAAAAAGATGAAAAGTCACATCACTATATTAATAACTTTGTCAGATATGCCATGCCACGTGTTCCCTCATATGCGGCTACGGCCCTATGAGGCCTTGTCATCATGCGGCCAAACTGTCCATCTGACCAAGGCCAGACGAGAGCTCGCATGCGGCCACAACGCCATGCGGTCAAAGTGTCCATAAGACCAAGGCCAAAGGAGAGCACATATGCGGCCAAGACGTTATGCGGCCAAGATGTTATGCCAGATCTTTCCGTTATAACCGAAGGGATCCTTACACAATCAGTGCAGACCATGTGTCTAACTGACCGAGTCACGCACACAACGGAGTTGAGAACGACCCCAAGATCTTATCAATAATATATCCCAACCAAGGCCACATGACAGCATGTCCGTGGTATACGGCTACAGTTGCAATTGTATTATGTTGAAGGAGCCCTATGCCCGTGGTATGCGGCATGCAGACGGGACTCCGGATTCATGAAGACAGAATATTGAGGTGTGGAGATCGCCTATATATTTCGAGTGGCGAGCTACGTCAGGAGTTGATGACCGAGGCCCATAGCTCGATTTATTCTATTCATCCCGGGGGTACGAAGATGTAATGAGATTTGAGACAACAATACTGGTGGCATGGGATAAAGATGGAGATTATGAGACTCATGGCGAGATGTTTTGTCTGTCAGCAAGTCAAGGCCGAACATCAGAGGACTGCAAGACTAATGCAGCCGCTTCCCATTCCTGAGTGGAAGTGGGAGCACATTACCATGGACTTCATCATGGGATTTCCGATGAGCCCTAGTGGGAAGGATGCAGTCTGGGTTGTCGTGGATCGACTCACCAAGTCGGCACATTTCTTGCCCTTCAGAGTTGGACAGTCCACGGAGATATTGGCTGACATGTACATGAGGCGGATAGTACGACTACATGGAGTGCCTGTCAGCATTGTATCGGATCATGATTCCAGATTCACGTCATATTTCTGGTGGAGTATAAACACCCGAATTTTTAGAAATTTAAAAATATTTTTTTGGGATTGTTCTGTGATTTTTAATTATTTAAAATTAATGTTCTTCAGGGAATAATATGTTTTTGTGAATTAAATTAAATATTAAAATATTATAAAAATTATATTTTTGAGTGTAAAATTAATAATTGGATATAGTGTAATTTTTTTGGAATTTATTGGGATCAAAAACTATTTTTAAATAGCTAAAAATATTATTTTTAATTAAACCAGAATAAATCAAACTGAACCAGCTTGAACCAAACCAAACCAAATTAAACCCAACCGAACCAACCCAACCCTAATGGATTTGGAACCTAACCCGTACCCGACCCGACCCAACCCGTTAACCTAATCAACAGTAATCGAAGGAATTTGAAAATCCAGTAACCCCCGACCCGTCGACTCCCCGCCGCCGCGACTCCAAACGCCAGCCGCCGCCACGACTCCAAATGCCAGCCGCCGCCACCTCCGACGACCCTTCGGTCCACCCCACCTTACCAACCGCCGGCAGCCCCTATAAAACCCCCCCGCAGCCGCTACTACCACCATCATCCGCGACTGCCATCACACTCCGACTCACCCCGGCGACGACCATCGGCCGTAGCTACCCGCACCACGACCCACGACCACTGCTATCACTTCACCGACGGCGAAGACGACCCACCGATGACCCACGACCACCACCAAAGCACCGCAGCAGCCGCAGCAACCTGTCGTCGCCGTCGATCGACCACCGCCGCCCGCCCCCGTTCACGTGCAGCACACCGCGGCCGACCCCTGTTCCGGTGAGTTTTACTTCCTCCTCGTCGCATCGATTTTCGATTGGCCTGTTGCGTTATGATCACAACATGACCCTCTCTAACCCTGTACAATTAGATTAGGGTATCGTGTCCTGTGTCGGTCGCAAACTGCGACGCAAAAACAGGAAAAATAACCCAATTTCTGGTTCTGAAAACTGTCCCGAAACCCCATGTTCATAGCTGATTTACTCCCAACCTAGTTAATAATTCTAAATTCCATTTGATCAGTAAATTAGATAATATAACCAAGTTTTAAACCATGCAATTAGTTTATTTTAATTTGTTATATGTGGTGTTTTATTCGCGGGTAAAGTTGACCAAAAGCTTAGTTTTTAAAACCCGAAATTTTCTAAAACTGGGTGCGTCCCACTAAACGAGACAAATTTCTCGTATGCGAATTGCATCAAAAGGCACGTATCGTCAATGCGGACGTGTGGGATTTCGTGGAAGTTAATTTGGATGTGCGTGCACACCGGAATCAACACATATCCGTCGAAAAGTCCCGTATCGGACCTGTTCTGACACTCGTCATAATTTCGTGTGTGCTTGTCATTTCACAACGAAACTCACGCCATTGGATTTGTAGCTTTACACTGGTCTTGTGATCCAAGTTTGGTTTGATTCTGAGAACGTTGACAAAATCCCGTATCGTGGGCCCCACGGCTCCACTTGACGGGCAATTTTGTGACCGGCTCATCGGATCCAGTTCTGGACATTCCGTTGGGGTTGTATCATCGTTCTAGACTCGTAGACACTAAGTTTGACGAATTTGGAAAACTTTGTCTCTGGCATATTTTTCTGTGTGAAGTAGGCCACATGTGGACCCCGCTTTGACCAGAAACTGTCAATTCTGCCTCTATGTCCAAATTGGACTTATGGGTAGTCAATCCTAGCTATTTCATGTCTTCTTAGAGTAATGTTAATTTTTGTTTCATCATACGGAGGCGTACTTGGAGATTTAGCTGTTACCGGAGCAACTGAAGGAGTTCAAACCCCAGGCAAGTGTACCTTGCCAAACTTGCAGTACTTGCTTTCATATTATTTTCTTGATTTATTTCTGTGATGTACATGTTCAACCTAGGACCGTGAGACGTTGCTTAGCGTCTGAATAATATTTGAATGTCGACGCCGTACGCGAAGTCGTGTAACATCACTTAGAGAGTTGATAACACGATCATATATTTTCGTGCTTGCTTTATCAAGTACGTCATACCATAGGATACTTGATACTATTCATGAGACAGAATCTTTCCTGAGTTATTCATGGTGATTTTGTATAGGCTTACATGGTTCGTGACATAATCTTGCATATTCATAGATATCATTATGACTCGCTGTAATAGTTAGAGGTCATGATCTTGTGTATTATGGACATGAGACGTCGTGGACATGAGACGTGTGATTACATTGGGTGGGGAGAGACACACATGCTACATGCTGATTATATACATATATATTTATTATTGCGGTGCTTTAGCCTCTGTTCCAAAGCTTGGCCCACTACGTGATATTACTGCTACAGGCTCCCCGACACAGAGCTTGTAGTGGTCTCAGCCTGAGTACTAGTGATGTTATCATTTGCATATCACATAGTTGGTTACATAGTTTGCCCTGTTGATATTTATTTTTTTATACTGCATTTTATTTGGCTTGAGTTATTCTTGTACCTTGCTATGTCCCCTGAGGACCTGGATCCGGATTATGTCCCCAGGTATAGCAGAGGAGATCTATCCCAAGGTATACGGGACATGAGCAGACACTGGAGCAGTACCAACACCAGAGGACGAGGTAGTGCCAGAGGATTTATCCTGAGTATTTTTCTTATATACTCAGTAATTTCTGTTTCTAGATATTATATTCCTGACTCTTGGATTACTGTACTAAATTCATTATCGGGTTGTTCCCCGAGATATTTTATTGAGACTTGTTGGATTATATTTCTCTTTGATTAGTTTGACATTTGAATTATGTTTATCTTCTGTGGATGAGATTATAATTAGACCGTGACATGTATCGTAGACCATTATATTTGTTTTATAGCTTAATTACACTCTAACGAGTCCATTAAATTGGGTTTAACCATTAGAGTTGTGCTGCTCCCTCGGTATTTTGGGACTGGGGTATGACATAGTTTTTGTGGTAGCCCATGCAGGTCTACGACTATGTTGCTTCAGTTTTAACTAAGGGACCGAGCAAGCCTGCAATTAGGATATGATAAGTTATAGGAACGCATCCACTTGATTGATTCGTTCTTGACCTCTATATCGACTTCAAAATAAATTCTTGACTTGCATCCTGCCTTGATTCCCCTGTGCGCCTCTTATAGTTTATTTTGGATGTAGAGTAATGGATCCACAAGCAAGCGACAAGACTTCCGTAGGAATACCACAAGTTGCAGTTGTCACCTACGATGATGGAGTGACACCAGTGGGTGGAGGTCAATCAGCTCAACAAAGCAATCAAGCAGGATAGCCTATGGATGGTCAACAAATGTTCCAAATGTTCTACGCAATGATGCAAGCCCAACAACAGGTTCATCAAGAGGCCCAACAAATCCGGACGAAGAAGTTCTTTGTCGGACTTAGCTCTGAGCTACAGAAATTAATCAGCTCCGTTGTAACTACTTCATACACGGACGTCCTTGCTGCAGCACAACCCATGGAACTCGTTACCAGGAGAGAGTCCAGCCAGAAGCGATCGCATGCATTAACACCAGACCGAGCACAGCGGGGAGCTACAAAGCGACCACAGATGAATCCACCATAGAAAGCATTTACACCACTAGCACTAGTCCTCCCTACTTGTCATTATTGTGGCAAGGTACCATATTGCCAAGGAATGCCGACTCAGATTAGGATTATGTTTAGCTTGCGGATCCAATCAGCATTCAGTAAGGGATTGCCCTGAGCATCGAGAAGGAGCACCGATAGTAAACCGACAAGCTTTACCAGCACCGGGAGGATATCAGCCGAGGCCACCCTTGGCACCACGGGCAGCACTCTTTCAGCAGGCCCAACAACAACAGAGGGCACCACCACAAGGACGTGGACATGCTTTTACGATGATAGTGGAGGAGACACAGACTCGAGGAGTAGCGAATATGAGTAAGATTTAAGTTTTATCATAGCTATTTATTCCTAGTAATGCTTTAGCACGTGCTTGTTAGATTTATTCCCTACCCTAAGCCTAGTATTATGTTAGCATGAACTTGTAGTCTAGATTAGAAAATGGTACCCAAGTTTTCATAAGCTATAATCCTTGCTCTAATCAGGTTCCTTTACTTTTGAGTTACTTATCTTTCATTGCCTAGGAAAATATTTTTATTCCTTCCCTACGTGTTCTGCTTGAACAAAAACCCTCACCCTTATTCTCGATTTCTCTTTGTTCATGATTCTTGATCCTTTGTGTCATGCTTCAAACATGTCTTGCAACCGCGTCATCTCTTCTGATCGGTTATGTTTCATTTTCTTAATTGCTAGGACGCAATTCTTTTAAGGTGGGTAGATTATAAACACCCGAATTTTTATAAATTTAAAAATAAAATTTTGGGATTTTTATGATTTTTAATTATTTAAAATTAATGTTCTTCAGGGAATAATATATTTTTGTGAATTAAATTAAATATTAAAATATTGTAAATATTATATTTTTGAGTGTAAAATTAATAATTGGATATAGTATAATTTTTCTAAAATTTATTGGGCTCAAAAACTATTTTTAAATAGCTAAAAATATTATTTTTAATTAAACCGGAATAAACTAAACTGAACCAGCTTGAACCGAACCAAACCAAACCAAATTAAACCCAACCAAACCAACCCAACCCTAATAGATTTGGATCCTAATCCGTACCCGACCCGACCCGCTAACCTAATCAACAGTAACCGAAGGAATTCGAAAATCCCGTTACCCCCGACCCGTCGACTCCCCCCCGTCGCAACTCAGACCGCCGGCCGCCACCTCCGACGACCCTTCGGTCCACCTTCTCAACCGCCGACAGCCCCTATAACCCCCCGCAGCCGCTACTACCACCATCATCCGCCACCGCCATCACACTCCGACTCACCACAGCGACGACCACCGGCCGTAGCTACCCGCACCACGACCCACAACCACCGCTATCACTCCGCCGACGGCGCCGACGACCCGCCGACGACCCACGACCACCACCAAAGCAGCCGCAGCAACCTGCCGCCGTCGTCGATCGACCACCGCCGCCCGCCCCCGTTCACGCGCAGCACACTACGGTCGACCCCTGTTCCGGTGAGTTTTACTTCCTTCTCGTCGCATCAATTTTCGATCGGCATATTGCATTGTGATCGCAGAATGACCCTCTCTAACCCTGTACAATTAGATTTGGGTATCGTGTCCTGTGTCGGTCGCAAACCACGACTCAAAAACAGGAAAAATAACCCAATTTCTGGTTCTGAAAACTGTCCCGAAACCCCATGTTCATGGCTGATTTACTCCCAACCTAGTTAATAATTCTAAATTCTATTTAATCAGTAAATTAGACAATATAACCAAGTTTTAAACCCAGTAATTAGTTTATTTTAATTTGTTATATGTTGTGTTTTATTCGCGGGTGAAGTTGACCAAAAGCTTGGTTTTTAAAATCCAAAATTTCCCAAAACTGGGTGCGTCCCGCTAAATGAGGCAACTTTGTCGTATACGAATTATATCAAAAGGCGCGTATCGTCAATGTAGACGTATGTGATTTCATGGAAGTTGATTTGGATGTGTATGCACACCGAAATCAACGCATATCCGTCGAAAAGCCCCGTATCAGGCCTGTTCTAACACTCTTCATAATTTCGTGTGTGCTTGTCATTTCGCAATAAAACTCGTGCCATTGGATTCGTAGCGTTACGCTGGTCCTGTGACCCAAGTTTGGTTTGATTCTGAGAACATTGATGAAATCCCGTATCGTGGGCCCCACGGCTCCACTTGACGGGCAATTTTGTGACCGGCTCATCGGAATCCAGTTCTGGATATTCTGCTGGGTTTGTATCATCGTTTTAGACTCGTAGACACTAAGTTTGACAAATTTGGAAAACTTTGTCTCTGGCATGTTTTTTGGTGCGAAGTGGACCATATGTGGACCCCGCTTTGACAAGAAACTGTCAATTCTGCCCCTGTGTCCAAATTGGACTTATGGGTAGTCAATCCTAGCTATTTCATGTCTTCTGAGAGTGATGGTAATGTTTTTTTCAGCATACGGAGGTGTACCTGGAGATTTAGCTTTTACCGAAGCAACTGAAGGAGTTTAAACCACATGCAAGTGTACCTTGCAAAACTTGCAGTACTTGCTTTCATATTATTTTCTTGATTTATTTCTGTGATGTACCTGTTCAACCTAGGACCGTGAGACGTTGCTTAGCTTTCGAATAATATTCAGGTGTCGACGCCGTACGCGGAGTCGTGTAACGTCACTTAGAGAGTTGATAACACGATCATATATTTTTGTGCTTGCTTTATCAAGTACGTCATACCATAGGACACTTGATACTATTCATGAGACAGAATCTTTCCTGAGTTATTCATGGTGATTCTGTATAGGCTTACAGGATTCGTGACATAGTCTTGCATATTCATAGATATCATTATGACTCGCTGTAATAGTTAGAGGTCATGATCTTGCGTGTTATGGACATGAGACGTCGTGGACATGAGACGTATAATTACATTGGGTGGGAAGAGACACACAGGATACATGCTGATTACATACATATATATTTATTATTGCGGTGCTTTATTCTCTATTCCAGAGCTTGGCCTACTACGTGATATTACTGCTACAGGCTCCCCGATACAGAGCTTGTAGTGGTCTCAGCCTGAGTACTAGTGATGCTCTCATTTGCATATCACATAGTTGGTTACATAGTTTGCCCTGTTGATATTTATTTTTATATACTGCATTTTATTTGGCTTGAGTTATTCTTGTACCTTGCTATGTCCCCTGAGGACCTGGATCCGGATTATGTCCCCAGGTATAGCAGAGGAGATCTACCCCAAGGTATACGGGACAAGAGCAGACACTAGAGCAGTACTAGCACCAGAGGACGAGGTGGTGCCAGAGAATTTATCCTGAGTATTTTTTGTTATATACTCAGTCATTTCTGTTTCTAGATATTCTATTCCTAACTCTTGGATTACTGTACTAAATTTATTATCGGGTTGTTCCCCGAGATATTTTATTGAGACTTGTTGGATTATATTTCTCTTTGATTAGTTTGACATTTGAATTATGTTTATCTTCTGTGGATGAGATTAGAATTAGACCGTGACATGTATCGTAGACCATTATATTTGTTTTACAGCTTAAGTATACTCTAAAAGGTCCATTTGATTAGGTTTGCCCATTGGAGTTGTGCTGCTGGCCATTGCCACGTGACTAGTCCCTCAGTATTTTGGGATTGGGACGTGACATGGTTTTTGTGGTGGCCCATGCAGATCTACAACTATGTTGCTTCGGTTTCAACTAAGGGACCGAGCAAGCCTGCAATTAGGATATGATAAGTTATAGGATCTCATCCACTTGATTGGTTCGTTCTTGACCTCTATATCGACTTCAAAATAATTTTTTGACTTGCATCCTGCCTTGATTCCCCTGTGCACATCTTATAGTTTATTTTGGATGTAGATTAATGGATCCACAAGCAAGCGTCGAGACTTCCGCAGGAATACCATAAGTTGTAGTTGTCACCTACGATGATGGAGTGACACCAGTGGGTGGAGGTCAATCAGCTCAACAAAGCAATCAAGCAGGACAACCTATGGATGGTCAACAGATATTCCAAATATTCTACGTAATGATGCAAGCCCAACAACAGGTTCATCAAGAGGCCCAGCAAAGCCGGGCGAAGAAGTTCTTTGTCGGACTTAGCTCTGAGCTACATAAATTAACCAGCTCCGTTGCAACTACTTCATACACGGACGTCCTTGCTGCAGCACGACCCATGGAGCGCGTCACCAGGAGAGAGTCCAGCCAGAAGCGGCCGCATGCATTAGCACCAGACCGAGCACAGCAGGGAGCTGCAAAGCGACCACAGATGAATCCACCACATAGAGCATTTACACCACTAGCACTAGTCCTCCCTACTTGTCATTATTGTGGCAAGGTACCATCTTGCCAAGGAATGCCGACTCAGATTAGGATTATGTTTAGCTTACGGATCCAGTCAGCATTTAGTAAGGGATTGCCCTGAGCGTCGAGAAGGAGCACCGATAGTAAACCTACAAGCTTTACCAACACCGGGAGGATATCAGCCGAGGCCACCCTTGGCACCACGGGCAGCACTCTTTCAGCAGGCCCAGCAATAGCAGAGGGCACCACCACAAGGACGTGGATAGGCTTTTGCGATGACAGTGGAGGAGACACAGACTCGAGGAGTAGCGAATATGAGTAAGATTTAAGTTTTATCATAGCTATTTATTCCTAGTAATGCTTCAGTACGTGCCTGTTAAATTCATTCCCTAGCCTAAGCCTAGTATTATGTTAGCATGAACTTGTAGTCTAGATTAGAAAATGGTATCCAAGTTTTCATAAGCTATAGTTGATCCTTGCTCTAATCAGGTTCCTTCACTTTTGAGTTACTTATCTCTCATTGCCTAGAAAAATATTTTTATTCCTTCCCTATGTGTTCTGCTTGAACAAAAACCCTCACCCTTATTCTAGATTTCTCTTTGTTCATGATTCTTTATCCTTTGTGTCATGCTTCAAACATGTCTTGCAATTGCGTCATCTCTTCTGACCGGTTATCTTTTGTTTTCTTAATTGCTAGAACGCAATTCTTTTAAGGTGGGTAGATTATAAACACCCGAATTTTTATAAATTTAAAAATGAATTTTTGGGATTTTTCTGTGATTTTTAATTATTTAAAATTAATGTTCTTCAGGGAATAATATATTTTTGTGAATTAAATTAAATATTAAAATATTGTAAATATTATATTTTTGAGTGTAAAATTAATAATTGGATATAGTGTAATTTTTCTGGAATTTATTGGACTCAAAAACTATTTGTAAATAGCTAAAAATATTGTTTTTAATTAAACCAGAATAAACTAAACTGAACCAGCTTGAACCGAACCAAACCAAACCAAATTAAAACCAACCGAACCAACCCAACCCTAATAGATTTGGATCCTAATCCGTACCCGACCCGCCCCGCTAACCTAATCAACAGTAACCGAAGGAATTCAAAAATCCCGTAACCCCCGACCCGTCGACTCCCCCCCGCCGCGACTCCGACCGCCGGCCGCCACCTCCGACGACTCTTCGGTCCACCTTCTCAACCGCCGACAGCCCCTATAAACCCCCGCACAGCCGCTACTACCACCATCATCCGCCCCCGCCATCACACTCTGACTCACCCGGCGACGACCACCGGCCGTAGCTACCCGCACCACGACCCACGACCACCGCTATCACTCCGCCGACGGTGACGACGACCCGCCAACGACCCACGACCACCACCAAAGCAGCCGCAGCAACCTGCCACCGCCGTCGATCGACCACCGCCGCCCGCCCCCGTTCACGCGCAGCACACTACGGTCGACCCCTGTTCCGGTGAGTTTTACTTTCTCCTCGGCATGTTGCGTTTTGATCACAGCATGACCCTCTCTAACCCTGTACAATTAGATTGGGGTATCGTGTCCTGTGTCGGTCGTAAACCGCGACGCAAAAACAGGAAAAATAACCCAATTTCTGGTTCTGGAAACTGTCCCGAAACCCCATGTTCATGGCTGATTTACTCCCAACCTAGTTAGTAATTCTAAATTCTATTTGATCAGTAAATTAGACAATATAACCAAGTTTTAAACCCAGTAATTAGTTTATTTTAATTTGTTATATGTTGTGTTTTATTCGCGGGTGAAGTTGACCAAAAGCTTGGTTTTTAAAACCCAAAATTTCTCGAAACTGGGTGCGTCTCGCTAAACGAGGATACTTTGTCGTGTGCCAATTATATCGAAAGACGCGTATCATCAATGCGGACGTATGGGATTTCGTGGAAGTTGATTTGGATGTCCGTGCACACCGGAATCAACGCGTATCCGTCGAAAAGCCCTGTATCGGGCCTGTTTTGACACTCATCATAATTTTATGTGTGCTTGTCATTTCGCAACGAAACTCGGGCCATTGGATTCGTAGCGTTACGCTGGTCCTGTGACCCAAGTTTGGTTCGATTCTGAGAGCATTGACGAAATCCCGTATCGTGGGCCCCACGGCTCCACTTGACGGGCAATTTTGTGACCGGTTCATCGAAATCCAGTTCTGGACATTCCGTTGGATTTGTATCATCGTTCTAGACTCATAGACACTAAGTTTAACGAATTTGGAGAACTTTCTCTCTGGCATATTTTTCGGTGCGAAGTGGACCACATGTGGATCCCGCTTTGACAAGAAACTGTCAATTCTGCCCCTGTGTCCAAATTGGACTTATGGATAGTCAATCCTAGCTATTTCTTGTCTTCTGAGAGTGATGGTAATTTTTTTTCCAGCATACAGAGGCGTACCTGGAGATTTAGCTGTTACCGGAGCAACTGAAGGAGTTCAAACCCCAGGCTAGTGTACCTTGCCAAACTTGCAGTATTTGCTTTCATATTATTTTCTTGATTTATTTCTGTGATGTACCTATTCAACCTAGGACCATGAGACATTGCTTAGCGTCCGAATAATATTCGGGTGTCGACGCCGTACGCGGAGTCGTGTAACGTCACTTAGAGAGTTGATAACACGATCATATATTTTTGTGCTTGCTTTATCAAGTACGTCATACCATAGGACACTTGATACTATTCATGAGACAAAATATTTCCTGAGTTATTCATGGTGATTCTGTATAGGCTTACAAGATTCGTGACATAGTCTTGCATATTCATAGATATCATTATGACTCGCTGTAATAGTTAGAGGTCATGATCTTGCGTGTTATGGACATGAGACATTGTGGACATGAGACGTGTGATTACATTGGATGGGGAGAGACACACAGGATACATGCTGATTACATACATATATATTTATTATTGTGGTGCTTTAGCCTCTGTTCCAGAGCTTGGCCCACTACGTGATATTACTACTACAGGCTCCCCGACACAGAGCTTGTAGTGGTCTCAGCCTGAGTAGTAGTGATGCTCTCATTTGCCTATCACATAGTTGGTTACATAGTTTGCCCTGTTGATATTTATTTTTATATACTGTATTTTATTTGGCTTGAGTTATTCTTGTACCTTGCTATTTCCCCTGAGGACCTGGATCCGAATTATGTCCCCAGGTATAGCAGAGGAGATCTACCCCAAGGTATACGGGACATGAGTATACACTTGAGTAGTACCAGCACTAGAGGACGAGGTGGTGCCAGAAGATTTATCCTGAGTATTTTTGTTATATACTCAGTCATTTCTGTTTCTAGATATTTGTAAACTCCATCGACCAGATTTCAGTATTTAATATTAAATTAGGAATATTTTTAGCAAATTAGAATTATTGCAACTTTTTAAATTTATTTTGCTTACATATCCTATTGATTTGTGCACCTGTCCATCACCTAATTATTTAGAGCATTACACTGACTGATATCCCCAAACAAAGTTTACATACCTCTCATAGACATGCTAGTCTATTTTTCTGAATTTTGTGCAACTCCCAGATACTCTATTTTGAGCCTCGTTTGAGACGCACAAATATTGTTACAAACGTCCGTATTTATTTATAAATTAAATTCCCAGACCTGTACCCATCTCTGTTCCAATAGAGATTTGAGGCCCAACATGCACCTGTTTTGCCCAAACAAAAATACGTTATTACCCTACCCTGAGTATACTACATTTAGTATATTGACATCGGACTGAAATTATGGCCCTACCTATTTTTAAATAATTATTAAACACCGTGCGCATTAATTATTAATTAATTAATACGGTGACCCGTATCACCCAAAAACTAGGCCCAGCCCCTGCCCAGGCTCAACCCCCACCCCCAAGGCCTTCCCACAGCATTCCCCCTCAGTTCTGTGCATTTTAGCATTTTCTGGAATAAGGTGTTTTTCCCAGACAAATTGCGCAATTACGCAATTTCCCAATTTATAGGACCTCTGTGCAATTTATGAAATTGTAGGGGTTTTTCTGCAAATTTCCAGTGTGAGGTGTCAACCTCCTATTGGCCGGTGAACCTACACCGTCCATTTGGATGTGGGACCCACCCATAAAATATCTACACAAATATCCTAAATATCTAAAGATATTTAATTGCAAAAATACCCAAAAACCCCTAAACCCTAACCCTATTTACTAAATTGCCATTGGCCCTAAACCCTATTTAAACCCGAGCCCCCTCCCCCCGAACACCCACACCACCCTCTCTCAGCCACCTCCATCCACCGGACCTCCGCCGGACGCCTCGCCACATCCCCGGCCTTCCCTCCGACCAATGCACCCCGCCCTAGCCACCGCCACCCGCCGCCAGCATCGACCACACCACCATCACCAGCAACATCAACATCACCACCCCCACCACCCGACCGCCCTCACCGCCACCTCCGGCCACCGTGGACCACCGCCACCCCCCCCAACCGCTCCGCCCCGACCCCCTCCGTCGAACCACCCCGCTCCCATCGCCCCACGACCACCACCCCGGTCGCCATCACCCCCGCAGCGCCTCCACCCTCACCCACACCAGCACCGCCTCCCCCATCCCGACCGCCTCCAACCACCACCACCGCCACCCCTGACCTCCGCCACCACCACCGGACTCTTCGCCACCCTCCCCTCCGCCGACCCGTCCGCCTGCACCGCCGCCCCCGCCACCGCCTGCGCCGCTGCAGCTGCTGCAAGCCGCCGCTGCTGCTGTTGCTGTTAACAGCAGTTGCTGTTGCAACCGTCCCTCCGGCCAGCCGCCGCCGTCCTCCCGTCGGCGACAAGCCGTGGGCCCCCGTGCTGACCTGTCAGGTATAATACTATATATATTCGTAAATACCTAGTTATATATATATGTATGTATATATGTATATATATATGTATATTAATATATATGTTTATATATATATTATATATTATAGTATATAATATATATTATATTATTATATAATTATTTAATACTGTATATATACAGTATATATATGTATTATTATATATTTTATATATGTATTATTATATGTATTAGTATATATTTATATATATATATATATATATATATATATATATTATTGTATTATTATATATAAATAAATATTATATATATTATATACCAAGTATTATACATATATATATATACTAATATATTATATATATATATATATGTACCCATATTATTATTTATTATATCTATATATATGTATATCTATATGTATATATTTTATGTTATAATATATATACTATATATCTGTATATATATATATATATATATATATATATGTGTGTATCTATATATATATATATATTTTTATGTATATCTATTTTTGTTATAATAGATATACTATTTATATAAATAAGTATTATGTATTATGCTATATATATATATATATATATTTAAAAATGTAATATGTTATACATACTATTAAATATATATATATAATTATATATATGTTATATATAAGCTATATATGTATGTATGTACATTTTTATATATATATGCCTTTACTTTTTATATATATTATATATATCACTATATATATAATTATATATTGTTAAGTACATAAAATATCTTATATACTCTATTATATTTTTCCCTGCAAATTTATATATACTTATATATATGTATATATTTATATTAAGTATATAAATACTTTATGTATATTTTATATGCTCTTAATATATACTATATATATATATATTATGTATTATTATATATATATATAGTTTTAAGATACGCATTGTTTGAATATTAAAATTTACGAACCATGTACGTCTTAAACAGAGTACATCTTCAGCGCAGTCAGTGACCCCCTGTCACTGGACCCCTCAGACTTGACTGCAAGTACAGGTCTTTGGCACGCCCAGCTCAGAAAATTAGGCAAGTATACCTTGCCAAGTTTTACTGCTTAAATTCATTTAACTGTTGTATGTTATTTTCAGTAGACTCACATATAACTGTTGTATCTGAGATTGCCACAGGTACCGTCAACAAGTGCGTTGACAAGTAGTATAACTAACTTAGTCCTTAGCAGACTTACCTGACAGTTGTGAGGGTATCCTAATATCCTCCTAGACCCTAACACTTATACACGCAACAAGGTTGCACTTCATATTGGGATGCGAGTTTACGTACTCGATTAGCTACCGGTGCGTGTGACGTGCATCACGACTTAGCACGAAATCAGGAATACTCAGGAAAGTTATGACTTGGCATATAGCACGTGATATATACGTCGTGTATTCGACTTGTGTATCCGTATTGGGCGGGGAGAACAACTAATAGGCGTATGGGACACCCACCTCTTTATACAAGATACCGCACTCGACGGAGTGATACGGACGTTATATATATATATATATATATATATATATATATATATATATATATATATATATTACTATTATCTTGCTCTTCGGAGAAGGGGTATTGCAGAGTGCCCTCGAACGGGGGCATATGTGGCATATACTAGCCAGTCACTACGGTTGGTGAATTACGTCAGCATATGTCTAGCCCACACTTTCCCATACGTACTAAGTTGTCTCACATTGCATTCACTTAGATGGCTAGCACACCCTCTATTTATTTATTCAGTATTTATACACATGTCATGCTTTTATGTATCTTGTTATGTCCCACTAAGGACCTGGTTCCCTTCCAGATTTAGATGAGACACTCTACCCCACAGTATATGGACCTGGACAGGAGACTGGATATGCCACTGAGGAGGAGTTAGAATAACTACCATCAGAGTCTGCCTAAGTACACCTGGAGCTGGAGCTACATATCAGATAGACGATGCTCTAGTCTATCTTATTTCACTTTTACTTATCTTTTGTAGTGGGTTTGTTCCCACCAGATTTTATCTGATTTGTATTATGACATTTCAGACTTAGCATCTATATATTCAACACTTACTTTCTTGACATATTTTTGTGGATGAGATTAGATTTACCTGTATTAAACTTGTAGTATTTTAGGACAGCGTAGCACGTTTCTTTGGGTCCATTAAATTGGGTAATCCCTTAGTGACGTGTCAGTTGGCCAATGCCACGTGGCCTAGTTCCATATATTTTGGGACTAGGGCGTGACATGGTTTTAGTGGTGGCCCATGCAGGTCTCGAATTAATTGCTAGTGGTATGATAACATGCCCAGCAAGCCTGCTATAGGATAGGAATACTAGGTCTCATCCACTCTGACTTCATCCTTGAATTTTTTGCATCCTGCTTGATCATTTCTTTTCCTTCATGCCTTTCTAATTATTCTATCTTCTTCAGAAATATGGACATACCCAGTGGACACGCAACTGATGGGGTTGACCAAGCAACAGATCCCTCGCCAGATGTCCAAGGAACCCCGACCACCCCGAGAGACCAATCCCCGAGAAGGATGCTGGTCTATCCAACGACCCCGTACCTTCAAAAGAATCCTGCCCAGGAAGCAACACCAGCCCAGCAAGAAGGGCAAACTTCCCAGGCAACGACACCGCAGGCGGAGACACCTTTGCCTCAACCTCCAGCCCTTCCTGTCCTGATACCACAGCTTGAGGGCCAACCTCAAATGTTCCAGTTCCTCCAAGCCATGTTGCAGACTCAGTGGCAACAGACTGAAGCCCTGAGACATGCTCAGTGGCAACAGACTGAAGTCCTGAGACAGAGCTTGATGACGGCTCTGGAGAGGACAACTGCCCCGGCACCAGCACCTGTCCAACCAGCTGGCACTGTCCGAGGCTTTCGTCGGATGGGCCCGAGAACCTTTTCAGGCAGCGAAACTCCGGAATAGATCTCAGACTGGATCTCCAACACGGAAATGTTGCTAGAAGGCTCACAGCTTCACCCCGATATGTAACGCCCGCTACCGCACGGTGCGTTACGCTGAGTCGGATTGAGTAAGTCAAATGCTGGTTACATTCGATTTGTTGGATTTTGGGAAGAAGGATTAATCGAGTTGGTTTAATGTGCAGATGGCTAGCGGGTTCGATGGAAATCAGGTGTTCGTTCAGAACAGTACTGAATAGCTGGATGGAAGCGATAATGCCGTCTTCCTTAGTCCGTTCGGTCGGATGATTTGGAGAGCACGGCTTGCTCGCACGGTCATACCAGTTGAGTAGATCGCGCTTGCATCAGATCACGGGTTCAAGGAATTGGCCGCATCGGCAGGACATGATGCCTAACGGGATCAAACATTGTGAGTGGGCTCTTTCCCTTCTCCTCTACTCCTTTATGCCTAATAATATGGAAAACACGTAAAAGGCTTGAACACTTGGGCTGAAACATTGGGAATCACTACACTGAGGCGTGCATAGAGTGTACGTCGTTGGCTTGGATAGGATTGTGGCTTGAAATGATTTGCGCGTTGGATAGTTGGAGCTAGAGTTGGATTATACATTTGTGGCAGTCGGTTGGATACTTGGGATTATGCTTGGACGGTTGGAATGATACTTTGAGGCAATAGGAATATCGGGAATTCGGGCGAGCGAGCGTGCATCCGTGCACGAGTATCATTTGGTCGCTTTGTCTTGCAAAGCGATCTGTTGTGGTTCGAAACCGAACAACTGCATCGGCGAGGGTGTTGTGCCGCTTGATGGGGCATTGTGCCACGAATGGGGCATTGTGCCACTGAAACGGCATCGTGCCATGGGATTTGCTTGAGCATGGGTGTTGCACCATTTCGGAATACATTGCTGTAAAGCGGCAATGTGAAACACTGGGTATTTTGGTGCCTTGGCTATATATTGAGGTTTGGTTTTGGATACTTTGGTTGGATGTGTTGGAAGAATGGTTATGGATATTTCGGTTGGGTTTTCGGTTGAACGAGTCTAAGATCGCTTGGTGGGGCGAGAATGTTCGATCCTCTCGTCATACCTACTTTCTGCATGTCACGGACAACCTGTGTACACAGGGTTTGGCATTTCCTCGGAACGGTATTTATCCGGGGCACTGGAGCCGTTTCGATCCGGAGGGAAATATTGATTCGTGCTAGTCACGATGCATTGCGGGACCTCCAGTGGGGCTTGCTACCCGGGCTGATAGGGCGCACCGTTAATGCTTGGAATATGTCCTTTATGGCTTTGCCAGTGACTTCATATAGATAAGGTGTTGGCTTGCTTTACTTTTGTTGGTTTGGCTTTCGTGTAGGCGCGGCCACCTTGCCTCGGCAAGAGTGTGCACTCGAGATTGGAATATAAACTTTGGTTGAGGATGGATATTGAGGCGAGACTGATGGTTCGATATGTTATCGTGCAAGCGATGGCATTGAGTAAGACGGGTTGCGTGTTAGTTTCTTTCGGGTTGGATTTATATAAATGCTTGTCGCTTGGTTGAGTTGAATGCTTGCATGCTTAAACTGTTTTACAGCTTTCCTTAACATGTCATTCATATGCCATGAAACGAATCTAGGATTCAACTAGAAAGATCACCATATAACTGTATGCATTCACTATTTTACTTAGTGTCGGCTTAGACGAGTGGGTTACCCCGCTCACCAGTACGGTTGTGTACTGACCCACGTTTGTGGGCAATATTTCAGGTACGCAGGCGTAGTGGCGCTGCTTGGATATACGAGGCATGATGTATGAACTGTAAGTACCTTTGTGGGCTAGAGAAAAGAGCAAGAGTATTTCATCGCCCTCGTGGCATCGCCTTTGTGGCATTGCCTTCGATAAGGCATTTCATTTGGACCCTATCGTGAGCTTCGCTGCGTATTACTCTGATGTGTGCTTGGTACACAATACTCGACTTCCGCTGCAACTTGGTTGTTTCAATGATAACATTTGGTGTTTGACAACATCGTCTTGTACGAGCGCAACTCCAGGCTCGTACGGCATCACGTCCCGAAGAGAACGATTGTCCCGCGGGAGAGCTGCAACGTGGTGATTCACGTTCAGCGGGGACTATTGAGCTTGCGGGAGATTGGGGCATGACAAATTGGTATCAGAGCCAGGTTCATTTCTTCGGACTTGGTCCTTCACTTCATCACAAACTCTAAATAGCTTCCGCGTGTCGTTTAGCTCTTGACTCCACTCAGCGCCGCATTGGATGTTTCATGCAATAAGTCTATTTATTGCTAGTTGTGGCTGCATATTATTCTTGGTTGGGTTGCCTTGGTTGGTTTTCGTAGGATCCTCGTTAGGCGTTGTTGCATTCGTGCAGCAGTTGGTTGGCATTGTTGCATTTGTGCAACAAGTGTGGGCTTTCGTTGGGTTGGCTTGGCTTGGCGTTCAGGGAGTTTCTGATTGCATCAATGGATCAGTTGGTTGGCAAAAAGATTTGGTTATGCAGCATGTTGTGATTAGAAACATTCGATGAGAATGGATCCTTGCACGAGTTGCTCGTACAGCAAAAGTGTGGAACCGTTGGGTATCGGGGTGGATTATTTGGAAGAGAGCTCGATGCACGGGATTGCTCGTGTTGCGAAAAGTATCGGTCGGTTTGAAAATATGTTGGAAGTATTGAGAACGGGATATAACATGAGTTGCCTAACGAGATTTATGGAAATAGTTGAATGGTTAAAGAATTGGCTGAGTTTTGTGTTGGACTTGAGTTGGGAAAGGCAGGATCATGCATGAGGGATGGTTCGAACGGATTCTTGGATTATTACAAGAAATTGTAATGCGAGTAGCGACTTGATTCGG
Source organism: Iris macrosiphon (assembly GCA_036927795.1). Classification (NCBI taxonomy): domain Eukaryota; kingdom Viridiplantae; phylum Streptophyta; class Magnoliopsida; order Asparagales; family Iridaceae; genus Iris; species Iris macrosiphon. The sequence continues at coordinate 290,000 of JAYESA010000033.1, read as the reverse complement.
AGTGGTATATGGGATACCACATATTGAGCAAAGCATTGAAAGTATTTTTGGTTGGACATCAATGGGAATTTGTCTGAACGGACTCGGATAACGAATACAAGTCGGTTGGTGCAAATCGATTGAGTTGGAAAGAATGAAAATGGAGCAAGCGAATATTGAGTTGTGATTCGACAGAATCACCTTGGAATAGTCGGTTTGGGGTAGACGCTAGTTGACGCAGAGTAAGCACGAGGGCAACTATATTCCCAAGTGGTATATAGTGCAATGGAATTTGACTCGGGTATTTCTCGATACATTAGACTTGAGAACTCAAGAACGGAATCGTGCAAATGGAAGTATCATTGGGCTTAAGAGATGGACGAGATCGGAACGAACAGTTGGGTTACGCTTGAGCGAGCGATGGGTGAATCGGAGGATAGCGAGCACGGACTACAATTTTGGACAACATATCTGAGCTGTTGGTTGAGTAATGAAACACGATCTTGGTTTGGAGGGACAATGCGATGGATTCACACAAACTTGAAGGATTTTGGATATTGCTGCTCGAGAAGTCGATTCAGGTTTAGCGGAAATGAAATTTTGGGCAAGATGTTGCAACAATGGAAGTCGGATTCTCCGGAAGACGTGGACGGATTGTGGCAACAACGGAAGGCAAAAGATTTTGGCGGATTGACTTTTGAAGATAGCTAAATGTGGGAGCAACGTCGGGACGAATCACTGTGCTGCTCGAGTAAGTTGGACATACATTGTGGGACGTGGCAAACAGATATAATTTGGACAAGTCTCGAGTTTCGATAATCATTGAAATCGATAGTGCGAGAATCGAACATGCAATTCGAGAATTTGATGGATTCAGGGCAGAACGACGGATTGATGGAAGACGGTTGCAACGAGTGCACTGCTCGGATTCGGAAGTTCGCTCGGATGGAATGGTTAGGATTTTGACTCGGATTTGCAGATGAGATATAGCATGGTTTATAGTAACTGTCCATCGTGATGATTACAATTATCGAGCGTAGCTTCGGGACAGCTGACCCTAGCGACTTGTCCGCTGAATCGGATATGAATATGGTAGACCCATAGAACGACCCTTGAGGCGGCGTATTTGGGAATGCGTCGAGGGCAGATGTGAGCAATGAGATTTGGCTTATTGACTGAGTGTGGATTTGAGAGACCCTTGGGATAGTCTTCAGCTGAAGATGCAGCCGGAAGATCGAAGCGATGGTGGGATTGGCCTAAGTCAACTGATGAGATTCAGAGTCGCAGATTTTTATCGATGGCATCGCCTCTGTGACTCGTCGTGCCCTGGAAGGGAATAGCATTCATATGAATGGACGACTGTGGCGGCTCGTTCAGATCAAATCCTTGCGAATACTGGAAGGGACAGATTTGCCTCAGATTTACAAGATGTCTCGGAACTTAGTCTGGGAAGCGTGCTCGTTCGGAAGGCAAAGGTGATATTCTATGCTTCGAGGCAGTGGAAGCAGCGCGAAGAACTATTCCATGCGCAACCTAAGAATTGTGGCGAGTGTGTCCACGTTGAAATCGTGGCGACACTATCCCTTTGGCGTGGCGGCGAGATCTTCGTGGATCACACGAACCTCAATATAGATGTTCACCCAGTGAGATCTTGAGATGGCAGGAAATGTGTTGGACTGAGCTGATCTAAGCAAAGTTGATATTTGGGTAAGTCGCATAGCTGGGGTAGTATCGATTGTGATGATCGTTCGGTGCACGAGTTATATTTTGAGATGTTGCTAGTGCGAATTCAGAAATAGATGGATGGATTGAGTTGGAACACGAACTCACTGAGTCGGTGGGAAATCATCATATTTGAGAATAGTGCTCAATCGAATATGTTGGAATGGAAATCATGATTTGGTTCATTTGGGAGTAAAGCAAATGGATGCCTCGGACATAAAGATATTGTAACTTGTTCAAATTTACTATCGCAAAGCTCGGCTGAAATGCATGTATTTTAGGGACGCCTTAAATATGTGTACGATCCAAAACTAAGCGATACGAGAAATTCGTATTGAGCTGCAAGGAGGATGTGGGAATTCGAAAATTTGTACGAGCGTTCAGCAGAGCGAGATACTGAGTCAGAAATCGTGAATAATGTGAGTTGCATGAAGGCTGATTTATGGAATTGGACTAGCGGCATGTGATAAGAATGAGTACCAGTACGGTTCGTGGACGAACCTGATTTTAAGTGGTATATTATGTAACGCCCGCTACCGCACGGTGCGTTACGCTGAGTCGGATTGAGTAAGTCAAATGCTGGTTACATTCGATTTGTTGGATTTTGGGAAGAAGGATTAATCGAGTTGGTTTAATGTGCAGATGGCTAGCGGGTTCGATGGAAATCAGGTGTTCGTTCAGAACAGTACTGAATAGCTGGATGGAAGCGATAATGCCGTCTTCCTTAGTCCGTTCGGTCGGATGATTTGGAGAGCACGGCCTGCTCGCATGGTCATACCAGTTGAGTAGATCGCGCTTGCATCAGACCACGGGTTCAAGGAATTGGCCGTATCGGCAGGACATGATGCCTAACGGGATCAAACATTGTGAGTGGGCTCTTTCCCTTCTCCTCTACTCCTTCATGCCTAATAATATGGAAAACACGTAAAAGGCTTGAACACTTGGGCTGAAACATTGGGAATCACTACACTGAGGCGTGCATAGAGTGTACGTCGTTGGCTTGGATAGGATTGTGGCTTGAAATGATTTGCGCGTTGGATAGTTGGAGCTAGAGTTGGATTATACATTTGTGGCAATCGGTTGGATACTTGGGATTATGCTTGGACGGTTGGAATGATACTTTGAGGCAATAGGAATATCGGGAATTCGGGCGAGCGAGCGTGCATCCGTGCACGAGTATCATTTGGTCGCTTTGTCTTGCAAAGCGATCTGTTGTGGTTCGAAACCGAACAACTGCATCGGCGAGGGTGTTGTGCCGCTTGATGGGGCATTGTGCCACTGAAACGGCATCGTGCCATGGGATTTGCTTGAGCATGGGTGTTGCACCATTTCGGAATACATTGCTGTAAAGCGGCAATGTGAAACACTGGGTATTTTGGTGCCTTGGCTATATATTGAGGTTTGGTTTTGGATACTTTGGTTGGATGTGTTGGAAGAATGGTTATGGATATTTCGGTTGGGTTTTCGGTTGAACGAGTCTAAGATCGCTTGGTGGGGCGAGAATGTTTGATCCTCTCGTCATACCTACTTTCTGCATGTCACGGACAACCTGTGTACACAGGGTTTGGCATTTCCTCGGAACGGTATTTATCTGGGGCACTGGAGCCGTTTCGATCCGGAGGGAAATATTGATTCGTGCTAGTCACGATGCATTGCGGGACCTCCAGTGGGGCTTGCTACCCGGGCTGATAGGGCGCACCGTTAATGCTTGGAATATGTCCTTTATGGCTTTGCCAGTGACTTCATATAGATAAGGTGTTGGCTTGCTTTACTTTTGTTGGTTTGGCTTTCGTGTAGGCGCGGCCACCTTGCCTCGGCAAGAGTGTGCACTCGAGATTGGAATATAAACTTTGGTTGAGGATGGATATTGAGGCGAGACTGATGGTTCGATATGTTATCGTGCAAGCGATGGCATTGAGTAAGACGGGTTGCGTGTTAGTTTCTTTCGGGTTGGATTTATATAAATGCTTGTCGCTTGGTTGAGTTGAATGCTTGCATGCTTAAACTGTTTTACAGCTTTCCTTAACATGTCATTCATATGCCATGAAACGAATCTAGGATTCAACTAGAAAGATCATCATATAACTGTATGCATTCACTATTTTACTTAGTGTCGGCTTAGACGAGTGGGTTACCCCGCTCACCAGTACGGTTGTGTACTGACCCACGTTTGTGGGCAATATTTCAGGTACGCAGGCGTAGTGGCGCTGCTTGGATATACGAGGCATGATGTATGAACTGTAAGTACCTTTGTGGGCTAGAGAAAAGAGCAAGAGTATTTCATCGCCCTCGTGGCATCGCCTTTGTGGCATTGCCTTCGATAAGGCATTTCATTTGGACCCTATCGTGAGCTTCGCTGCGTATTACTCTGATGTGTGCTTGGTACACAATACTCGACTTCCGCTGCAACTTGGTTGTTTCAATGATAACATTTGGTGTTTGACAACATCGCCTTGTACGAGCGCAACTCCAGGCTCGTACGGCATCACGTCCCGAAGAGAACGATTGTCCCGCGGGAGAGCTGCAACGTGGTGATTCACGTTCAGCGGGGACTATTAAGCTTGCGGGAGATTGGGGCGTGACACGACCTATGGATGACCGCAGTGAGGGCCCAACTAAAAGGCAACGCCCATCACTGGTGGGACTCCATAGAGCGCAGCATCGGCAGGAACCATACTTGGGAGCAATTCCTGGAATACTTCAATGCAAAGTACTTCCCAGCCACGGTCAGAAATGCTCTGTACTCCCAGTTCCTGCATTTGGAACAAGGGAATATGACCGTCGACGCCTACGACGCAGAGTTCAGTCGACTTAGTCGATTTGGGGCCATCCTAATACCTAACGAGCTGGAAAAGGCCATGAGGTTCCACCACGGCCTTAACTTCGAACTCCAAGGGTATACTACGACGCAGTCGAGGATCTCCTACGAGGAGGTTCTTTCAGAGGCAAGAATACAGGAAGCCATTGGCCGAGGAGCAAGACGCTTTAACCACACCATACCAGCTAGAAATCAGCCCGGAGCAGGAGGACCAATCCGTCACCCGGGAAATCAGACACAACACAAGACGGAGCCATATCAAAACAAGGAGCTTCCAACTTGTCACCATTATGGCAAGAAGGGACATTATGTCAAGAACTGCCGACGGAAGTATGGACTATGCCTGGTATGTGGAGCAAGTCAACATAAGGCTAAAGACTGCCCACAACACAGAGAGGCAGCACTCCAGAACGGGAAAAGACCAGCAGCACCAGCCCAGAGAATGCTACCCTCTACTGGAGGTCAGCATCCCCCAGCATCTGGAAGATTTCAGAGGGGACCACCCTTGGTCTCCCAGGAAACACAGTACAACCAAGCCAGACAACAGACCGAAGGGCAAAGGCACGGACAGGCCTTTGCACTAGAAACAGTTGTAGAGGAGCCGGAAGGTGAAACCATTGCAGGTACTATTTTAGTTGCATCATTACCTGCAACCGCATTATTTGATTCTGGTACTACACTGTCTTTCATATCTAGTAGTTTTGTAGCCATGCACAAACTAGCCACTTCCCCATTACCTAAATACTAGAAAATTCTTACCGGAGTAGGCACCACACAAATTGCCAGCACTATTAAAACGTGCTCAGTAGTCGTGTATAGTAGAGAACTAAGAACGCGATTCTTGGTACTTCCAATGCCAAACTTCGACGTTGTCTTAGGCATGGACTGGTTAAGCCAGTACAATGTTATACTAGACTGTGAGAAGAGAAGCGTCATCTTTAGACCACCAGGTTACCCGGAGTGCGAGTACATACGGGTACAGATAGGACATAGACAGTACCTAGGATGGCAAATCATAGTGGTTAAACCCTAGTTACCCGGTGACTTACAGTACCCGACCTAAATTATTTTTCCACCCTCTAGATAATGATCAGGACTAAGCTAAAACAGATAGGTAGATTGCTAGACATTGATGGCTAGGCTCAAACATATGAATGAAGTGATAGCTGAGTACTACAGGTAGTTTCCAAATTAGATTAAAGGAGAGAGTATCGACAGATGTTAGCCTTGAGTTGGATATCATGAACTACCAATAATGTACGACCAGTTGTAAACCTGATGGTACCCATAAAGTATGGATAAAGGGTACACATGGAGTAAAGTGGGAGAAGCCTCAGGTTCAAGGTAAAAAGGGTAGAGTGGCAACAAGATGAGATTCGTGACAAGTACCTGACCTGAATTGATCGTTCGTACGGTGGAGAAAGTAAAGAAGATCCAAGGACACCTGCGAGCAATGCAGGACAGACAAAAGCACTGGGCAAACGTACGTCGACGACCTCTAGAATTCCAAGAGGGAGAACATGTATTTTTGAAGATCTCACCTACCCGAGAAACTATCAGACATTGGAGGAAGTATATGACGTCTTCCACGTATCTCAACTGAGGAGGTACATTCCAGACCCAAGTCATGTGCTGGACCATTCAGAGATCACCGTCGGCCCGAGCTTATCATACCAGGAGGAGCCTGTAGAGATCCTAGACCGAAGCGAGAAGGTGTTGCGAGGCCAGACTATCCCTCTAGTTCATATTGCATGGAGACATCATGCACCAGGCGAGTCAACCTGGGAACGAGAAGAGGATATTCGACAGTGTTTCCCCCATCTATTCCAAAACTAGGGTATGTCCTAAATATTTCAAATCAATCTTTAGTTCTCTTTATATGTCTATTTTTATTTCGAGGACGAAATATTCTAAGGAGGGTAGATTGTAAACTCCCTCGACCAGATTTCAGTATTTAATATTAAATTAGGAATATTTTTAGCAAATTAGAATTATTGCAACTTTTTAAATTTATTTTGCTTACATATCCTATTGATTTGTGCACCTGTCCATCACCAAATTATTTAGAGCATTACACTGACTGATATCCCCAAACAAAGTTCACATACCTCTCATAGACATGCTAGTCTATTTTTTTGAATTTTGTGCAACTCCCAGATACTCTATTTTGAGCCTCGTTTGAGACGTACAAATATCGTTACAAACGTCCGTATTTATTTATAAATTAAATTCCCAGACCTGTACCCATCTCTGTTCTAATAGAGATTTGAGGCCCAACATGCACCTGTTTTGCCCAAACAAAAATACGTTATTACCCTACCCTGAGTATACTACATTTAGTATATTAACATCGTACTGAAATTATGGCCCTACCTATTTTTAAATAATTATTAAACACCGTGCGCATTAATTATTAATTAATTAATACGGTGACCCGTATCACCAAAAAACCAGGCCCAGCCCCTGCCCAGGCTCAACCCCCACCCCCAAGGCCTTCCCACAGCATTCCCCCTCAGTTCTGTGCATTTTAGCATTTTCTGGAATAAGGTGTTTTTCCCAGACAAATTGCGTAATTACGCAATTTCCCAATTTATAGGACCTCTGTGCAATTTATGAAATTGCAGGGGTTTTTCTGCAAATTTCCAGTATGAGGTGTCAACCTCCTATTGGCCGGTGAACCTACACCGTCCATTTGGACGTGGGACCCACCCATAAAATATCTACACAAATATCCTAAATATTTAAAGATATTTAATTGCAAAAATACCCAAAAACCCCTAAACCCTAACCCTATTTACTAAATTGCCATTGGCCCTAAACCCTATTTAAACCCGAGCCCCCTCCCCCCGAACACCCACACCATATTCTCTCAGCCACCTCCATCCACCGGACCTCTGCCGGACGCCTCGCCACCTCCCCGGCCTTCCCTCCGACCACTGTACCCCGCCCTAGCCACCGCCACCCGCCGCCAGCATCGACCA